>JAOWBW010000011.1:712371-885378 GCA_026119855.1 Campanula takesimana
AAAAAGAAATTTTTAACTTCATTATTTTAGAGTTTATTGTTAAGTCGACGTCCAGCTCGCGCACTCCGGGCCCGCGGGTCGGGGTCGCGACAGTGCGGGTCCGCAACCAAGGACTCATCAAAAGGTAGCTCCACATCATTGAACATGAGCCCCGTAATAGCAGCAAAGTCGGTCGGAGTAACAGTCACCTCTCCCCACACAATACTCCATCATCGCCTCAAACAAGACCCATCACCTTTGGGTCCCCTCTACAGCCGTACCGCATCAAAAAACGGACCGAAGCCCAGAGCGGATCCTCTCCTTAACCTTACCAGCCGGCGGCAATCTCCCCCATATCTCTGCCACCGCCCTCGAGGACCTGCGAGATTTCATTCTCTGCCAGGTAAACACAGCAAAGGTATGTTACCCCAACTAGCAATATGGGCTATAAATTAAAGTGTACATGCATGCTTTATTTTATCTACTTGCGCATATATTTTCCATCCCCAAAATAATCAACAGCAAGTATGAAATAAAAAAACATAAAAAATACCCAAAGCAATAAAAAACGAGATCGTTACCTCCTTCGTCTCCATCAGTTTCCTCGGACCTATGCTTGTCAGTCCCCGCGTACAAGTCTAAGTGTTGTCCCACCGTGAAATGCCATCATCGGGATGGAAGTTTCGAGAGCCATCCTCGCCCGGTTGATGCAGCCCCGCGCCTTTGCCTTGCTAAAATTATGGTGCCCCACCACCACCTGCTCAAGCTGCTGTCCGCACCTTCGCCTTGCTCATAAGGCTGCTTGCTCTGCGCCAAATATAATTAAAATTCATCTCATTAATAGCAGAAATATCTCAAAAAAACTCTTTTTCTCTCTCTTTCCTCGCATAATTGTGAAGAAAGAAAGGATGAAAGCAACAGCCGGCGGCGTTTTGTAGGGTCTGTCCAGCGACGGGACTAGCCGCGCGGACAGTGTCTCTAGGCGACGTGGCACAATCTCAGCCCTCCACTCTCGCGCGACCATCAGTGATCCTCATCACAAGGTCCAGCCAATCAGAAGGACTGGCCACGCGGCCATTTATTCCCCCAGGCAAAAAATTTCACAGATTAGCCCTCGCTTATTTTTAATCAAAAATTGGCCCATAGTCAATTTTAACCAGAATTTGACCAAAAATAACCAACTGGGTCCGGAAAACCTCTATAAAAATAACCAATTGGGTCCGTAAGACCTCTATAGAAATTACTACCAACTGGGTCCGGAAGACCTCTATAAAATTAACCAATTGGGTCCGGAAGACCTCTATAAAAATTATACCAATTGGTCCGGAAGACCTCTATAAAATTAACCATTGGGTCGGAAGACCCTATAAAAATTAACCAATTGAGTCTGGAAGACCTCTATAAAAATTACACCAACTGGTGTCCGGAAGACCTCTATAAAAATAACCAATTGGGTCGGAAGACCTCTATAAAAATTAAACGATTGGGTCAGGAAAACCCTATAAAAATTCTAAATCAATCTATAATTAAAGGTCGAAAACCTCCTAAACCCTAAAAATATAAATTGAAGGTCGGAACCTCCGTAAGCCCTAATACTTAAAATCAATCTATAATTAAAAGGTCGGAAACCTCCTTAAACCCTAAAGATTATAAATGAAGGTCGGAACCTCCGTAAACCCTAATCTTCCAAATCAATCTTTAAATCGATTACGTGCGCTCTATAGGATTAGAATCCATCCCTATTTCTGTTCTCGATTCTTAAAAACTTCTTGTCATATTGTGCATATGGCCTTCTTCTTTTCCCCAGTAGAGTCCATCTGCAATGACTTTATTGTCTGACGAACGCTTGACTCTCCCAGCGAAAGACGGTGTCGTTTCTTTCTTTCCCCACAGTCTCGAACTACGACTGGCTTGATTCCACTTGGATACGTAGGTAGCCTGACAATAGGTTCAGCCACCCGACCAACCTGGCCACTCTTTACCACTTCTCCCTCGATTGAAACTCATGTTTCAGATCGGTTTTCTAATCGAATCGACGACCCTCCATGCCTTGCAAGAAACTTCGCCGAGGGGATACTATTAGTACCCAACCTGAAAATGAGTTATTAGGCATTCTAGAACTCACAAGGACCTCCCAGGATTTACGAGCTCGCAGGACTTACCCGGAATTTCCTGAAAAGGTAAGATAAGAAGATGTTCTCGACTGATCGGATGATGGATCGAAGATAGATGTTATCTAATCATCCTCCAGAGTCCAGATAGATGAGCCTCAAAAACCGTGTCAATCTCCAGGATCGGCTGGGCGGCCACTCTTCCAGCCGGGTGGCCACTTCCTCCAGGTCAACTTTTCTTATAAATATGTGACCTCAGTTCATATTTCGATATGAAATTCTCTCCCCCCGAGTTTACAGCCAAAACTGACGGCAAAACTCTCTCTCTAAGCATTTCTAGCAATCCGAAGGTCCAGCGAATCTGTGCTAGAGATTCGACTTCGTTCTTGTCAAGATTGGTGAGAATTTGTCATGTTTCTTAGTTTAGATCTGATTTATGCTAGTTTCATTATGTTATACATCTATATTCATATGATTCATAACGTGTTCTTCATGTTCTTACTAGAATTCATAATATGCCTATGACTAGGGTAGCGATCTTCATGCTTACGTGTTTACTTCATACATGTTCATGATATCATATTATTATGCTCGATCTGCAGCTTATCCCATGCATAACATGCTAGATCTAATGTTTAATCCCTGTTCATATTGTATAGCCGATGATGATCCACGAGATCTAGGAACTACTTCTAAACCCTAAACTTTAGGTAATTACTCCTATGATCAGTAACTCTCCAATGATTAATATGATGACTATGCATGATCTTATCAATGGTAAATCATTATTCTAGGATGTGATCATCTGCATGATTCTTTCTCCTCCCCCTTCATTATGCATGATCCCGCTTCTTCTCTCTATTCCGATATGTGCGAACTACACTGACCTGAGCTTCTCAAACGAGAGGAACGTAGGCAATCTTCAGATCTAGTCTCAATCACTAACAGACTACTAACACATTCATCATGATAGAAAGTCTGATCTATCGGGCGATAGGAGTGATAACTTGATATTCTTCTCTTGTCATAACTTGACCCCCGAACCCTCTCTATTAGCTTTTCTCAATGTTTTAGCTCAATAAAAACAATGTGGCGAATCTTAATAAAGTTAAATGCCACTTGAATATCCTAATCCCATAGAAAAGATAAATAAAAGAAAGACTTCCCGTGCGTCGCCCGCATTCGCGGAAAGGGGTATTCACAAAATCTAGGGTTTCGACCAAAAACAAGGGTTCTGGCCAAGTCTTATGTGTCTTCGGCGCCGCCCAAAGCTTCTGACCATTCTACTCAGATTCAAACCAGAGCTGCTACGAGAAAAGCTACATCCACTTCAATAGTTGAAGAAGGGTCATCTTCCCACATGATGATTCCAGCGATGCCGATGCCTCTATGGACTCCGATGACACGCTCAGTGAGACTGAGATTCTTTCTTCGATTCTCAAAAGCTCTAAGGCAACCAGGTAACTCCATCTACTTCGACTAAAAAATCTCCCATTCCTGTTGATTCCTCTGTGCACGCTCATGGTCCCTCATATGGGTCTCCAATTGATAAATCTGGGTCAAAAGTTCGTGTTAGAAATCCGATTGCTCGAGCTCCCTCTGAACCATTTAATCTTGCTTCAAAGTTCAGTTCTAGTTTTATACTTCTGAGGCTAAGCAACAGTTCCAGAAAAGTGGAAGTAGGGTCCTCATAGTTGAGAGAAATATGGATGAGATTGTTTTAAAATTTAAACGTATTGGGGTTCTTTTTCTGAGCGGAGTCTTGAACACACCTTACAGTTTGCCACTTATTCTAGGAAATTGGTTCTAGAAATTTTTGCTAACTTGACTCAGGATGTCAAGTTGGAAAATTCTCCAAATTTTCACAAAGTATTTGTTAGGGATCAGATTGTGAATTTCTCTCCTGCCATTATCAATCCATCTTGAAGTTTCCAAGTCCTCCTCTTGATCGTTCCCCAGTAGATATTGATAGGGCTGTTCGGGACATTACTGGTGGCCAAGTTGATAAATGGTCAAAACCATTTTCCACCACTTTTTATCTAGGCTGAATGTCTTCCTCCACCAGATTTTGAGATCCAATTGGGTCCCACAACAAATTCCTCATCTGTCACAAGGAACAGGTGCTTTTGTTGTATGCCATTCATAACAAGAAGTTAATTTGGGGAAATTATTTTCAACAACATGTGAGCTTTGCTGAATCCCCTAACTCTCTTGCAGGTTTCCAAACCCTGTCTCATTTAAGTTTGTTAAAAGCCCAAGGAGTGGCAGATATTCAGGGGGAGAGTTTGTGCGAGTTACCAGATCCTATTGCCAGCCATGTCTATGTTTGCACCATCCAGGTTCAATGATATTACTGAGTCCGTTGATCCATCTGGTTTGCCATCTGCCTCATCGACTGCCACCTCAACAGACAACAAAGCTCTTCTAGCTCAACTAAGTCAAACTCAATCTCAGATTATCTCTCTCAAGGCAGAAATTGCTTCTCTTCAGGCCAGCATTACAGGTAAAACAAATCTTGGTCGACTGTTTGGAGAGCTCCCTGGTTCGTCTAAAGGAATTGTTGGGTCTTAGTGGTTCTTCCCAAAAAAGGGAGAGAAGGTGGAGAAGCCGAAACAGATATTGGTCCATCATCAGTTTCAGGGGGAGAATTGGTTGTTTTCAGGGGTGTTCCAGATAACTGATTTGGAGTATGTTGTTTTTGTGTTGTGGATGACTTAAACATTTTTGTTTATGTGAATTAGTTTATTATGTAGATATTATTTATTCTTGGTTATTTGGCTAACCTACTAATAGTTATCTATGGTAAGTTAGTGATTTATTTTAGGAAAAGGTGGACTCTCCTATTATTGGTTGATTGGTGGAATGATGGCTTTCCAAAGTTAAAAGATATACACGGCATCTCAAAAAAACCGTGTATATATTGTGGGAGATTGCGGCAGTACCATTCATGCCTTTACAGAATCCTTTATAGAGATTTCTTTTGTTCTTTTTGTCTTGTTCATTAAGACTTCAATTATTTTTATGTTTGATTTGTTCTATTACTGTAGAATAGGTTTTGTTCTTTTAATTAGTTTGTTCTTTCATAAATCTTGTTCTCTGCAAGATTCTTTGGTAATGAAAGTTTTCCAGCAAGAAGTTTCTTGCTGAAGTGTTTATTCATCGTTTATTCTGCTGCTATTTATATTCTCTGAATGTGGCGTGTTGTCGTGTCAGTTGTTAAGACACTTGTGATCGTATTTTCAGATCACAAGTGGCTTTACCCAGAAACAGTCCTAGCTATATCTTCAGGCTTCAATGTCAGTTATCATATATGAGTTCATTGAATTGACTGTTCAAACAAAGATGGTTATTTATGGCGTTGAATACATTAGCATTTAACTCAAGAATTTCATCATTTGTTTTCAATTATCAACCTTTACAGAGACAACAAGGGCTTCAAAATTGGTGTTTTCAAGTTTAAGTTTTCTAAAAGTTTAGGTTTGAATAAGCAAACCCTTAAAACTAGATTCTTGCATTTTCTGTTGTATTAACAAAGTGTATGCTAGGTTTTTTTAGACCTTCTAAAAAAGGGAATTGAATCACTTACTTCAGTGAGTTCTTCAGCAATTGCTAAAGCTTCCAATTGTACTTTATTATCGGAATCTTCTTCTTTGTTTTCTATGAGAAAGATCATAGCATTCATATCTTCTCACTATCTGAGTCAGAAAATTCTAGTTCATCATATCGTTACTTGATACTGAAATTAGATTGGTCAAGTATCATTAATTGTTCTCTTTTGTTGTCACATTTTCTTTTGGCATAGTTGTAGCAATTGCATTGGAACGGTTATTATTTCTTTTGAACATGACAAGTACTTCTTCCCTCCAATTAGATTCTTTCGTTTTCTAGATTCGGGACATTTTGAAGCAAAGTGGCATGTCTTTTCACAGCTGAAACAAGTAACGTCTCTCTTATCTTGAAAGGTTGGGGTGGTACTTTAGTGAATGATGTGATAATAGAAACTAATGTCCCAATCATTAATTGTACCCTTATGGTACCGAAGAATATGCTTAGCTGACTTCAAATGAGAAGTAGTAGGAGCCTCCATAAATAGACTCACGAGTCCAACATTAAAGAGTATATCCGGCCTTGTAGATGTTAAGTACCTTAGACTTCCAAAAAGACTTTTTAAAATGTGGGATCAATATTCTCGCCATCTTCTTGCTTCGAAATTTTATTTCCACACACCACGTGGGTATTCACGGGATTGCAATTCTCCATCTGAAACTTCTTGATAATTTATTTGGCACGTCCTTCTTGAGAAATGAAAATTCCATCTTCTCTGTTTTACCTCAATTCGAGATAGTAGGACATCAACCTAGTATTCATCATCTCAAACTCCTTCGCCATAGCTCTCTTGAATTCATCAAACATTCTTGGGATATTCCTATGAATATCAAATCATCCACATATAAACACACAATTAAAATATCACCATCTTTACATAACTTCACATAAAGTGCATGTTCATGTGGACACTTCACAAACACATTCTCATGAAAGTACTTATCAATCCGGCTATTCCAAGCATGATGTGCTTGTTGGATTATTATATGTTTTGCATGTTTTTTATAATAATCCCCGTCCCTAGTACTTATGATAACTAGTATAAGTTTAATCGATAATCATGTGTAAGTTATACAAATTAAACTTATGGGTACTTGTAGGTGAACAAGTACTAGACTTGACCCACTATGAGATTTGTGTCATGGTCAAATGTCATAATTAAATCTCATTTAGTTATATCATTGGAGTCCTTATACCAGATCTTATCATCGTCTTCCACATGATGAACGTTGTGTTTGACGTACTCAAACTCTATCCTTCACCAGGTAGTTATAATGGCTACGATTGGCACAATCGGATTCTTGTAGGGAAGAATGATAATTCAAGATGGGATGTTGTCCCTCTTAGCTCAAGAGAGATATCTACTTGGCCACTCGAGAGTAAGATTGATGATAGTGTATAGCCATTCCCAAATGAATTGATGTGTTCGGGATCGAGAAAGCATTGGACACTTAAGTTGACTTGGACCGTGGCTTATGTTCAATATGATATCGCGTGACAAAAGGATTGTGATATGTTCTATGAAGATAAACGAACTTTATTAAGTTATATTAATTGGGTACTCATGATGGCTTCCTAGAGTCCTCTCATGATTTATGGGTTTGACCTTGGTCGAATTCATTGCCAACTTAATATAAGCCTATGGGGTCACACACAAAAGAACAAATCAATATAAAGGATAAAAATGAGTTTCTGGTGGTGCTCGGCCGAGCACATTGATGGATATTATGCCCTAGGCCCCTTGAAAAAGGCCTATGAGTTACATCATAGCTTCATTGTTATAGAGATAACAAACCCGATTATTATATCTTTTGCATGTTTATTATAATAATCATTGTCCCTAGCACTTATGAAGAGCTAGCATGAGTTTAATGGATAATCATATGATGATTATGGTGCATAGGATGCGGATTAAACTTGTGGGTACTTATTGGAGAACAATATACTGGATAGACCCGTTATGAGATTTATGTCATGGTCAAATGTCATAATTAAATTTCATAATAGTCATACCATTTGAATCCTTAGACCTGAGATTATTATGTACTTCCACATTATGAACATTATTTTTGACGTACTCAAACGCTACCCTTAACCGGGTGGTTATAAAGGCTACGATTGGCATAATCGGATTCTTGTAGGGAAGAATGATAAGTCAAGATGGGATTTGTCCCTCTCTCAAGAGAGATATCTGCTTGGCAACTGACCCACCAAGAGTAAATACATGTCCGGTCATCGATCTTCTTGTATCAACATCACCCGAATAGTCTAAATCTGAGAACCCCTCGACTGCACATTCTGCTCCACCTCCATAGATGAGAACGACGTCACTGGTACCCTGAAGATACCTAAAGATCCGCTTCACAGCCTGCCAATGTTCTTTACCTGGATTACCCATGAACCAACTAACAACACTAACTGCCTGTGCAAGATCCGGCCTAGTGCACACCATAGCATACATCAAACTACCAACTTCACTAGCATAGGGTACTCGAGCTATATACTCTTTCTCCTCCACCGACTTGGACACAAACGCGACTGATAACTGTGCATTCGCTACACTCAGAGTATCTATACCAAACCTCTCTAAAACTTTCTTGATGTAACCTTTCTGGGATAAGAATAGTTTTTGTTTGGATCCGTCTCTATAAATCTCATACCAATAATTTTCTTCGCGCCACCCAAATCCTTCATCTCAAACTCTGCGCACAATAATCCTTTCAGCTACTGAATATCTGACTTCTTGACTGCTGCTATTAACATATCATCTACATAGAGCACCAAATAGATGTACGACCTGTCTACCAACTTATTGTGATACACACAACAATCATACAGGCTCCTCGTGTATCCGGTCTCTGTCATATAGCTGTCATACCTATTATACCACTGCCTAGGCGACTGCATAAGTCCATACAAGGACTTTTTCAACCTGCAAACATATCTTCCTTACCAGGAACTTGGAATCCTTCCGGCTGTATCATGTATATCTCTTCCTCCAACTCTCCATGCAAGAAAGTTGTCTTGACATCTAGTTGCTCAAGCTCCAAATCTCTTTGTGCTACTATTTCTAGAAGCACTCTGACCAAAGTGTGTCTGACCACTGGTGAGAAGATCTCATTGTAGTACACCCCCTCTCTCTATGTGAAACCCCTTGAAACAACGCGATCTTTATACTTAACCCCTTCTGTCGGTGGCATACCTTCTTTTCTTGAAGATCCACTTGCAAGTCACAATCTTTCTGCCTTCTGGCCTTTTGTAAACTCCCAAGTATGATTCTTGTGAAGAGACTCCATCTCATCACCCATAGCCGCATACCACTGACATGACTCTGAACATGTAACTGATTCCTTGAAAGTAGAAGGTCCGAAAGATCAGGCTCCACTTCCTAAGCAACCTGCAGTGCATAAGACACTGTGTATTCAAATCCATACCTCTCCGGAGGCTTCCCGAAGTTAGCTCTTCTAGACCTTCCATGTGCTAACCCATGTTTATCGGGAACTGAACTTGAACTTTATGGTGCTTCAGTCTCTGTTTCTGTCGGTGGATCATGATCAACATATGACTGTGGGACAACTAACTCTTCAGTATCTTGTTGCTCCACCTGTTTATCAACACCGCCAACACTCGAAACAATCGTAGATCTCATAATAGGGTTAATAACAAGATACTGATAGGTAGATACTGAGCCAAGGTTCTCGAATCAAACATAACCATCTGAGAGATATCAACTGAGCAGCACCAAAGGGCTGAAGCTGGTTCCGGAACCAAACAATAACAACAACAACAACGGGGGGGGGGGGGGGGGGAATGACACAAAGTCATAACCCAAAATGCCCAACCTCTGGCCCAAGGAAGGGGGTTAAAAATGGGAAACCAATCGTAGAAGCCTTACAATGAACTTGGCTCGTGTGCCATTATAATCCCTACCACTGCCCGACACCACAACAAGTACCAGCTGGACTTTAAACACGAGCATAGTAATAAATACTTGCTTAAACAACAAACGGGGCATGATTCCAAAGTAGGGAACCACACAAAACTCATCATAAAGATGTAAACACGTTACTCATAAAGAGTTCACAACATTTACATGAAGTCACAACACAATCCTTTATCAATGACATTATGTCACAACACAATCAATCCATTATCTACAATCTTAGCATCCAAGACACCCCTCTAGGTGCTCTACACTAGGACCCAAACTAGACAAGTATTGACTTCTAACTAAAAAAGTGCATTCCAACGATAGTTTACACGTCCAAAACGGAGTCCGGATCAAGAAGTTATGGCCTCTGGAAGATTGAACGTAAAACGGACAAACTGCAAAAGAAGAGGGTGCGCACGCCCTCCCTAAAAGGGAGCGCGCACCCCCTTTGATCAGACTGTTGGTTTTTGAGTGCACTAGAGAGTGCGCACGCCCTCCCTAAAAGGGAGCGCGCGCCCCATCGCACGATTAGGCTTTTTGGCCTTCCTAGTAGCCTATAACTTGATAATTTTACTCCCTTCGTTCCACCGTCCCAAAAGTACTAACATACTCTTCACAACAATTGCTTAACACAACTAAACCTGAGTATAAAACTCACCCAGGGACATTACAACCCTTCTTAGAACCAAGTCTCATACTACTCCCTTTGTCCCAAAATTACAAGTATCACCAAATTCACCCAAATCACAAAATTAACACTTACAAGTATCAAGTATAACATATATGACCATTTTAACATTTAAAGGGGAATTAGTAACTTACCTATTCCGGAAAAAGTATAATGAAATATATTTTGATCGGGTAGAAATGGCCTACTCAACGCCCTGAACATTTTGGTATAATTAGATTTTAAAACGGAGAATAAATTGAGTAGAAGAAAATCAAATTGAATCAAACTTACCTTTTCTTCTTAACCCTAGGGAGAATAAGGAAAGTTTATGCAGTGTAAATATAAAACGTAGAGAGTGAAAGCAAGGGATAAGAAGGGTCTTGATATTTTAAAAACTTCCATTTAGGCCCCTCTACTTTCAATTTGAACAAATCAACCCCTATAGTTATATTTCCACTAAGGACCCTAAGTTTCCAACTTAGTCAATTAACTCCTTAACAATATTACTACTAACAAGTAACTAACACAATTAATGAAATAAGTAATGCTAAGCATGACATATTATGCAACACATAAAATGCACACATAATATCAATTTAAAATCCCCAAAAATATAAAATAAATTGGGATGGGTTTTGGGGTCGTTACAATCACTCCTCCTTAAAGAAAATTTATCCCGAATTTTAGGGTTACTTACCAAACAAATCGAATAACCAGGGATATTTCTTTTCCATTTCCTCCCGAAGTTCCCAAGTTGACTTTTCAACATTATGATTCCTTCATACCATTCTAACAAGCGGAATACTCTTGTTTCTCAACTCTTGAACTTTGGTATCAATCACTCGAACTGGTTGCTCTATATAAGAGATATCGGTTCTAGATCTTCTGGTATCTCTGATAACATATAAGATGGATCATACAAATTTTTGCAAAGCACAGAGATAAGAAATACATTATGAATTTACCCAAAGAATATAGCAACACAAGATGGTACGCAAGATTTCCAACTATTTCTATAATTTCAAAAGGCCCATTATGACTTTTCCATCGAATAGCCAATCTCAATAGGTAGAAAAATGAGCGGATTTTGTCAACCTATCCACGATTACCCAAACTGCATCATGCTTTCTTCAAGTACGAGGCAATCCTATTACAAAATCCATCGTAACATGTTCCCATTTCCACTCAAGTATCTTTAGAGGTTGAAGTAGACCGGTGGGTCTTTGATGTTCAGCTTTAACCTGTTGATAAGTCAAACACTTTGATACGAAATCCGATATTTCCCATTTCGTATTATTCCACTTAAAATATTGTTTCAAATTCTGATACATCTTTGTACACCCAGGATGAATACTATACTTGAACTCGTGACCCTCATCAAGAACTTGGCGTTTAATTCCATCAATATCTGGTACACATAGCCGTCCTCTATAACTTAATACTCCTTCAGGACTAAAAGAGAGATCTTCAAATTTTCTATCTTTGGTTTTATCAACTATCTTTCTCAACTCGAGGTCATTCTTTTGAGCATCTTTTATCCATGGAATTAAGGTTAGCAAAGCACGAATATTCGCAATTATCACCCCATGTCTCAATTCATAAGGACACCAATCCTTCAAAAGTTCCATCCACCTACGCTGTCGGTTGTAAAACTCTTTCTAGGAGAAAAGATATCTAATCTCTTATGATTTGTAAAAATATCAAACTTTGTTTCATAAAGACAATATTTCCACTTATGTAACGCAAAAACAATCGCAGTAAGTTCCAGGGCATGGATCGGATAGTTCTGTTTGCAAGGAGTTAACTTCCTCGAAGCATCACTGTAAATAACCAAATCATCATTCCCATTAGGTAACGCAAGAATAAGTACAGTGGTCAATCTCTTCTTTAATTCCTCAAAACTGACTTGACATTTTTCATCCCACATATATGGTAAATACTTTTAAGTCCACTGATTGAATGGTGTAACAATCTTGGAAAACCCCTCAATAAATCTTCGATAATACTCCGCTAAACCCAAGAAAATTTCGCAAATAACTGCTTCCCTCGGAGCACAGACAAAACCATTCGCAAATGTTGTTCATGTTCCTCTCGAGATTTAGAATAAACAAGGATATCACCGATAAAGACAACCACAAAGGTATCAAGATAAGGTTTGAAAACCCGATTCATCATATCCATAAGAACAACGGGAGCATTAGTTAACCCGAAAAGCATGACAAGAAACTCATAGCGACCATATCTACTATGAAAAGTAGTCTTAGAGATGTCTTCAGAATGAATCTGAAACTGATGATAACCACTCCTCAATATCAAATTTCAAAAAGATAACAGACCCTTGAAATTTATCAAACAATCATCAATGTGAGGCAATGGATATTTGTGCTTTACAAACAATACAGAAGCTCCCTACGGTGATACACTGTGTCGGATAAAACCACTATCAAGTAACTCTTGCAATTGAACTGTCAATTTTTCAATTCAGATGGAGCCATTCTATAAGGTACCTCAAATATCAGGGTAGTACCTGAAAGTAATTTAATACAAAACTCGATTTCCTTATTGGGAGGCATAGAATACTCAGTTGAAGATACATCAGGAAACTCTTTAACAATATGCACATCCTCTATTTCAGAAACCCTTTTTAATTGTATCGAGAACACTGGTCAAGAATCCCACACAACCATGGTGTAACAATTTTCTAGCCTTCACATAAGAAATAATACAAATCCCCCTACCCAGAGGAGTAGCCTCAAAAGTAAATTCAGGCACATCAGGTGACAATCATTTTATAACAATCAACTGAAGCATGGTAATTATTTACCCAATCCATTCCCAAGATAATATCAAAATCTTGCAATGGCAATATAACTAAATCAGCAAGTACAACATGCTCACGAATATGCAAATCACAAGTACGCAACACTCTATCAGTTATCAAACACTCCCCCATAGGAGTGGACACCTCTAACACATAAGGTAGAGACTCATGAGACATATGTAACTGAGATGCAAAAATGCACAGACACATATAAATGCGATGAGCCGGGGTCTATAAGTGCACGTGCCCTCAAACTAGACATATAAATTATACCTCCTATCACGTCAGAAAAATATGAAGCCTGTTGTTGATTAATAGCAAAAACACAACCCTGCACCTTAGGCTTTCCCGAGGCATCCTTCTTCTGACCCTGTGATGATCCAGCTCCACCCCCAAATGATACATTCCTGGTTCTAGGACAATCCCTTTGAAAATGATCAAACTGACCACAATTCAAACACTTACCCAACTTTTTCCAACACCTTTCATCAGAATGCCCTTCCTTTTGACAATAGTTACATATCCTTCTACTTTGATTTCCCGAGGTGTTACCTTGATTGTTGTCAATTGATTGCTCCTGAGGTTTTCCTTTGTTTTGTAATGATGTTCCCTGACCTCCTCGATTGTCATCATGCTGTGGTTGAGGTTTACCTTGCCTTCCAGCACCTGATAGTTCAACTTTCCTCTTATGTTCTTCAATATGGTGCTCCACTTGATAAACTCTAGCAACTGCATCTTGAACATCCTGTAACTTGTGAAATACTAGTTGAGTTCGGATCACAGTTCTCAATCCTTTCACAAATCGCATTGCCTTCCTCTCCTCAGTTGCAACTAGGTGAGTACAATACCTGGATAACTCCATGAATTTAAATGTATACTGAGCCATAGACATAGCATTTTGCTCCAAGTTGAGAAACTCCATTTCTTTCCTGTCTTGATCCACCCGAAGAATGAAATGTTCCTTGAATTTCTTTAGAAAATTTTCCCAAGTATAGGGTACATGAGTCTCATCCTAATTGGTCTTCAAAGCTTTCCACCAGTACTCAGTAGCTCCACTCAGTTTATAAGTAGCAAACCTGACTTGATCTTTATCAGAACATCTTAGAACATCAAATATTTCTCCATCGATTCAATCCACCTTTCCACTTTAGCCACATCTGGTTCTCAATCATAGCCTATTGATTTCATTTTTAAGAACTGTTCTAACCCATATCTCGGAGGTACTTGATATTCTCCTTGTCTTTAATCATTTAAGGTTTTCATGGCTGCTTCAAACATTCCCTTGCCTTGAAGGCCCTGACTGATCTCCTTCTGTCCCAACCATTTTCAATCAGTACCTGCATAAGACTCTCAACGTTACTCACCCTATACACAACTACCCTCCTAGGTCACTTAGTCATTCTAGACCATCTACAACCTAGCTCTAATACCAACTATCGCGCCCCAACCCGTGGTCCTACTTGGCCCCACGTTCAGGACACGCACGGAAGACGTCATAAAACACTTTTAGAAAATTTTTCGAAATGTTCTTTTATAAAAGTTTCATATCACAAAATCATTAAGTTTAAAACTTTCATTTCAACACACCACAAATAAAGTTTTACAACCAAAAGTACTTAGCCCCAAGGGCTTACACACTTTACTTACAAACGTACAATCACCACACTTTAACAAAACAGGTGATACACGGATACAGTCTCGGTTACACTACCCCAAAGGTTATACATTTATATAATGTAACCTTTAAGCCACACTTACTTTCCAAAATGGATTATCAACCCGACGTCCTCCCTTGTGAAGTGACCTATCCCCTTGGTTCGCCTTTATCTAAGGAAAACAAATAAACAAGGAACGGGGTGAGAATAAATCTCAGTAAGCTACTAAAATGCAACTACGTTACATGATGAAATGATACTCGTAGGTAGATAGTGAGCCAAGGTTCTCGAATCAAACATAACCATCTGAGAGATATCAACTGAGCATCACCAAAGGGCTGGAGCCGGTTCCGGAACCAAACAATAACAACAACAACAACGGGGGGAAAATGACACAAAGTCATAACCCAAAATGCCCAACCTCTAGCCCAAGGAAGGGGGTTAAAAATGGGAAACCAATGGTAGAATCTTTACAATGAACTTGGCTCGTGTTCAATTATAATCCCTACCACTGCCCGACACCACAACAAGTACCAACTGGACTTTAAACACAAGCATAGTAATAAATACTTGCTTAAACAACAACCGGGGCATGATTCCAAAGTAGGGAACCACATAAAACTCATCATAAAGATGTAAACACGTTACTCATAAAGAGTTCACAACATTGACATGAAGTCACAACACAATCCTTTATCAATGACATTAAGTCACAACACAATCAATCCATTATCTACAATCTTAGCATCCCAAGACACCCCTCTAGGTGCTCTACACTAGGACCCAAACTAGACAAGGATTGACTTCTAAATCAAAAATTGTTTTCCAACGATAGTTTACACATCCAAAACGGAGTCCGGATCAAGAAGTTATGGCCTCCGGAAGATTGAACGTAAAACGGACAAACTGCAAAAGAAGAGGGTGCGCACGCCCTCCCTAAAAGGGAGCGCGTGCCCCCTTTGATCAGGCTGTTAGTTTTGAGTGCACTAAAGGGTGCGCACGCCCTCCCTAAAAGGGAGCACGCGCCCCATCGCACGATTATGCTTTTTTGCCTTCCTGGTAGCCTATAACTTGATAATTTTACTCCCTTCGTTCCACCGTCCCAAAAGTACTAGCATACTCTTCACAACAATTTCTTAACACAACTAAACCTGAGTATAAAACTCACCCAGTGACATGACAACCCTTCTTAGAACCAAGTCTCATACTACTCCCTTTGTCCCAAAATTACAAGTATCACCAAATTCACCCAAATCACAAAATTAACACTTACAAATATCAAGTATAACACATATGACCATTTTAATATTTAAAGGGGAATTAGTAACTTACCTATTCTGGGGAAAGTATAAATGAAATATATTTTGATCGGGTAGAAATAGCCTACTCAACGCCCTGAACATTTTAGTATAATTAGATTTTAAAACGGAGAATAAATTGAGTAGAAGAAAATCAAATTGAATCAAACTTACCTTTTCTTCTTAACCCTAGGGAGAATAAGGAAAGTTTATGCAGTGTAAGTATAAAACGTAAAGAGTGAAAGCAAGGGATAAGAAGGGTCTTGATATATTAAAAACTTCCATTTAGGCCCCTCTACTTTCAATTTGAACAAATCAACCCCTATAGTTTTATTTCCACTAAGGACCCTAAGTTTCTAACTTAGTCAATTAACTCCCTTAACAATATTACTACTAACAAGTAACTAACACAATTAGTGAAACAAGTAATGCTAAGCATGACATATTATGCAACACATAAAATGCACACATAATATCAATTTAAAATCCCCAAAAATATAAAATAAATTGGGACGGGTTTTGGGGTCGTTACACAGAACCGCTTAGACAACCCTGCATTGGAGAGGATGCACCTTTCCCTCGCAAGTAATGTCTGATTCATGCGCTCTGCTACATTATTCTGCTGTGGCTTACCTCTAATAGTGAGATGTCTACAAATTGTCTCCTCTCTGCACAACGCATCGAACTCAGTACAACAGAACTCCAAACCATTATTTGTCTGGAGCTTCTTGATCTTCTTCCATGTCTGATTCTCCAATAATGTCCTGCAGTCCTTGAAATTCCTTAGAGCCTAATTCTTGTGTTTCATGATAATCACCCAAGTCTTCCTCAAATAATCATCAACCATAGGCAAGAAATATCTATTCCCCTTTAGTGATTTCTGACGTGAAGGTCCCCAACAATCTGAGTGGATGATATCCAGAACGCCTTTTGTGTTATGTATGCCCTTGACAAAACTATTACGCTTCATCTTCCCTAGCACACAATGCTCATAAAATTTAAGATCCTTGATTTTATGGCCACATAGAAGATCCCTTTTAGCCAACTCTTGCATCCCTCGAATGCTCATGTGCCCGAGCCTGATGTGCCACAGCTTAGACTATCTCCCTCGTTCACTTCTGATAATGCAACCATAGCTGACCCTGCAAGCGTCCTTCCTTGGAGGAAATACAAGGAGCCCTTTTAAGGCCTCTCAGCACCACTTCTGAACCGTTACACATACTAACTGCTCCACCTTTACCTTTGAAACTAAACCCTTTGCTGCCTAGTTGACTAAGAGAAATCAGATTCTTCATCATAAGCGGAACGTGTCGAACCTCGTTCAAAGTGACAAACCTACCATCATGAGTCCTGACCTTGATCGAACCAATACCGACAACCTTGCAGACTGTACTGTTGGCCATGCTTATATCACCGCCATTTATCTGCCTATAATCAGTAAACCATTCTCTCCTAGGACTGATACGGTAAGAAGCTCCTGAATTAAGAATCCACGCATCAGATGCGCGTGCTGATTCTGATGTAACTAGAGCATAATTCTCTTCTGAACTTCTACCCCTGGCCACCATGGCCTCTGCTTTGATTGGTGCCTGCCTCGCTTCTTAATGGGACAATCGAATTTTTAATGCCCCTTTTCCTTTTAGAAATTACAGACATCCCCAGGTTTTGGACCCCTCTTATGTGAAGAATTACCTTTATTGTTTTTCTTCTCACTAGAACCCTTATTGATACTGCTAGCAACCAAACCCGGTGACTGGGTATATGCCCCAATCCAACTTGCCTTTCGGCATAATTCCCTCGTCTTGAGAGAAGTTTTCACTTCCTCTAGAGTGATACAATCTTTACGATTTATGCACGAATCAACATAATGTTCATAAGACATAGGTAAAGATACTAAAAGTTGCAAGGCTGCATCCTTGTCATCCACAATAACTCCTATAGTACGCAGTTTAAGTAATGCAGAAGTAAATCTATCAAGATAATCATTAATGGGAGTACCTTCTGCCATGCGACAATCATACAGCTTTTTCTTCAGGTATAACTTGTTGGTCAATGAATGTGTCATGTACATATCTTCCAACTTTAACCAAAGATCGGTTCCGGAGTCCGTTCCTGCAACATTGGTTAGAATCTCATCATCCAACTGTCTGATGATCTTGGCATGAGCCTTCTGATCTAACTTCTTGAACGCTGCTGCCTCCTTCGCTGTTGTTTGTTTGTCCTTCTTTGACAATTCTATCGCAGGGGTAGATCCTGTGTCGACTGTCTTACCCTTGGAATCCTTGTGATCCCTGATTGCAATCTCCAACGGTTCCCATAAATCTTTATCTATCAACAAATCCTTCATCTTGATTTGCCAAAGAGAAAAACTATTCTTCCCATTAAACTTGTCGATCGAATCTGCTCCTTGACCCATCTTCTCATTCTCTGTAGCGGAATCTCTGAATCTCTAACAACGAACCAAAGCTCTGGTGCCACTTGTTAGAGTAATAAACAAGACTTGATGGAAAAAGTAAGCAATCACAAAAACACAAATTTACGTGGTTCACCAAATAATTACAAAGATCACACTATTACTGTTGCACGAATTATAGATCATAATAATTCCTAACTGTGCAACTCTAGAATTATAGATCTCTCTGAGCACTCAAATAATCTTTCTATGACAATCTGAGGTGTGTTTTGGATCTAAACTAATAGCCTCTATTTATACTACTCAAAGCCTAGCTCAAAATCTGGTAAGAACTTGGAATACAAGTCCAAAACGGACTTGAAACCTTTCCTTCTGCGAAACTGGAACTGCTGCAAATTCTGGCCCGAATCTTGATGGGTTCGGCCGAGTCTAGGGCATGGTTCGGCCGAACCAGTGCCTTGACTCGCCCGAATCCCTTTCCGAACCTTTGCTGCTCCAAAGTCCCAAGTTTCCGATTCGCCTGGTTCGGCCGAGTCCTATCCTAGGTCCGGTCGAACCCTGTTCTGCTCCGTCCCGAAATTACGAAATCTTCCTGTTGCTTAACCCTTTAATTTGGTATCCCAAATTCAAAAGCATTAACCCAACACTTTGTTTGATACATATCTTCACATAACCCTTCATGCGGTCACTTCCTTTTTGTTTTTCCATGTTTTATTTTCTTATCAAAACATAAATGGACTTGGGTTTATTTTGTGTTTGGCCTTGATTTGGGCCATATTGGGTGGATGACGTATAATTCCACAACATAGTATTGAAGTAGTAATTGGATACCTTGTACTACGGGAAGAACGATAGACCCCATATCTTAGAATTATAGATGGGTCAAGCAGAGTGAGGCCCAAGTGTGAGCATGGGCTTGAACTAGACTGAGCCGCTAATAGACTATATCCGGGTTCCACCTTAAAAACAATTGGTGCCAAGGGGAGTAGCCCTTAAATTTGTATATCGGTATATAAATTTAGTTCTTTGTCAGATGTGGGATATATGTCTAACATGCCCCCTCACGTGTGACCCAGAGAGAAGGTCGAGGGTTGAGCACGTGGACTTTGTAAGAGATAGGAGAGAGTGGGCCATGTAGAAGAGAGTTGACACATGGCCCACAGAAGTTGCGGAAGCAATCTAGCCACCATAGATCGGTGGCTCTGATACCATCTTAGAATTATAGATGGGTCAAGCAGAGTGATGTGATGCCCAAGTGTGAGCATGGGCTTGAACTGGGCTGGGCCAAAATAGACTATATTGGGGTTCCACATTAAAACCAATTGGTGCCAAGGGGAGTAGCCACTCAAATTTGTATACCGGTCCAAGTTTAGTTCTTTATAAGATTAGGGACAGTGGCGAGGCTAGGGCAAAGGGAAGGGGGTCATTCGACCCCCTTGAATTTTGAAATGTGTCAATTTTAGTACCTTCAAAATTTTAGAAAATGACATTTACTACAAAAAAAAATGATGAATTTATTCATTTTGACCCCCCCTTAAATTTGAGAAAAAATTGCACTATTCGACCCCCTTGTATACTAAATTTGTAAACCTCGACAATAATACTTATCCCCAAGCAACATTGACCCCCTTTTCGAAAAATCATGGCTTCGCCACTGATTAGGGATATGTCTAACACCAAACGTGTATATAAGGGGAATTAACATTTCATTTGTTTAGACCCCAAACGTGTATAAGGCTTAGTGAAAAGGGAATTAACATTTCAGTTGTTTAAGTTTTATATCGAAGATATGTGAGAAGTATTTAGTTGCAGTTATGAAGTGAATGATGACAAAAATAGGTCTAATGGCACATGGTATAAATGTGACAAGCACCATGAAAATGCATACAAGCGCCATGAAATGCACACAAGCGCCATGCAATGCACACTTCTGCTGATAAATCTTTGTTTAAATCTACTTTTCATTTTAGAACGTTACCAAGGCTGTTGATTCTTATCAAGCCTGATTTCTTCTTTGAAATTTGACTGCTTAATTAGCTCTTTCCTTGATTCAGCATTTTTCATTGAAAACTTATTTTATTTTCTTGGAGATGTCCTTTCAAATTGTGAATAGATTGCTCCATGAATATGTGGACAGCATGTATTGCGAGGTACTTTTTCTGTAACTGTTATATTTAAATATCACTATTGAGGATATTCTCTTATGTTTTTTTTCTTCATATATACAGGTAATTGATTGCTATTTATTTTTGTATTAGTGCATTAGAAGGTTCTTTATTCTATTATACTCCCTCCTTCCCTGTAAGTTAGTCTTTTTCTTTTTGTAGTTTATTTAAATGAATTTTGAGCAATAATTTCGATTACTTTTGATTTTCTTAATGAAAATCAAAAACTTTTTACTGATAGTAGTGTTTTAAAATGTATATAAATAAAAAAGTGTTATATTATTATTAAGACAATTAAAAGTAACGTAAAAGATTGCTCAATTTCATTCTAATTGAAAATGAAAAAAGAGGGACAAATTTCTCGGAGGAGGGAGTAGCTCGTTGTGTTAATCATTTGACGTTGAAAGTACTTCGCATAACTCGTCTTTCTTTATCGAAAACATTCTCTTGCTTGTATATATATACATTCCATGCCATGCTTATCATAGTTAGACATAGCTCCAATTTTTCTTGTTTGAATAAGGTAACCATTTATCTTATATTTCCAGGGCTATATCAATGGCAAGTTTTACGAGCGTTTGCATTTCCGTGCTGGAGAAAATCGTAATTATCTGGTGCAAAAGATCAAGGAATACTGCACTGAAGTGGATGCCTTGGTGTATGAACTGGAGTGCCACAGGTAATTACTACATAGTAAAAATCTATAATAATTTCGCAATTAATCTGAAACAAGCTTGAATAATGTTTATTCATTTGCAGTAACCTTACAAATGTTGATTTCTATGCTGTAGCTGCAAAGGCTAAGCTAATAGAAGAGAAAAGTGCATGGTACGAATGACTTCCCATCTGCTGTGAATACTAATAAAAGGACGTATTCTTTTTCATGATTATAAACCGACATTCTTTCCTTATGCTGCTCGATAAAAAAAATGGGAAAGGCGTTCGGGCTAGGCTTGGAAAATGTGTGTGTAATTGTTAAAAATTTTGTTAAAAAAAAATCTGACTAACGAGAGAGGATTGTTAGCATACATAAATAAATTCAATTACATCTTCACGTACCTAGGATCCTTGCATGACAGATTCTGTAAGAATGAAATATATCTATAAAGCAGGCAGTTGAGGTAAAGCCAATTAGCTTGCTATAAAATAGTTATAGTAGTGACTGAGATTGTCATCATTTATAGTACTCTGTCCGTCCAGGAATGTGTGTCACGCTTTCCATTTAAGTCTGTACCAAAATAAGTATCGTATATCTAAAAATGGATACAAAGTTTGATGATTTCATAAACTACCATTTCTTAAGAAAAGCTACCTAAACACACACACCGAATATATTAACCTATAGATTTTAGCGAAACGAAATCATTCTGTTACTCCATTACTCCATGAAATTCTCTTGCATGTTGCAACAATGAAGTTCTTCAAGTACATTCACTCAGTTTTAAATTTGAAAATGAACTGGGAGCTTCTATAAACAATGTGTTCTCTATTCTAAAAAAAAGGTTGGGGGATTCCGGAAACATCACAAAAAACACAAAATTGTTGACTTGTCACCTGTGAGATAAAAAAAGATATAACATTTACTCTGTGACGGAGGGAGTATACGGTAAAAGCTTAAAAGGCCAAATATATGCAAGTCAAAAACAAGGACAGCTGTATATGTTGGTGAAATATACAATGTGAAATACTGCATTATGTTCATTATTAATAGTTTTTATCAAATAAATTGTATTCCATGTCTTTAACAGTTAATTTTTATCTGAAATTTGTAGTATCGGGGCTCCGCATGTGAAAAACTCATGCCTCCTTCTCAGTCAGGCTTGTGAAAAGAAGCACGAGGCGAAGTAAGAAAACCCCATGTCTTATACCATTAGATATCATTTTGATATGCTTCCTATCAAATAGGCAAATACTTTCTTCAAGTATAACAGTTATTGCAACATATCTGTAAATCTGAACTACTTCACAAATTTGTTTGAGAAGTAAAAGCTCTTCATTTTCAAATACAGTATATAAGGAACTCTACTCTCCTTGACTGAATGTCAATCCATTTGGAATAGATACTGCCAACATTCATTAACTTTACGCCTTTTTTTTTTAATTGCTCTTAAATTTTTGAACTTTTATAATGAAGTGTGATGCTTTTCACCTGAGTTGGTAAGGCGGTGCGTCTAAAATAGAGTGGAAAAAAAATCAGTTTTTTGCTAATTAAGCGTCTCAATGGAGAGTTTTCAAGCGGAGCTTTTTAAAAATCTTTGCCAACTTTAACCGCTCAAAATAGTAGTGTCCAGAAAAAGTCTCCATTCTGAAAAATTTTCCATTTTTAAAACTGTGTATAGCTCAATTATTGGCGCTCTCTAGTTAATTCTTTTTTTTTCCCATGTTAGCCTCTCTTTTCAATTGAGGATATTTTAATCCTTCTAATTCAATTATTGAATGATATCTCCTTACCTTCATTGTTAATCGCGACAGATTCTCTCAAGCCCTTGGTTGGTTGATAAATGAATTCGCATCTACACGGAAGAGGTTGGAAACCCTGCGTACAGGTACAAAACATTCTACTCCTGACTCCTGCTAGGGATATATTTTTGTTATGCCCATTGTGTCGCATTAAAATTATGAAGAGTGCCTTTTTGTTATTTTCTTGATCATTGAGACTTTGGTTACTGTTTGTCATCCTTTCTGTGATGCATTCGATTTATAGTGAATATGTTTTAATTTACTTCTACGAAAAATAACTAATCTACTCTGCAAAAAATTGTTAAATTACTTGGAACATCCTTCTTTCTAATTAAACAATTATGAGTATGACAACTGAGCCGATTAAGAGGTTGACTGTTAATGTAGCAAACATAGAAATGTACAGCGAAAACTAAGTGGTTTGTAAGTAAAGAAACAAAGTAAACTAAGTGCTAGTGTGTTCCGGTTAATTAAAGACTTGCACAAAAAAATATTTGAAATTTCATGTCTTAATTAGCATGCTAATTAAGGATATTTGTTGCCAAGTACTAGGTAATCAAAGTACACAGAACTAAATGAGTTTAAAGTCGTCTTATTATTTAGCTCTTTAAGTAGTAAGACTTGCTTTAAGTAATTTTAGTTTAGGAGAAGGTTTTTCACTTCAATAAATCTTTGGGACTGCAGAGTACAAGTTTAGAAAGGTGGTTCTTGTTGTTGATAGTGAAATAGAGAAAGTAGGAAATGTGTGAATTGGTTAAAGATTGATCTTGAGCACTTTGATTTTTTTTCTTGAGGTTAAAAGAAAAGGTGACAATCTTTCAGGAAGATGGTTCTTGTGCTAATTGTTGTATGTTTAGACTCAATATAACTTTTAGCACACTTCTATGATATGTTTCAACATGTATATGTTGATATATGTGGATACTCTTTTGTTGACAGTTTGTTCAACAAACGGAAGCAATAAACTGATACTCTAACTTTCATTTCTTTGTGGCAAATGTAGATGCATCGCAGGCTTAATCGGCTTGAACACAAAGTAAGTGATTGATTCTTTCTTCGTTAGGAAACGTATGGGAGGATGAACCCTTTCGCTTTAGCTGCAGTTTCTAAAGTATATTACGCCTTAATGAATCATAGAAATGATCTTCAAACTCTTTTGTTGAGGGTGAATGACCAACTTATGCAATGTACTATCTCATTGTTACAGTCAATACAGTGTACTACTAAATTACCATTTAATCAAATGTACTTTAATGTTTTGTTACATATAATGCAATGTACTATTGTACTCAAATATATGTTATAGGCAATAGGATTTGCTTAATCTAATCCTATAGCACTATAGAGGACCCCTAAATGGATTAGTTTGACTTAGAAATTTCTATATACCCTTAGCCCACTTAGTACTTGATGCCCGTGTTTAATTTGTCTCTCTTTGGTTTTCTTAAGTTAGGTGACTCAACCAATGCATTTTGGTTAATCAACATATCAGTCTGATACGGGGCAAACGCAGCGGAAAAGAATAGTAAAGAAAATTGATAGAAAATGATAGGATGCTCACCACTTCAAGGAATCCACCTTGAAGATACAGGGCATAAAACAACTCACCACCTTTGGAATCCACCAAAAGGATACAGAGTTGGGTGTTGTTCGACGCTCAATGGAATCCACCAAAGAGATGACAACAAGAAAGAAGGCATAAAGCACAACTTATATTTTATAAACTCAAATTCAACTCCCCTTACAATGACTATTTCTAGGGTATTTATAGGTTACTTGGAACATCCCTCCAAGTCTAGGAATACTAAAGATTCTAAGGGATTAGGATAATTATTATTATTTAAGATTAAGATAAAATAGAAAGCTCAAAAGACATGCTAAACATCAAGATAGTCCAATTTTCGGATGAATCTGATTTTCTGACTACCCTTCACGAAAATATCCATACCTCTCTCTAGAATGATCCAAACAATGATCCGAAAAGTGCTCCAGAAACTAAATTCAGAGGCCTTTCCAATGGTATATTATTTGTAACGTTTGTCCCAGTAGATTAATAGATACAACCTCTTGAAGTTGACTTAAATTATTAAGATTAACAAGTGCCAACCATTTGGCTCCCGCGTCATACTCCCTTTCTTGAAGAAAATTCGTCCACGAATTTTGAGTAAGGTATTAAAGATACTTGTAGACAATCTGTTATTAAGAACTTGTCGAACTTTAACTTTGATTGCCCTCCTAACGATATCCATCCAGTCGGTCCAACAAGTTGCAAGAAAGTTATCAATGATGATTTTTTTGAGAAACAAGGAGAATGACATGCTTGAACGATCGATATCGAAAGGATCGTTGTAGCAAAAGTCAAGTTTAAGATTTTGAAAACTATCCCTTGAATGACTCCATGAAAGTATATTAAAAACTTTTGAGTTTTCTCAAGTAAAAAGATGAAGAAGATCCACAAATTTGACAATCATCCATACATTTGTCAAAACATGGTATGAAACAAATTTCGAATTCATGGAAAGAAAATTCTTTTTGATCTTGAGGATATTCATCAAAAATTGGAGGTAGGGACCAATCAAGAAATTGTTCTTGAGTGATAGTACTAGTAAAAGCCAAGAAATGTCCATGACGAATTGAGATTTTATATATATATATTTTTTTTGATAAGAAAATAGGAGATGAAAAAGAAGAATCGGATAAAATGATTTTTAAACTGAGACAAAAATACCCACGGACTAAACAACTCTAAGAAGGTTGTTTATAACCGAGCTCTAGATACCACTTGATACGGGGCAAACGCAGCGGAAAAGAATAGTAAAGAAAATTGATAGAAAAGGATAGGATGCTCACCACTTCAAGGAATCCACCTTGAAGATACAGGGCATAAAACAACTCACCACCTTTGGAATCCACCAAAAGGATACAGAGTTGGGTGTTGTTCGACGCTCAATGGAATCCACCAAAGAGATGACAACAAGAAAGAAGGCATAAAGCACAACTTATATTTTATAAACTCAAATTCAACTCCCCTTACAATGACTATTTCTAGGGTATTTATAGGATACTTGGAACATCCCTCCAAGTCTAGGAATACTAAAGATTCTAAGGGATTAGGATAATTATTATTATTTAAGATTAAGAAAAATAGAAAGCTCAAAAGACATGCTAACATCAAGATAGTCCAATTTTCGGATGAATCTGATTTTCTGACTACCCTTCACGAAAATATCCATAACTCTCTCTAGAATGATCCAAACAATGATCCGAAAAGTGCTCCAGAAACTAAATTCAGAGGCCTTTCCAATGGTATATTATTTGTAACGTTTGTCCCAGTATATTAATAGATACAACCTCTTGAAGTTGACTTAAATTATTAAGATTAACAAGTGCCAACCATTTGGCTCCCGCGTCATACTCCCTTTCTTGAAGAAAATTCGTCCACGAATTTTGAGTAAGGTATTAAAGATACTTGTAGACAATCTGTTATTAAGAACTTGTCGAACTTTAACTTTGATTGCCCTCCTAACGATATCCATCCAGTCGGTCCAACAAGTTGCAAGAAAGTTATCAATGATGATTTTTTTGAGAAACAAGGAGAATGACATGCTTGAACGATCGATATCGAAAGGATCGTTGTAGAAAAAGTCAAGTTTAAGATTTTGAAAACTATCCCTTGAATGACTCCATGAAAGTATATTAAAAACTTTTGAGTTTTTCTCAAGTAAAGAAGATGAAGAAGATCCACAAATTTGACAATCATCCATACATTTGTCAAAACATGGTATGAAACAAATTTCGAATTCATGGAAAGAAAATTCTTTTTGATCTTGAGGATATTCATCAAAAATTGGAGGTAGGGACCAATCAAGAAATTGTTCTTGAGTGATAGTACTAGTAAAAGGCCAAGAAATGTCCATGACGAATTGAGATTTTATATATATATTTTTTTTTTGATAAGAAAATAGGAGATGAAAAAGAAGAATCGGATAAAATGATTTTTAAACTGAGACAAAAATACCCACAGACTAAACAACTCTAAGAAGGTTGTTTATAACCGAGCTCTAGATACCACTTGATACGGGGCAAACGCAGCGGAAAAGAATAGTAAAGAAAATTGATAGAAAAGGATAGGATGCTCACCACTTCAAGGAATCCACCTTGAAGATACAGGGCATAAAACAACTCACCACCTTTGGAATCCACCAAAAGGATACAGAGTTGGGTGTTGTTCGACGCTCAATGGAATCCACCAAAGAGATGACAACAAGAAAGAAGGCATAAAGCACAACTTATATTTTATAAACTCAAATTCAACTCCCTTACAATGACTATTTCTAGGGTATTTATAGGTTACTTGGAACATCCCTCCAAGTCTAGGAATACTAAAGATTCTAAGGGATTAGGATAATTATTATTATTTAGATTAAGATAAAATAGAAAGCTCAAAAGACATGCTAAACATCAAGATAGTCCAATTTTCGGATGAATCTGATTTTCTGACTACCCTTCACGAAAATATCCATAACTCTCTCTAGAATGATCCAAACAATGATCCGAAAAGTGCTCCAGAAACTAATTCAGAGGCCTTTCCAATGGTATATTATTTGTAACGTTTGTCCCAGTATATTATAGATACAACCTCTTGAAGTTGACTGAAATTATTAAGATTAACAAGTGCCAACCATTTGGCTCCCGCGTCATACTCCCTTTCTTGAAGAAAATTCGTCCACGAATTTTGAGTAAGGTATTAAAGATACTTGTAGACAATATGTTATTAAGAACTTGTCGAACTTTAACTTTGATTGCCCTCCTAACGATATCCATCCAGTCGGTCCAACAAGTTGCAAGAAAGTTATCAATGATGATTTTTTTGAGAAACAAGGAGAATGACATGCTTGAACGATCGATACGAAGGATCGTTGTAGCAAAAGTCAAGTTTAAGATTTTGAAAACTATCCCTTGAATGACTCCATGAAAGTATATTAAAAACTTTTGAGTTTTTCTCAAGTAAAGAAGATGAAGAAGATCCACAAATTTGACAATCATCCATACATTTGTCAAAACATGGTATGGAACAAATTTCGAATTCATGGAAAGAAAATTCTTTTTGATCTTGAGGATATTCATCAAAAATTGGAGGTAGGGACCAATCAAGAAATTGTTCTTTAGTGATAGTACTAGTAAAAGGCCAAGAAATGTCCATGATGAATTGAGATTTTATATATATATATTTTTTTTGATAAGAAAATAGGAGATGAAAAGAAGAATCGGATAAAATGATTTTTAAACTGAGACAAAAATACCCACGGACTAAACAACTCTAAGAAGGTTGTTTATAACCGAGCTCTAGATACCACTTGATACGGGGAAAACGCAGCGGAAAAGAATAGTAAAGAAAATTGATAGAAAAGGATAGGATGCTCACCACTTCAAGGAATCCACCTTGAAGATACAGGGCATAAAACAACTCACCACCTTTGGAATCCACCAAAAGGATACAGAGTTGGGTGTTGTTCGACGCTCAATGGAATCCACCAAAGAGATGACAACAAGAAAGAAGGCATAAAGCACAACTTATATTTTATAAACTCAAATTCAACTCCCCTTACAATGACTATTTCTAGGGTATTTATAGGTTACTTGGAACATCCCTCCAAGTTTAGGAATACTAAATATTCTAAGGTATTAGGATAATTATTATTATTTAGGATTAAGATAAAATAGAAAGCTCAAAAGACATGCTAAACATCAAGATAGTCCAATTTTCGGATGAATCTGATTTTCTGACTACCCTTCACGAAAATATCCATAACTCTCTCTAGAATGATCCAAACAATGATCCGAAAAGTGCTCCATAAACTACATTCATAGGCCTTTCCAATGGTATATTATTTGTAACGTTTGGCCCAGTAGATTGATAGATACAACCTCTTGAAGTTGACTGAAATTATTAAGATTAACAAGTGCCAACCATTTGGCTCCCGCGTCACAGTCAAGGTTCTACAGAGTCATCGGTGAACTTTGACACCAGCTCTAAAACATATCACAGCGAAGACAAGGAGAGGCATGTCCATATTCAACATTATTTTTGTGAATGAATTCTTATGTCTCTGGATCATCAGGTTTAGAGAAAGCGTTTATGACAATCAAACTAACACTGCGTCTTAAAATGCTCAAAAGTAAAAGCATTTGTATCTTCCATACAATGGGAACAAGCCAACCTTCCATGATTGCAATAGCCACTACAAGAAAAGTGGGATTTTGCTACCCAAAAAAAAAAAGTTAAAATTTTGTAGCCAAAAATGTTAGCTGCGTAAGAGGGTTTGTCGCGTTTTCGTCGCCTATGCGATGTCGTTAAAGACTGAGATGAATACATTTCGTAGCAATATGTCTATTTCTCGCGACAAAAAACTCATTTCATCGACGAATGCTTATTGCGACACAAATTTATTTCATCGCTAATGGTTTTTAACATTTTTGTAGCCAACGGCTGCTTTATCGACAAAACGAATTCGTCGCCAATTAGTAATTTATCACATATAACTTCATAGTTACTATAGATTATTATTTTTTAGATATTACTCTTATCTCTTAATAAGAAAATATTTTAATCGGATATTGTTTCTTAATTTACTACAAATGTTATTTATGTAGTTGTTACTCTCCTCCTCTCCTACTACGAAATATTTATGTCGCCAAATATCACTGTACAATAGTTGCAAATTTTGTTTATTTGCTGCTCCATTAATGAAAATTATATAGTTATGAAACTATCAAGATACTGCACATTATCAAAATATATATATATATATATTTAATTACCACTAAAATTGTCAATACATCCATAAATAACGAAGGGAAAAAACATGTCTTCAATATATCACTTCGTGAAGCCAGACAAACATATATCTTCACTATTTCAAATAGAAAAATAGATAGTAATCATGACAATCTTGCCAAATACAAAACACATATCTTCAATGTATCACTTTCCAAAGGTACGTAGTAGCTCTAGCTAAAAGCTATATATGCAGAATCTTGACAGTCTGCAAAACAAAAAAAGAGATAATAAGTTATTATGCAAGAAGATGATGAAGCTTTCATATAAGGGTACAAAATGGCTTCTATTTGACATTAAATTTCACTACATATAAAAAACATCACGAATAGTCTAAGAAAATGGATCAAGAATACATGAAAGAAATTACGTCATTAACTATGAGCTGCTTTAATTAACACTTTCCTAGGATTCATAGGATCTAAAACAACACCAACTCGGTATCACCTGAAATATGTACTTTTTCGTTCACTGTTTGGGGATAAAAATTTGCTCTGTTTCTCTACATCCTGAAAGTCCTGAGCCATCTTGAACACATCAACTTGTCCAGCAACCTGCAACTCAACAGCAACAATAAATTGATCATTAACACGTGATTTATTTGCAGGTAAATTTATCCCTATTTTTCAGGTAGCCATTGCGGAAATCGTGGGCATGATCGAACAAAGCGTGACTTAGTTGAAGACTGAGTCAAGGAACTAGGCGGATCATCTTAAAGATGGATAAACCTTAACCAACTCTCCGAGATATAAGGCTCATTTATTCAGTTTTTGATGTAAATTATTTTGTTATAAATAGCAAGCACGAACAATGTAACAACACACTCACGAGATAGAGCTTTTACTTTTGTTCTTCGTATTCCATTAAAACTCGAAAGCAATACTAACGAAGTTTTCTCCCCGAGGTTTTATGCCGGCGAACAAAGTTGTTCAAGGGCTTTCCTCGTTAAATTCTCGTGTTCATTTCTATCCTTAAGTTTCTTTGCAATTATATTCCATTGTGCCCAATAATCTTACTTAGAAGTTGAATTGAGAAATTTGACCAAAACATTCACTTCAATTTGAAGGATTATTATTATTATAAAAGCATAAAACCTTGAACAGGATAAATTTGGAGATAAAAAGCAGGTAGATAGAAAGTATAGAACATAGTTACCTGAAATATGTACTTTTTCGTTTTCTTCACTTTGTAGCGAGTCAATATACAAACATAATAACATGGGATAACTTTATATAAAGGCCGAAGGAGATAACAGAGAAAGGATCAAAAGACGCAAATTAGCTTTAAAATTCAGTTGCACATTCTCAAGGAAAGATGAAAACAATGTAATCAATACCACGGTAATAACTTATTTAAAAGGCGAAGGATATAGTTAAAGAAACAAACAGTTGCTCTATGGCATGCTGATTTCTGAGTTCTGAGTTAATGACAGCAAGAAAGTTTAGTAAACTCAAGATACAAAAATGAAGAATGATAGAAGTGGTTAAAGAAAATTATTTTCTGTATTAGTGTTTGTTTTTCTCATATAGCGAGAAAATTGGGGATAAGACTTTGAAACACGTGAGTCCAACTCAGCATTGTTTGCAAAAAAAACAACCGGCAAGGTGTGCAGTATGAAAGAAAAGATCAAATCTAAGATTTAGAAAAATCATCTCAAGTAAAATACTAAGCCTCTCACTAAGTACTGATCATTCAGAATGTTGAGAATGGAGTCAAAACCAATGAGAAGGTCAAAACCATGGAGGAGTGAGAAGTCGAGACCAAAACGGAGTTGGTGCAGGAAGTTGAAGATCCGGCCGGGACCCTTAGTGTGACCCGACCGGACCATCTAAAGTTGGAATGGAGTGGTGGAGTGCATGTGTATGGAAGATTGGTGGTGAAAAGGAATTAGATTCCTTGTTGGAATCAATTTCCCAATTCATTGCACGTGCACAGTAAAAGGAATTAGTTTCTTAATGAAATATTACTCCTTCCGTCTCTGCAACTCCGGGTAATTAGGTTTTAATTAGGATTAGGTTTTGTATCCTTATAAATATATTGTGACTACCACCATAATATTTTGTACTTTACTTTGTGTAGGAGAAAGTTAGGATATCAAGAGAGAGATACAAAATAGTGTATAGGAGGGGGCCGGGGGGCATAGGAAATCCATGGGGGCGATCCTACAACCCGGCCATGACTATGCTTGTATGTTCTTGGGGAGGAGAGATAATAATGTATAGATGAGAGATTATTATTAGAGAGTAGCCATGCTAGATCTATGTGAGCGCATGTGCCAAAGTTGTAATCTTTACATATATTATTATGATGATATCCTGGCTAAATGCCCCCAGATGTAGTCATGTGTTGATGAACTGGGTTATCAAACATCGGTGTTATTTGTTCTTTAATATTATTATTTCATGTGTTGAATTATTCTCTTATGTTAATGACTGCTGGTATGGGCTAGTGGATACGGAAATTCCCCCCAATTCCCCAACAACTGGTATCAGGGATTTGGTTTGAGATTCAGGAGATCCAAGGTAAAGAAAAGAAACAGCAGATTTTTTGTGCATTGCACGTGCAGTCTTTGTACAGCGCATGTGCAGAATTCGTGCAGCGCATGTGCAGATTTCGTGCAATGCAGATGCTTCGTGTAGAAGACATGCAGGATTAATCTAAGAGCTGCTAGGGTTTTCTGATTAAAGCAAGAGCGTGCCAAATAGGTCACAATCGTGTAGAAGATCAGACAGTCCGAATAGTTCGTATGTTTCTTAAGAGATCTGCAAAGATTCGAGGTGGGATTTGGAGATGCAGAGATCAAGATGGATCGGAGGAGTTCAAGGGATCTTGGGGCAGTCAAGGTAGATTGGAGAAAAATATGAAAGAAGAGGAGGAATGCATTAGGCACTTGCGTAAGCAACCGACGATGCAAAAGGTGGGTGGTATAAGCCGGTTTGACCATGTGAGAAGAGGAAGACTTCTCACAAATGACGAATGGGGGTTAGGAGGATGTTGTACTCTACCGAAAACATCAAATTTTGTTCCGGGTGGGAGCAAGAGGCGTAAATACGGGCCTATTGGTGTAAAAGGGAGAGACATCAATGAACGGTGTGTTAGGGGGAGAGGTGACAACTCATAGTTGGCTAACAAGGAAAACAAGTCACAAAGGCCCTAACAGAGAGCGAGAAAAGACCACAAGAAGACAATTCAAGAAGCAAGGTATGTCTGAGTTTCATGGGGAGCATTGCAAGGGGAGTGGATCTAGGAGGGAGAAGGCGAAGTTACTCTTGCAAAGAAATCAAGGTAGAAGTTGATTTGGGGAGGCAAAAAGAATCTAACACGGAAAGGTTGAAGCGTCGCTTGGTTTCAACTCGCCTTATTACTTGGGCGTGGAGGCTCATGGTGGAGGAGCGTGGAGGCTTAACATGGTGGTAAAATATTTGGTGGATCATTCTCTGTTGGGAGTTTGATAGACACACGATTTCCTCATACAGTTTGGATGAAGCCGATGTCTAGGTTCTTTAACAACGGTTTCACTTGAGAAAACCGACATATAAGTTTACTTGATTTAGTTTAGAGCAAACCGATGTCATCCTCATACACTCTACTGTATCCTTTATTTATGCGGTTTCAATGTTGAAGGAACCGCATACTATTTTTGTTAGATTTTGATGCACCATGCTTAGCGGAATAATAACATGAAATCAAACACCCATGAGCCCAGATCCGTCCATGTTGATTAAATTAAATACAAGATGAAAGAAACTAACCCTTGAAGATCGCATCCATGAATACGGACTTTAAGGTGCTAAAGCAAACACCCTCTATCAGTATCCACACGTCGAACGGACTCAAGAACACCTTCTTGATGCGACTGCTAGATCTAAAGGCTTGATGAAGAAACACACTTTCTTCATAGGAATTATTTTTTTCTTTGATTATTGTATTTTTATGATTCTAAATCTCAAAATAAATAATCCTCTCTCTCTCTCGATGGTTTATTGTTTCTAAAACAATTGTTATTGATTTCTAAAATCAACCTTAAAGCTGTTAATCCCGGCTGCATATATTTACATAAGGGTTTGACCTAATTCTGTTTGGGGTCGGGACTCCTTGTCAGATAAGGAATCTGAACAAACTGTCCAAAACTGTGCATAGTAGCCGTACGGCTTTCTAGGAGCCGTACGGTAAGCAGTTTCCGATTCCCAAATTTTTAGCCTTTTCAATCCGTTTTATTGTGTGTGACCCAATAGAATTATACTAAGTTGGCAACGAGTCCGAACAAGTCAGAACCCGTAAGTCATAAGCAGACTCTAGCAAGACATTATGACTACCCAATTAGTATAACTTTGAAAGTCCAAAGTTACCTTATAGAACATATCACAATCCATTTGTCACGCGATATCGTATTGGACATAAGTTATGGTCCAAGTAAACTTATTTTGTCCAATGCTTTCTCGATCTTGAGCAGATTGTTATGAGCAAATGACATTGAACACATCAATTCATTTAGGGATGGCCATACGCTATCATCAATCTCACTTATCGAGTGGCCAAGCAGATATCTCTCTTGAGAGAGGGACAAATTTCATCTTGACTTATCATTCTTCCCTACAAAAATCCGATTATGCCAATCGTAGCCTTTATAACTACCCGGTTAAGGGTAGCGTTTGAGTACGTCAAACATAATGTTCATCATGTGGAAGACCATGATAATCTCAGGTCTAAGGATTCAAATGGTATGACTATTATGAGATTTAATTATGACATTTGACTATGACATAAATCTCATAACGGGTCTATCTAGTACCTTGTTCTCCAATAAGTACCCATAAGTTTAATTTGCATCCAATGCACATAATCATCATATGATCATATATTAAACTTATAATAGCTCTTCATAAGTGCCACTGACAATGATTATTATAATAATCATGCAAAAGATATAATAATTGGGTTTGTTATCTCTATAACAATGAAGCTATGATGTAAGGCATAGGCCTTTCTCAAGAGCCTGGGGCATAATATCCAACAATCTCCCACTTGCACTAGGCCCAATCAACGCGTATCCAATACCCATTGAGCTAGTTATGATATCCATCATTATTACAAGCGAGCTTCTGTAATATGATTATCCTTGTTATCATCATATGGTATTTTGCATATTTTGACATCTCCCATCTGTGACGATTTCTCGAATAAGATAGAAACGTCTGAGTATATGTTTAGATAAGATATTAGTCCCTTGACTTGTGTAATAACGATTATTATCACAATCAAGGTCCATTAAATTAGTGATACTAGAAATGATTTCTAGTTTACTAATTACTCTCTTGATCCAAACAATTTCTAGTTGTATCCCATGCCACTAGATACTCAACCTTTTGTAGAATAGTAATGGTTTATTAAGAACTCTTCTAACACTATTATTAAACATAAACATGTATTCATACTGCGATATTTATCATTGTTGGTTTATAAGAATGCATCTTTGTAACCATTACAAGATCATCTTTTATTCCATCAAAGATTAAGAATGCATCCTTCAGTTCTTCACAAGTACTTGAGGATGTTTCTTATCTAGTGACTTTCACTAGGATCTGATTGATATCATCTCATCATACTCTAAGTATATGAGATATCCGGTCTTAGTACATTAATATGGTTTACATGATAGATTCAATTGCCGAAGCATATGGAATCCTAATCTTGTACTCTTGCTCATTAGTCTTCCAATAAGACTAAATATTTCCCAGAGTAATCCCATTAGACATTTGCAAGTAACCTATCTAAGAGTCTTGCAAAGTGAATTTTTCACTATTGTATCTATATCAGTACTTTGACTTCAACCAATCAAACTTTTGGATTTATATCCATAAATCAGTTCCAAGGATATAGGTGGCTTTGTCCAAGTATTTCATTTAGAAACTCTTTCAAAATGAATTATATGTCACATATATTAGACTAGGAATAATGTTACGCTCCCACTAAATTTATTGTAATCACAATTTCATTTTTGTTGAATTCAAACTCTTTGAATACTACATCAAAATGAAAATCTTGCTCCAATTTGTTTGCTTCAATCCATCTAATGGATTTCTGCAACTTGCATGATTTATTAGAATTTTGTGCATTAACAAAATTGTTAGGTTGTATCAAACACATCCTAAAGAATGTTCCTGTTAAGGAATTCTGTTTTGACATTCATTTGTCATATTTCATATTTGCAATATGAGTTCATGACAATTGCAATTCTAATATCCTTAAGTATGACTGTATGCGACAAAGTTTCATCATAATCAATATTATGAATTAACTTTATTCAATTAGTCATGCTTTATCAATACGCACTTTACAATCCATGTCCGTTTTCTCCAAGAAAACTTACTTTCCACCTTATGGTTTTTAAGCCTTGTGGTAGAACGATCAAGTTCCAAACTTGATTATCATACATGTATTGCATTTTAGATTTCATGACTCCAAGTCATTGTTTGCGCGCGGGCCGCGAGCATTTCGCGTCCTTCGATTTGCCTTTTGATTTGAGAGTCGCCACCATGTTGTTGTCGGAACATGGACCGAGATATCTGGATTCGGGGGTTAAGTTATGAATTGGGAAGGTCAAGGAGCACCCAATTCACCCAATCTAGGATTGGTCTTGCTAAGAAATCATCATCATTGTTTTAAAATCATGTAAAACATACGCAAAAGGAACCAAATAAATAATTTCTTATTTATTTGGAATGTCGGATCGTATGCTTCGAGACCATATCTATGAATTAGAGAGGCTCGAGGCTGATCCTTTAATGGAATCACACTACTTCAAAGACAAAGAAGGAGATGAGAAGGTAGAAAACAAGGAGTTTTACCTAAGCGTTCTTCGAGAGTCCTATGGATGGCCTTGACTAAAGGCCTTGATGATCCGATGAACTTGGCTTAAATGGTGTTGTGAATGTTTGAATTTCGTTGGTGAGGGAGAGAGGCTTATTATGAGGACTTCTTTGATCAGATATGGAGTGGTTTTGGGTGAATGGGGATTCTAGAGGTTTTTCGGTTCAAGAACCTCTTTATTTATAGGAGTTCTTGACCTAGGGTTTTAGCCAAGAAGGTAAGTTTGGATGGGAATCAAGGACTTGATCTCCAAGGAGGTATTTTTGGACTCCGGGGTCGCTCATTAAGTTTCCCCGGATTGCTTAAGTGTTTGCCAAGAAAAGGGGTTGAGATCAACAAAGAAACTGACCAAAACCCGACTGTCAAGGGGGATATCTCGTACGAGACATCAATGTCTCGTACGAGACATCTCAGTGCTGAAATTCACATTTTGCCCTCTGCAGTAGTTTTAATGTTCATTTTGGCCTCTGACTAACGGAGTCAGTCAGAAACTTAACGAAACATGTCCAACTTAACGAGTTTCGACCCAAATCAAAAGCGAGACACAGAAGTAGTGTGATTATGAATGAATGTCCAAAATTGGGTGTCTACAGAGCCCCTCGGCGATGATACTTATGAATGAAGTAACGTCGTCGATAGAAAAGACGCCATTTTGAACTAGGGGTATGGTCGTGCTAGAAAGCTGCCTACGTATTCCTCAGAAGGAAATCAGACCAAACGTAGTTCGACTCTGAAAACACACACAAATTGAGGTTTAATGTATTTTGGAAAAAAATACTTGCGGTAAGTAAAGTTTAGAGTTTAGAGAGTAACCCATACTGAGGAATCAATGGCCTTGACCCAATTCTGAATATACTCCTTTTTGTTGATGATGAACCGTCTCCAGTTGCAATCCATACTGAGGAATCAATGACCTTGACCCAATTCTGATTATGCCCTGTTGTTGATGATGAACCGCCTTCATCTCTGGTGGGAATCCTATATTATTAACATATATCTTGATAACAATTATCGGACTCTGGGTTTGGAGACGCCAATTACTTGGATCCTTGCTTCTCCTTCCAACGAGGTTGCCTTATTCGCCGGAAAATATGAATCCTATGCCATTAACATACGTATCGATGGAAATTGTGGGACTCTGAGGGGGTGAATCCTATGTTATTAGTGTACGCCTTGATAACAATTGTGGGATCACTGGTTGTGGAGACACCAATTACTTGGTTCCTTACTTCTCCTTCTGACGAGACCGCCTTTCCATCAGAAAAGTGAATCCTATGCCATTAACATACGTCTCGATGGAAATTGTGGGACTCTAAATGGTGGGATCCTGTGTTATTAACTTATGTCTTGATAACAGTCATGGGATACCCGGTGGTAGATCATGTGTCATTAACATACGGCTCGATGACAGTCGTTGGATTTAGAGTTTGCTGATGCAGATTTTGTTTCTCACTGTAGATACCCCGGGAGAGCCCACGGCTTGGCTAGAGCGGTGGAAGGATCCTAGGATGTCTAATTGATTTTATTTTGTAGAGTCGCCACCTATGTTTTTAAAGGAACATAAGAAAAACCTAGAAATAACCTATTTTTTAATGTTACGAAACCAAAGATTCGGGAAGAGAAGGGTTCGGGGGTTAGGTGACGGAGTGGGAAGTACTTAAACACCCACTCCGCCCCGCTTATGCGGGTCTTGCTACAATTGGTGTTCTAATGCTAAAAAGTCCTTCTATTTATTAATATGAAAATGTGCTAACGATTACAAGGGAAAGAAAAGGGAAATAAAAAGAGAATTGTTTTATTTATTGATATATGCTAAGAATTACATGTTGAATTATTGCTAAATCATTACATTAAGAAATGATCAATGATTGAAATAGAGATTGGAATGTTGGGATGTAACCTTGGCCAAACTTCAATAGTGAAGTGGCCTTTTGGTTGTATCCCTTTTTATGGAGATTGCATACTCATTAGAGAAGTGAGAGATGAAGAAAACAAGTAAAGAGTTTTGACAAAGAGAATTAAAAGAGTTTATAAGGAGAAAGTGAGAGTTGTACCTTGTGCTTGAATGGGGAAGAACCAAATTGTCTATAGTGACCACCCTTTGAAAATGGATTTTATGTGTTTTAAAGTGTTTTTGATTCAAGAATTCCTCTCCCCTTTTCCATGGTGGAATGAAGAGGTATTTATAGGTGTTAGGGAAGTGTTTGTGGTCACAAAGATGGCCCTTCCCCGGATCAAGCCAAGACATAATGACTTTGGGGGTTACAAATCAGAATAGGAGGGATATTTGGCAAAATCTGGGATCCTGGAGGTGGGAAGCGCACACGTCCCACCCCCCCTATGGGAGGTGCGCTCGTCCCACAAAGAAGGTCAAAGGCGCGCTCGTCCCACCTTCAGGAAATCCATATTTTAGCCCAAAAGTTAACCCCGTTATGCAGTTAAGTCCCAAAACTAACGAGATCAGTTAGAAACTTAACGAACACCACGAAAGTCAACAAAAACAAAGTAAACAAAGACTCAATGTTGACTTTGTCACTTAGTCAAATCCAAGACTAACGGAGTAAGTCAAGAACTTAACGGAAAGTAACAAAAGTTAACGGAAAGTAACAAAACATAACAGAAGAGAGGAAGATAGAGAATGTGTATGCAATCGGGACATGAGAGGTCCAAGGCGAGGTGTCTACAGAGCCCCTCGGTGACGTGGATTGCAAAGCAAAACGCGTCGACGAATGTAAAAACACCCGCCAAGGACATCGACAAAGAAAAAAGGAAGAAAAGAAAACAAAGACTCGATAAAAGTAGGAATTTGAAATTGCGATAGATAGAGGTGTGCTCCCTGCATGAGCGACTTTTGCTGGAGTGTTGTATTGGAGCTCATGGGAGCTTGTCTCAATATGGACCGAGTTGTTGAGTTGGGGATCATGGGAGCTTGTCTCGATATGGACCGAGTTGCCGACTTGGAGCTCATGGGAGCTTGTCTCGATATGGACCGAGTTTCCGACTTGGAGCTCATGGGAGCTTGTCTCGATATGGACCGAGTTTCCGACTTGGAGCTCATGGGAGCTTGTCTCGATATGGACCGAGTTGCCGACTTGGAGCTCATGGGAGCTTGTCTCGATATGGACCGAGTTGCCGACTTGGAGCTGCATCTGCTTATGTTGTTGACTTTGTGGGGTGTGGGCATGGTTGACCACTTTCTGGTGGGGATGAAGTGCCTTGAGTAGCGGATGCTGTTGACTTGGTGGTACCTGTTATGTGTGTGCTTGACAGGTATATGTGTTCTTGCAAGAAGATGCATGAAGTGTGAAATGAAGAGAGAGAAATTGTGCTCGTGGTGTGATGGGATTTTGGAACACCCATACCTTCACTTACCATTGCCGCTTGAGTGGAGATGGATTTCTGATGTCCGCGGAGGATGCTTTGATGGAGAATGTCCATTCTTTGGATGTTGATGAGAGAACGATCTTGATGATGGGTTGGCGAGATGGTACTCTGGATGATGGGTTGGTCGTGCCAAAGGCTGCCTACATATCCCTTGAAGGGAATCAGACCAGCGTAGTTCAAGGATGATGGAGAACTCTGGGGAAGAAGCTATGGAGCAAGGCAAAGTAAAGCACATACTTTTGCACATAGAAGGAGAAAAAGAATTTTTTTTTTTTTTTTTTAGATTAGAAGGGAAAGAATATGCACACATGTGAGGAAAAGAATTTTTTTTTTTTAGTTCGTGGGTGAACCATTTTAACCATTGTGTGCTTGTGAAGCCAAACCAAGATCAAGTCGTGTTCAATCGAAGTCCGGATTGCCTTGTTGAATTCTGTCGTTGTTGCTGTGGTGTCCAACGAAATTGATGTCTAGCCCCAAGAGATTTGTCGATTATGGGGGTCCAAAAGGCATTTGATGCCGAGATAAGGGGTTACTGATTGTAAAGCTCCTAGAATGCCTTTGATGCCAAACTTTGAGTGGCTTGCATAGCCCTAAGATAAATCAGTTCTTGGCCCATTCAAATAAATTGCCTTTTGTTGTTGGCGTGAGCAAATCCTAAGAGTAGATTATTGATACCAAGCCTCGAGAGATTGCAAAGCCCCAAATGTCATGGACTTCTTGTTTGCGAGCTTTAAGACGGTGGAGTATGAAGACCTTTCGATGTAAAGCCCCAAATTATCTTGTGATCGGTTCGGCATTGAGAGCGGATGTACCGTTTGGTAGAATTTTTGATAGAGATCTCCTTCTTGCTCTTACTGGGGAGATGAATGGCCTCATTGTGGTCGATACCCAAATGTCTAAGGGATTATGTCAAAAGATGCAGTAATGTCTTGCGGTGCCGTCGAAGTCGCGGAGGATAAGGTCTTGGTGTGATAAAGTCCCAAATGAGTATGCTTGCTTGACTCTTCTTGAGTTGAACTAATGACGGATCTTCGGATGCAACTAGTGCAATGGCCCAACTTTATCTGAGCTTCACCTTGTGCTTTTGATCTTGGAGAAGGGGGTGCTGAATTGCAGAAACATTGGGATTGGCCGTGGTATTTCCCGCTATAACCCTGTTTTGATTAGAGTTTAGCATATTGAATCTTTTTCCGTTTCTCTAAGACTTCCTTCAAAATCTCGCTGTGAGTTCTAACAAAAATCATCAACTTCATTCATAACATCGGAGTCTTCATTTAAAACCAAGAGGCCTTTGACTTGAAGTGTTGAGAGACCCTTTGAAGCTTGATCCCTTTCATGGAGACTACTCCCAAATTGCGTTGCTCGAGTATTGTTGCCCAAAAGACTGTCGGTCGCGAAGCCCCAATATTGCCCTTTGCTCGGATTACTGTAATGCCGTAGCCCAAAAGATTGTAGATTGCGAAGCCCCTTGAGACCTTCGGTGCCGAATTGAGGAAGCTTCCAATGTTGCACATGACTCGGCTGGGGATACTGCTGGGGAGTTAATTGCTCTTTGCCGAGGGAGCCTTTAAGACTTGACCGTAGCCCTTAGAGTGCCATCATTGATTGCGAGAAAGGCCCATCCTTGATTGGGGGAACAAGCATGGGCACACGCGACAAGAGGGCTTTTTGACATCCCTTTTGGGAGACTTTGAGGATAGTCTTACACATCTTTCTCGAACATAGCCTCTAGGCGTATTGATTGTCAAGTGAAGCAAAAGAAGTCCTTGTCCTTGAGTCACATAGCCCCTAGGGCATCACCATTTGTTGATCAAAGCAAGAGTGACTCATCGTCGTGCGAGGGAACAAACATGAGAGGACATGGCAAGAGCTACTCCATTTCTCGGGAGCCTTTCGGCGTACTTAAGAAGCACATACTTAAAGAAGCTTTGAAAACTGAGACACATGTTGTTGCTATTTGTTACCCAAGCCAATTGACTAGCTAGGGATTATTTGTGTAACCTCGTGCCCTTATATGATGGGCTCGTTCTCGGATGGGTCTTGGTTACCACGGGCCTTCTTTTCATGAACCCAAAAATGCACACTGCTGGAGAATGATGCCAATAACCCAAAACAACCTTTGATGGTGCCATATCTTGTCGAGCCTTTTGCAATCCCAAAGTTGACTCGGTGGGGAATTGACTTGCTGAGGAGATCCAATGTAGAGCTCGTGCAGTTGTCTTCTTTAGAGGCCGGAGATGTCCATTTCTCTTTCCCTTCTCTCTCTCACTCTCTCATTTTTTTTTATGACGCACCCTATTTTTTGCCTAGACCGCCCTTTCGGGTTTTTAATCTAGCGGGCATCTCTTTTGCGTCTTCATTTTGACTCGATTAATGAGGGAGTGTGCATTAACTCTAGCTGAGGAGATAAGACATGTGATTTTGCGGTGGAGACCTCTTGTCACTAAAGGTGAGTGACATTGACTTGATTAGGGAAGTGTCCCTAGTATTGACTTCATGTATTTGACCTTTTTTGAATGACTCATGAAGGCAAGTAAGTCATTAAGAGAGAAGAGAAGGAAAGCCCCAATTTGATTGCAAGAAATTGGGAGTATGCAGAAAGAATAGAAGTCCCTAGACTCGACAAGGAACGCGAAATGATTCCAAATCGAAGAAAGTTGTTCAATCTTTTTGGTGATTAATTCATTGGCAAATGAATCGTACAAAGATGTCTTGACAAGTTCGAGATGAAGGCTGATCACCATAACGCGCTAGGGCTGAACATATCTTCTTTCTTTCATGAGACCGGACCCGCAGGTTGCCTACGTTCCTCCAGTGTAGAGGCTCAGGTCACCGTAGTTCTTGTGGATTCTCCATTCTTCGTGATGGAATTGTTGCTTCGTAGCTTCGTCCTTTGTTGGTGGATGATGATGTTGATCTTCTTTGATTGAGGGGAATTTTTTTTGTGCTCTAACTTTTGCCTAGGTTGATTTGATGATTTCAACCTAGCGAGCTTTTTTTTTTTTTTTTTTGATCCCCCTTTGAAAACTTTGCTTGATTTTTCTCCATGCTTGATGTCTTGGATTCGCCGTTGTTGTTGATGTCGTTGCCTTCGTCACGATGTTTAGCCCCTAGGCGTTCAAGCGATGGCCTTCGTTCTAAAACTTGTTTAGACATCTTTTCATCATTTTGCCAGGAATTAAATTGAACAACTTGGAATTGTGTATGAGGACAAGAACGACTTTTATTTGATAAGATCGACTCAAACATTGACATGAGAAGGAAGAAAACTTAATGCACACAAAAGAGGACTTTGACTCTTTTTTTTTTTTTTTTTTTTTTTATTCCTACTACTAGGTAGAGAAAGAGAAACGGAGATTGCTGTCGTCGTCTTTGCCGTTGTAGTCTCCTTGCGGCATGATCTCTTGTGGAAGGCCCATTTCAAAACCAAGCTTTTTCCTTGATGGGTTCTTGCATGTTGCCATTCTCTAGCGGTTGCTTTTCACCCACAGTAAATTCGCCGTTGTCGATCAAATCTTGGATGATGTTTCGGAGAAGGAAGCACCCTTCGGTAGTATGGCCACTATGCTTGTGGTAGCCGTACCATTCACTATGTGCATGATTCTTCAGTATCGCCTTCGGCTTGTACCCTTCCAAAGGTTTGACCTTCCCACTTGCCACCAAAGTTTCAAATGCCTTGGCTTGGGTTACTCCTAGGAGAGGAGTGAAAACTCGGTTGTTGGTGGTACCTTTGGAGCTTTTGAGGGTCGGGCCACTTGAGCATGCTTTACCATTGAACTTTGCTTTGCCGTCGGTGAGCTCTTGCAAACGGGCTTTGAGTTCGGAAACCTCTTCCTCGTGAATTCTTCTTTCATAATCAAGACGGGCCTTGAGTTCGGAAACCTCTTCTTTGTGAATCCTCTTGTCGATATCGAAACGGGCTTGCCACAAATTGTCTTTACGGCGGGCATCCTCGACAATCCTATCCATTTGTTCCCCCATTGATTTCATTATGTTGAGTAACCCTTCGTTGGACACGAAATCATTTCCACCGTTGTTGTTGTTGCCGTTGGAAGCCATTGGACCTATTGGAAGAACACGGTTGATCTTAGGTTGGCCCCACAAACACCTTTTGAGTAATATGATTAAACCCACAAACAAGGAAAAAGACTCAACCACATAGAGAAAAATAACTATTTTTTTTTTTTTTTTACAAAGTCGGAAGGACGGAGTCCTTTTTGGGGTTTCTAGAAAAATAGTGGAATCGTCACACTAGTATATAGACCTTATCGCGGTCCCATATACTCATCGGATTCCACCACGCTTGTTATACCTATATGTGACGGGATTAAACTAAATTAATGTAGTAAATCATACATGCGGGGACGGATTTTTTATTTTCGTCCAAGATAGCCACTTTTGGGGACGGAATTTTATTTCGTCCATTGCAACAAATTGGCATGTATGATTTGAAGACATTAGTTTAGGGAAATCTCGGTACATGAAAACCGACTTAAGTCACGGAGTGTTAGACCCTAGACTAGAATTGTGTGGCTTGTGCTCGGCTAAAGAGAGGCTTAAAGGTCACCCCCGACATGTAGTCTTGAACTACGCCACGGGCTGAGGTTGACCGCTTCGAAAGAGTCAAGGTCGGGTGGAGCTTGAAACTTTCTAGGAGGGGCCTTGACGGGTTTGGGGTTGAACATTGTGCGACTCGATAGTGAGCAATTGATAAGAATATGTGCATGTAGTGTGAGGTCTAACATGTGACAAAACTTTTTTTTTTCAAAAGAAATAAAAAAAAAACAAATAAGCACATAATTACAACTTTCGAATCACCCGTGTGACCGATAAAACAAACAGAAAATAAAAGAAGTTCTGTGCAGGCCCGGTGCCCACACATTGTCATTCTGCTCTGTTTTGTTTTATGTGCACTGTTCTATTCTGGGAATGCACCCAGAAGCGCGCGCATTGGGTGACCTATGCGGAAGGCGCGCGCGGTAGACAAAGAGGGGCAGAGGCGCCCGATTCTGGGCAGTACCTGCGAATCAGTGGGTTCAAGGGATTGCCTTGACCCTAAATAAAAAATTATTTCCCCTGCAGTAATTGTTAGCACAGAAACATGGAATTGAAGGACAAGAAAGGAGGCGGGAGATTCTGGTAATTGGGGTCGGACGCGCGCGCTTTAGGCCAAGAAGGCCAGAGGCGCGCGCTTCCCACCCTTTTTACCAGAATGCCCAGAAAACAGTAATAAGAACACCAAAAGTTAAGAACTCAAGTTTAACCCTCTAATAAGTCCCCAGCAGAGTCGCTACTGTAGATACCCCGGGAGAGCCCACGTCTTGGCTAGAGCGGTGGAAGTATCCTAGGATGTCTAATTGATTTTATTTTGTAGAGTCGCCACATATGTTTTTAAAGGAACATAAGAAAAACCTAGAAATAGCCTATTTTTTAATGTTTCGAAACCAAAGATTCAGGAAGAGAAGGGTTCGGGGGTTAGGTGACGGAGTGGGAAGTACTTAAACACCCACTCCGCCCCGCTTACGCGGGTCTTGCTACAATTGGTGTTCTAATGCTAAAAAGTCCTTATATTTATTAATATGAAAATGTGCTAACGATTACAAGGGAAAGAAAAGGGAAATAAAAAGAGAATTGTTTTATTTATTGATTTATGCTAAGAATTACATGTTTAATTATTGCTAAATCATTACATTAAGAAATGATCAATGATTGAAATAGAGATTGGAATGTTGGGATGTAACCTTGGCCAAACTTCAATAGTGAAGTGGCCTTTTGGTTGTATCCCTTTTTATGGAGATTGCATACTCATTAGAGAAGTGAGAGATGAAGAAAACAAGTAAAGAGTTTTGACAAAGAGAATTAAAAGAGTTTAGAAGGAGAAAGTGAGAGTTGTACCTTGTGCTTGAATGGGGAAGAACCAAATTGTCTATAGTGACCACCCTTTGAAAATGGATTTTATGTGTTTTAAAGTGTTTTTGATTCAAGAATTCCTCTCCCCTTTTACATGGTGGAATGAAGAGGTATTTATAGGTGTTAGGGAAGTGTTTGTGGTCACAAAGATGGCCCTTCCCCGGATCAAGCCAAGACATAATGGCTTTAGGGGTTATAAATCAGAAGAGGAGGGAAATTTGGCAAAATCTGGGATCCTGGAGGTGGGAAGCGTGCACGTCCTACCCCCCCCTATGGGAGGCGCGCTCATCCCAAAAAGAAGGCCAAAGGCACTCTCGTCCCACCTTCAGGAAATCTATATTTTAGCCCAAAAGTTAACCCCGTTATGCAGTTAAGTCCCAAAACTAACGAGATCAGTTAGAAACTTAACGAACACCACGAAAGTCAACAAAAACAAAGTAAACAATGACTCAAGGTTGACTTTGTCACTTAGTCAAATCCAAGACTAACGGAGTAAGTCAAGAACTTAACGGAAAGTAACAAAAGTTAACGGAAAGTAACAAAACATAACAGAAGAGAGGAAGATAGAGAATGTGTATGCAATCGGGACATGAGAGGTCTAAGGCGGGGTGTTTACACTCACCTATGATCTTGGATGTGCGGTGAGAATAAATTCGTACTGAGAAACAACTTTGCTTGTTCCAATTCTGAAGATATTCTTTTGTTGACGACTCAATGTTCCATCTTGAACCGGGTTCAGATTCGACCTTTCAGTCAAAAGCAGGGCTTTTTCTGACCTTTCTGTTAAAAGCTGGGCTTTTCTGAAATTTCTGTTAAAAGCAGGGCTTTTCTAGAATTTCCTAAGAAAACAGGGTTTTCTGTAGGTTTTCTGAGGATATCTCGTACGAGATAAGGATGTCTCGTACGAGACTTCTCTGTTTTTACGCAGATCAGAGACAATATTAGGCGCTGAAAGTGATTTCAAATCACTTTTCTTATTTCATTTCGGGAATTCTTGACCCTAGGCGATTTTCCATCCAAAAATCTTCATTCTCACCAATGTTTAGTGATTCTAAACCCTTTCAAATGGCCGGTGCAAATCGTTCTCATAAGGAACACCTCTTCGGTAGGCACATGAGGGGTAAAGTGTGGGCGACGGACGAGTTGTGCCCATTTCCCGATGATCAGTTCGGACGAGGAGGGTAAGGATATCTTCCTCTTTCTGAGTTTTCATGTAAATTTCGTTGTTGCATGTCTCAATTTGGTGCCTTCGCAGTTCGACTTTTGTCAATTTTCGCCTAGAATTGTCGCTGCTACGGTTTACCATGCATGGCTGATCTTTCGATGGAATTTCATCCTTTTTGTCGTTGAAAATCATTGTAGTATAGTAGTACATGATTTCGACTGTCGTTTTAGGCAATTCTGCGATTTTTCGGGTAAAACGCTTAAATGAGGATTTTACCAATTTTCTGACATCTGTCTCTTTTGTCTATGTTGCTTGCAGTCATTCAGGGTGATTAACAACTGTAGAGGCAGCGTACGAGTGGGATAGTACTCACACCATACATATGCGGTAGGGGGAGGTCACCATGACCCCTACTGACTTTTATGCCATTACTGGGCTTGCTATCGTCGGTGAGCCGCTCGAGGTTGATACTGACTTTCTACCCAGTAGTGATGATATGAGGCATTTTCTGGGCTTCTCCGTGCGTACCCTAGGCAAGGGTGTCCCTTTGAAGGCCTTGAGGGACAATATGGATGCCTATGTTACTGTTAATGCTGGTCAAATGCACCTCACTGCTACTCGCGTTGCAGCCATTCGCGGCTTTATGTGGTGGGCCTTTTCTAAGACGTTGTTTGCCAATCATGCGTTGACAGCCTTGTTCACTCTTCTGAGTGTGTTGAGAAACATGCAGCATGTCACTGATGCTAGCTGGGGTTCGGCTGGCTTTGCCCACTGTTATGTGGCGATGGATGAGAGTTCACGGGATCAGGCGAACGCTGGCTTAGGCGGTTACAGTCATGCCTGGGAGGTATAATACTTATCTTATTCTGTATTCCTCCTTAATTTCAGCCCCAGTTTACTTTCTGTCTCAGTAACTCATTCAGTTTTGACATTTTTCTATGTTTCTCTCATTTTGCAGGCCTGGGGTTACGCCATGTTTGGTCTCTTCACTTTCAACCTTCGAGATAACACTGTTATGTTCCCAGATACTTTGAGATGGCGCCGAGGTAACAGGGATACCCGTAATGAGCAGGCAGAGGGGGCTGATATGCCGGTGGAGCGTATGCGGCTATATTTTGACAGATGGGAGGCCGCTCCTGAGTCCGCTGTCGCTTTCTTTCCTTGGCGGAGTTTGGGCATTAACTATGTTTACGGGTTTACTGGTATGAGGTTGCTGATGATCGGCCTCGGTGGGGGATGCTTCTACTTAAGATAGAGAGTCTCTCACCAACAAGGAGGTGGCAGGTTTGATATCCTTGTTTCTTTGGACCCACCGGCTCATATGCTTAACTCTTATGCTATCGCGGAGGAGGAGAGAGGGGACCGGATGCTTTTGACCATATGTCTTAAGAGGCCGATTATCAGGACTTTCTTGCTCATCTCATGCCCCGGTTGATTCTGGAGGGTGATCAGGTTCAGGCCCAGGGAGTTGCTCATGTCCCTTTCCGTCCACAGCTTGGACCGGATTTTTTTACCTACAGTATGGCTGACCTTCCCACCCAGTACGATATGCCTGAGGGACTCGTACCTCCTTCTGACGCGACCATGGTATGGTTTATGACCCTTTTTCCGTCACTTATGTCATTCTACCATTTGATATCTATGTTTATCATTTATCTGAATATCTTGACATCTTTACTTGTTTCTTCTCAACAGGTGCCTATTGCCGAGTATAAAGAGGTCGCGGGATGGCTTGCCCAGTTTATGGCCTATGCCAAGAGGGTGAAGAGAAAGACCGCGGATCTCTTAGGCCGATTGGTTCGCCAGATAGCAGAGTCAGCTTCTTGCAGGAAAAGGCCTCGGACCGATAAATGATCACATGGCGATGGCGACGTCTCCTTCCTTTTGATGCCCGAGTAGATAGGATCCCCTTATTCCCTCTTTTTTGTTGATGATGTATTTATTGCCTCGGCGTAGGCGAAGACAATTTTTCTTTCTTTGGTTTGTACCTATGCAACAATTAACTCCTAACTCTAGCATACAATACTTTGGTTAATTTTAGTTTTTATTTCTGACTGTGTAAATGGATTGATTCATATCCGTTGGTCAACCGAGGGGTATTTTTATGAGATGGATTCGTGTTGGGTCATTTGTAGGTGGTGTATGAATTGCTTTGGGTGCATTTCTGAGGTGTGTGAGGCATGTTTTGACTCATTGGTCAACCTGAGATTTGAGCAGAGCTTCTGTTATCTGAAATGGGAGATGCCTCCTACGAGACATCGATGTCTCGTACGAGCCATCCTGTGAATCTGCTACTGTTTCTCCTTTTTCCTCGAGGATTTGGTGTCCAAACTTGTATATAAACACCTCTAGTCCGTCCTAGAATACCATGCAGCCTTAAATCAGTTCTGGGAACTTTTCTTTTGGAGTAGAATTCTCAACCCTTTGCTCACAATGGCCCTAAGTAAGTCCTTCCCTTCATCAATAATTGTTGATGAGTTCTCCTTGAACTCGGGATTAGGGGAACGCTACAAGAATGACTTAGCAACGTTCTTTTGCTCGTTTGATAAGGTTCGTCAAGAAAGATTCATAGAGATGTTCGGTTTTAAGATTCTTTTCACCTTGAAGAACCTAAAACCGGATAGGACCTTTTAAAGGGAGTTGCACGCTTCTGGGATCCATCGACTCATCTCTTCAACTTTTCGCTTAATGAGATGGTACCTACTGTAGAGGAGATGGCGGCTATCCTGGATATGCCATTGACAGGAGTGATTGCGGTGTCCAAGTATAACAAGGTACCGGCGGAGTCTCTCAGGGATCTATTGAGTATAGGCCTTCCCTAGGCGCAAAGTTATATTCATAACCGCTATGTTAATCTCCACGCTTTGCCTAGGAGATTTAAAGTTTGGGTGACTCACGGTCATGGCGTGGATTCCCAATGTTGCCTCTTGGCATTGTGCTTATTCTGAAGCGTACTTTTTACGAGCAAGTGTGGCATGGCGAACACGGAGCTCATGGACATCGTTCTGCAAGCTAGAGGACGCGCCTTCAACATAATCCATTTTATCTTGGGGGAGACCCTTCATGGTATTGATGAGCTACACCGAACCGGCTCTATGACTCGGGGAAGTCCATTATTGTTGACTATTTAGCTCAGAGAATATTTTAAATTGTTGGACTCTCCGATCGAGTATTCTCCTTATACTTTCCATAGGCGGAGACTGTTGGTGAAGGGTCTCAGCATTGAGGAGTGGGCCCATCTTTTTACCAAAGCGGAGACTGATGATATTGCTTGGTGCCCATCCTTTTGGAAGGTGAAATGGTTCGTAGCTAATATCCTTGGGTATGACATGGTCGTCCTTCCGGGTTTGAGGGATTCCTCTTTCTATTTTGCTCGGAGGGTAATGCGACAATTCGGTCAGCAGCAGGACACATTCGTGTTAGGGGGATAGCCTCAAGACATTTCTTTTATGGACTCAAAGTTCTCTACGAGCTTGGATCGCGCTTGGGGGAAAGGCACCAATATGGACCGTTGGACCAATCTTCGTCATGAGGGAGGGAGCATCTATTTTTCAGATAAATACTTGGATTGGTTTCTCACAGAACTCCGTCCCAGCGTCGAGGGTATTGATGAGATTCGCCGTCCTTTGTTGGGGGACCAATTCGAGCCTATCTTGAATTTGAGGAGGAAGGAAACTAAGGAGGGTCCTTCTAATATCAGCGTAGATTCCACTGAAGACTTTCTGGATAGTGACTTTTACGAGAAGAGGGCAAACGGACTTCCCGGTAAATTTCAAGCTCTAGATAGGCCTCATGTGTTTGCGAGGCTCACTCCCTCAGTGTTCAGTCGACTTGACGTTCCTCCCGGTTTCGAGATACCTTTGCACAAGAGGAAGAGGAATGATAAGGCGGATCGTGGTCAAGCCCCTACTAAGTTAAGGAAGAAATAGGTCCTTAGGAGTATCGAGAGATTGCCATAGATAGACCAATGTTTAGATTTTTAGTATTTTATTTTTTCTTTTGCAAGTTGGTATTCATGTTAGAAATTTTCTTATTGCTTTCTTGAAATTCATTCAGTTAATAAGAAGACAAGATTTTGATTTTATTTATTGAATAGACCGGACCAAAAGGCTGCCTACGTTCTCCTTTTACATCAATTAAATAAGGAGCTCAGGTCATCATAGATCTTGTTCAAGAAAGAGAAAAATATGTAAAATATGTCTGCTGACTGGCATGTCTCGTACGAGACATAGGTGTCTCGTACGAGACTGTCCCCTATTATTATTATTATTATTATTATTATTATTATTATTATTATTATTATTATTATTATTATTTTAATGCACACCCTTATTTTTGCTTAGACCGCCCTTTCAGGTTTTCAATCTAGCGGGCTTCTTTTCTCGTGCCTTCGGCTCTAACTTTTGCCTAGGCCGCCCTTGCGGGTTTTCAACCTAGAGAGCTTTCTCTTTTTTTTTTTGAAATAGGGACGGAGCTATGAGTAGTACTTCTTCAGCTTGTCCATATTGACGGGCTTCGGCAGTTGATCTCCATCTAGGTCTGCGAGTTGTGCCGCTCCTCCGGAGAAGATCTTCTTGACTACGTAAGGGCCTATTCATCTTGGTCCCCACTTTCCCATAGGATTGAATGGTCCAGGACGATGTTCGCGCAGGACAATGTCCCCTTTCTTTGATGTTTCTGGATTTGACTTTCTTATTAAATGCTCGGACCATTCTCCGTTGATATTCTTAGATATGCTCGGTGGCTCGAAGTCGTCGTTCATCTAGCAGGGCTAGTTGTTCGTAATGGCTGTCCAACCATGTGACTTCATTGACTTGGTTTTCTAGGAGGACCCTTAATGATGGTACTTCTTATTCGATTGGTAACACTGCTTCCATCCCATAGGCTATGGCGTATGGAGTTTCACCGGTGGCGGTACGGATCGAAGTACGGTAGCCCCAGAGTGTGAAAGGTAGCTTGTCAGTCCAGTCTCTGCCGGTCTTAGCCATTTTTCTGATGATGGTCTCTATGGTTTTGTTAGCAGCTTCGACTGCTCCATTGGTTTGTGGTCGGTACGGGGATGACTTATGTCTCTCTATCTTGTACTCTGCAAGTAGTTAGTCACATTCCTTTTCAAAGTGCGTACCATTGTCGGATATCATCTCGTGAGGTACCCCATATCGGCATATGATGTTGGTCTTAATGAACTCGCCAACCTTCTTGGCGTTCAAGACTTTGTAGGATTTAGCCTCGATCCACTTAGTGAAGTAATCAACGGCACCAACACGAATGTGCCCATTATGACCTGTCGATGAGACTTTGCCAATGACGTCTATTCCCCATGTAGAAAATGGCCAAGGGGATGTCATGGGGTATAACACGGACGGTGGTGCGTGTTACAAGTTGGCATGTACCTGACACTTGTGGCATTTTCTAACCATCTCGGTGCAGTCGGCTTCTATTGTAGCCCAATAGTATCCTAGTCGGATAACTTTCTTTGCTATCATGTTGCCATTCATATGGGTTCCACAGACTCCTTGATGGACTTGGTCCATGATTTCCATGGCTTCGTGCTCATCGACACAGAGTAGACACTGCTTGTGGTGTTTCTTGTAGAGGCGATCACCTATAATAATGAATTGGGTGGCAAACCGCTTGAGGGCTATCTTCGCTTTAGGTGATGCATCTGATGGGAATGTTCCATCTAGGAGGAAACTCCATACATCATAATACCAAGGTTTATCATCCAAGGTATTTACGAAAACGGAGTCACACTCTTCTTTGCAGCCGTGCAGGTCTATGATTGAGTAATAAGCAGGAGTCGTTAGCCTCGCGACTTTGAAAGTTTTAACCTCAGTCCATTCGGGAATTTCCACAACTGATGCTAGCATGGCTAGCGAGTCTGTTAAGCGGTTCTTATCTCTAGGAAGATAGTAAAAAAGTGACCTCTTTGAACTGTTTGACCAAGACTTGGAGATGGTCATTATATTTCTGGAGTGTAGGATCTTGTACCTTCCACTTCTTGAGTGACTGATAGATTATAAGTTGTGAATATCCGTACACTTCCAGTTTGGTCACATTTCTTTCTAAGGCTGCTTCAAGCCCCGCTATGCAAGCTTCGTATTCAGCAATATTGTTAGTAGCCTCAAAGTCAAGGCGGATAGCGAGTGGAGTGTAGAAATCTGAGGGATCTACTAGTAACATGCCAATGCCTTATCCCCGTTTATTGGCTGCGCCATCGAAAAATAAATGCCACTTATTTTCTGCTATTGCCATGATGTCCTCATTAGGGAATCGCGGGTCTTCCCCCTTCGCTTCATCACATGGAAATTCGGCCAAATGATCAGCAAAGACTCTTCCTCTCACGGATTTCTGTGCGATGTAAGTGATATCGTACCCCGCGAGCATAAAGTACCATTTGGCTAACCTAGAGGAGACATGCGACTTCTAGAAGATGTATTTCATTTGGTCCATTCTAGCGATCAGTTGCACAGGAAACACCTCCATGTACGACTTTAGCCTCTCGTCCACCCATACCAGGGCAGCACACGACTTTTCTAATGCGGATTAATTCAATTTATCCCCTTGGAAGCGACGGCTGACAAAGTATACGGCATTCTCTTTCTTCGAATCGGGTTGCTCTTGTGCTAGCATGGCCCCTAATGCAGTATCATTGACTGTGAGGTGCAAGGTCAACGGTTTCTCTTTATGCGGTGGGACCAATACTGGCGGGTTTACCAAGTATTCTTTGACTTTCTCGAAGGCTTCTGGGCACTCTTCGGTCCATTCTAGGGATGCATTCTTCTTGAGGAGTTTAAAAATGGGCTCGCACATCGTCATGAGCTGATTAATGAAACGACTAATGTACTGAAGGCGACCCATGAATCCCTTGACTTCCTTTTGCATCTTAGGTGGAGGCATGTCAATGATGGCTTTGATTTTAGCGGGATCCTCTTCTATGCCAAGCTCGGTGACCATGTACCCAAGGACTTTCCCTTTCACTACCCCAAATGTGCACTTGGCCAGATTAAGTCTCAGCTTGTAGTGTATCAACATTTCAAAGAATTTTCTGAGGTCGACAAAGTGCTGCCCATCGGAGCCTTTGGAGTGTATGATCATATCATCAATGTATACCTCCATCTCTTTATGTATCATGTCATGGAACAGCGCAGTTACAGGTCTCTGGTACGTGGCTCCAGCATTTTTTAGTCAAAACGGCATGACTGTATAACAGCAACACATCCCCCAAGGTGTGGTGAACGCTGTTTTGTGTTGGTCTTCCTCGGCCATGAGGATTTGGTTGTGTAGACACCCCGCCTTGGACCGCTCACCCCGATTGCACGGTTAATCTTGTGTTTCTCCCTATTTTAAGTATTTCTCGTTAGTTTATGTCACTTCTGTTAAGTTCTTGACTGACTCCGTTAAGTCCAGGGACTAAACTGAATAAAAGGGCTGACTTTCTAGTCCATTCTGTCAAAAAGGCCTTCTCTGAGTCGCGCGCCTCCGCCCGTAGGGGTCAGATGCGCGCGCCTTCTGCCCCCGAGGTAGGAAGCGCGCGCCTCTGAGCGTCAGTTACAGATTTCTGTCCAAGAATCTCTCCCTTGCTCATTTTTACATGATTTGCCCAGGAAAGATTTCTTGATGACTGAGTTTTGGCACCAAAAACATATGTTTTTCAACTATAAAAGCATCCCTTTTCCACCATTTCAAAGGACCGAAAATTCAACTTACAAAAACTATACACAAATCATTTCCAAGGCATTTTCCAAAGGAATTCATCAAGAAGTGTTTGAAGTCACTTGAAGTTTAGGTTAAACTCCATTTCTCCTCTTCTTCTCTACTTCATCTCTTTTCTTCTCTTTTATTTCATCAAACCTGCAATCACCCAAATCATTTTGGGACATAACACCAAAGATCGCTTCATTCCATTGAAGTTGGTCAAGGAGTTATCTCCCTACATTCCAAACCCCCCCCCCTTTTTAAACCCCTTTTATCATAACCAAAGAATAGGAAGAATATTTATTTCATGTAGATTTTGAACAAGCAAGACCAACGTTAGTTGGGCGAGATGGGTGTTTAAGTACTTCCCATCTCGTAACCTAACCCCCGAACCTCATAACAAGAATCTCTGTTTTCGTTATCAAACTTAGGCTAAATATTAGGTTTTTCTTATGTTCCTCTAAAACATAGGTGGCGACTCTAAACAAATAAAACACGAATAGACATCCTAGGAACCACACACGTGCTCTATCCAAGCCGTGCCCTCCCCAGGGTATCTATAATGGCGACTCTACTGGGGAAGTTTGAGGGTTAGACTTGCATCTCTGTTCAAAGTCTACATTTTTTTGGGCATTCTGGTTCCTGATGGGGGAAGCGTGCGCCTCTGGCCTCCTTGGCCTAAGGCGCGCGCGTCCCACATCAAGGACCAGAATCGCCCGCCTCCCATATGTTCTTCCTATTCTTCTTGTTTTTTCTACACTAATCATTTCTGCAGGGGTTACAATGTATATTCAGGACCAGAGAAATCCCCTGAGTCCAAAGTCTGACAATCTGACAGGTTTGCCCAGAAGCGGGCGCCTCCTACAGACACTGCGCCAGGCGCGCGCATCCCACCACATAGGCCAGAGGCGCGCGCTTCTGGGTGGTTTTCCAGAACATGAGCAGCTTCAGAACATAGCAGAATGATTTGGGTGTGGGCACAGTTGCCTGTATCAGGAACTGATTTGGACCTCTTAAACTGTTTTGTTTTGTGTTTTTTATTGGTCACACGGGTGATTCGAGAGTTGTAATTACGTGCTTATTTGCTTTTCTTTCATAAAAAAAAGTGTAAAAAATGTTTTGTCACATGTTGGACCTCACACTACGTGCACAAATTCCTATAAATTGCTCACTATCGAGTCGCACAAGTTCATAACCCCAAACCCGTCAGGCCCGTCATAGGAAGATTCAAGCTCCACCCGACCATGACTCTTTTGAAGCGGTAAACCTCAACCCGTGGCGTAGTTCATGACTACATGCCGGGGGTGACCTTAAGCCTCTCATTAGCCGAGCACAAGCCAACACAATTCTAGTTAGGGTCTAACACTCCGTGACTAAGTCAATTTTCATGTGCCGAGATTTCCCTAAACTAATGTCTTCAAAACATACATCCCAAGTGGTTATCATGGATGAAATAAAACTCCGTCCCCAAGTGGTTATTATGGACGAAAATAAAAAATTCGTCCCCGCATGTATGCTTTACTATATTAATTTAGTTTAATCCCGACATGTGTAGGATTCACAAGCGTGATGGAATCCGATGAGTATATGGGACCGTGAGAAGGTCTATATACTAGTGTGACGATTCCATTATTTCCTTAGAAACTCAAAAAGGACCCCGTCCCTCCGACTTATAAAAAAAAGGGAGTCTTTTATTTATATGGTTTGAGTCGTGTGCCCAATGTGTGTTCTAAGCCTCTTCATGGACCGAAAGTGTTACTCAAGATTGACAAGGGCCTCTTATGCAATATAGGTCCAATTGGTACTTACAGAGTCTACCAGGATTCAGCGAATCGGTTAGTTCGTGAAGTGATTACTCCAACAGCTCCAGCAACAACCATGACCGGCAGCAGCAACACCATGTCTCTCGAACAACTTTCAACTATGGTCCAAGTGCTCCAAGATCAAGTCTCCACTCTTAATAAGGAGGCCCAAAATAAGGATGATCTTTGGCAATCTCACCTCGACAACCAAAGAGAGGCCCACAAGGCCGATATGGAACAAATGAAAGAAAAGCTCACCAAGCTTGCCAAGGGTAAAAACAAGAAAGACAATGACGATTCCGAATGGACCGAGGGTTTGTTTGAGAGCCCATATGTCAATGCCCGTACCAAGAAAGTGGGGGAACCGAGCACCGAAAACAATGAGCACAAGATGGTTGATTCAATCATGGCCTACATAGACCAACGCTTCAACGGTCTCAACATGGGGAAAGGCTCCGACACAAGCCTTTATCAATCATCCATTCTCATGAACACAATGGCTTCTCTTCCCAATAAGTTCAAGATGCCCGACATAATCAAGTTCAAGGGAAACTCTTGCCCCATGGCACACATCGAGACCTAGATATGGGCTATGGTTTAGAAGAAGGTCTCTCCAAAAGTCATGGCACAATGCTTCCCTCTTACTCTCGAGGGAGCGGCAAAAGATTGGTATGAAACTCTCCCACTCACAGTCCGTCTCGATTGGGACGCCGCCATGCTCGCCTTCAAGAGTCAATACCAAGGAAACACCACTCACTGCCCGACCAAGAAAGAGCTTGAGAACACTACTCAACGGGATAATGAATCCTTTATTGACTTCACGAGAAGGTGGAATGACAAGCTTGCCGAAATTGTCGAGACGCCTAATACCAAGGAGAAAATGGACATATTTCTTAAATGTCTAAAGATTGATCTCTGCACCCACCTAAGTGGGGCTTGCTATGCGGATTTCTCTCAAAAGTATAAGGCGGGGGTCCGAATAGATGACTTGCTCAAAGAGATCAAGAAAAGTGCTCCTAGCTGTAAGTACCCCAATCTGAAACCGACCTATCTTAGAGGTAGCCTTAGCACCGTTTCAGGGATAAGCTAATAGGCCAGGACCTCCCTAGGATAAGCTATAAATTCCAGGACTACTCTGGTATAAAATTGGAAAAATCCAGAAGCTCGCCAGGCTGAGCCGTACGGATGCTTTGGGTACTAGAGGGGCCTAGCCGTACGGCTGGTTTGGGCACCCTCAGTTCCTATAAATAGAACCCCTTGCTGATCATTTCAGGGAGGGGGAGAAACATTATAACTAAGGTTACTCTGTCGAATTCACCTCAGAATAGTGTGAGTAAGAGTGAACAAAGAGTGAAAGAGAGAAAGGAAGATTGGCCTAAACCAAGATAGGTAAATCCACCTTCTCCCCCTCCCTTCTCTTCATCTAAGAACTCTATTTATCTTTGATCTTGTCATTTATTGTTGATCTTTACATTCTTGCAAGTCTTGTCCATTCAAGCAATATATATATATATATATCTATTACTATTTAAATTTCCTAGTCCAAGCCATGAGATGATCAAAGGTGCCCTCCATACTTTGTGTGGAAGAGGTTCAAACCTAGTTTGATCATGGATTGTTGATTGTTCATTTACATTCTTGTCATGGATGATGCTCTTGTTGTTTATTTTGCTCATTTTAAGCTATGATGATCATGTTGAGGATAAAGTCTCAATCTTTATCCTCATCACCTTGATCTAACCCAAAATTCCCAAGTTTGGGTAATAAAGATCCAATCTTTATGGTTTGTTCTTGTCCCTAAAGGATTAATCTTGCCTATAAGAGCCATTTTGATGGTAAAGTTTCAATCTTTACTCATCAAATGGTCACTATGGCTCAAAAGGGCATATTGGCCACCTTTTTCATTTTTCTCCCATGATTGCCTTTGATCATGCCCAAACTCTTGTTTTGGGAGGTTCTTTGATGATCAAATGGCATAGGAATGAGTTGTTAATGTTGTCTTGTGTTGGAATAACAAACTAGAATCAGAACAGTTTGGTCCAGTTCAAGCAGAATGCTCTGTTTCTGCCTGAAACTGGACTGTTGCTTGAACAAACTGTAAAATCCCAGGAGTGGTCTCCCCATCCGTATGGCTACTTTGGCCGTATGGGGAGATTGACCATTTTGCCCTTCTGTCTTCTGTTTTCTTATCAAACAAACCCTTTTTCAGTTGAAAAGATAAATAAAAAGTTAAAACAAAGATTTTCCGTTAAAACACACACACACACATGCACTTTTGTTAACTAACAAGGGAGACTCGGCTTTGTCCGAGGCAACTTGGGAGGACGTAAAAACTCTTCCCAAGTTGTAACCTGATCTCCAAACCTTTGAACTCAAACCTTTGTCATTTTGTTGGGTTTAAAATTAACAAAATGTGGCAACTCCGTTAAATTGGTCCGGTTCCCGCGTTTGGTATTTCGCCCTTGAAACGTGCTCGTGTTTTTTGGGGCGGGATCCTTACAGTGGCGACTCCGCTGGGGAATAGAGTGCTTTCGGACTTATTTCTAGAAGATTCGGGGGCATTCTTGTGTGGGTCAAACTCCCGTTCCCGTTAGTTGACTTCTTGCATATTTGTGTGTGTTTGATGTTTCTGTTTGAACTGTTTTGAGTACATACATTCTGGAAATACAATAAACTGTGGCTTGATGATCAGAAGTTGGAGAAACTGAGAAAAATCTTCACCCTCTTGCTTTAGCCGTACGGCTACTTTGGGTAGGGGCCAAAATGTTGCCAATTAACAGTTTGGTGCAGGGCTGCAACATTCTGGGTGCCCCTCTGCTTCTACTTGTCCAAGTTCCAAATTTACAGTCTTACTTGTGCACATTACATTTATTCTTTTGGCCAAAACTTGGTTTTAAAAGGTAATAAAACTTGGTTATGCATGATCTTTTGTCAATAAAATGGTTTCCAAAATCTCATCGTGCATAATCCTTTTTGTAAGGGTTTTTCTTGAGTCTTCTTGTTGTGCACAAATTGCTTTGTACAAAAGGGTTTCAATGTAAAATATTTCTTTTGCAAAAGTTTGATTCAAAATTCTTTGTTGTGCACAACTTGGTACATGTACAAGTTTTGGTCTTTGTTTGCTTATATTCCTTTATTTGTTGTGTATAAATTGCTCAATCCATGCTTGTTCATATCTTGCTTATGCCATGCTCATGCTATCAAAAAACGGATTGAAAATCTCTCTTTTTACTCAAAAAGGAGCATAGAATGATTCACACCACGCGCACTTGACCGTGCACGTTCCAAATACCCTTTAAACCCAGGGTGGATGCCACGATGCAGCTCGTTGGGCGCTCTTGTTCCCTTCGATGCGCGCACGGGTCCATCCCACCTTCCCTTCCGAACCGAGTCAACCACACTTGTCCGTGACACAAAAATACCGTGACTATGTTTGGTTTTTGGTCTAGTTCACGTTACCACATCGTTGATACGTGCTCAAAGCTAATTGTGGCCAAATTAATGCCCGAGTTGTGACTCCTTGATGTAATGCAAGCGTGGCCTAACCAGCCTTCAACTCGTGTGTTAGTGACGACCGCGATTAGCAAGGGCCATGTACTAATGATAGGGTGACACCGTGTCGTTAAGCCCTAATGAACGAGTTATTTTAATCATCCTTAAGCCCATGGTCAAGGATCGAGATGCCTCATTCAAAATGAGGTCATGTCGGAATGTCGGTGCAGCCTTCGGTGTAGCCTTCGGAGAAAAGTCTCGATCCTGACTAGGGCTTAACCATTATTAGGATGACCCGCGTATTGGGAACCTTACGATGCACTAGACCCTAGGTTCATTTATTTTTATCGGTGGAAGCCGCGTGCCCTATAGGACCCTCGCCCGGGATAGTCCGTCCTTAGGAGCGTGCAATACAGGTGAAAAACGAGGGGTCTATAGACGTAGTGATGGCCTCCACTGATCCAGGGTTATAGAATAGTTGCGAAAAAGAAGAGCGATCTTTTCCAACCAATTAGGAATAAGACATGCCTTGAGAAAAATGAAATAATGAAAGTTGAGCCCCTGAATTGTGCACTAACGTTTGTTTATGTGACAAAGCCGGCTAAGATAATCCAAAGAATAAATGATTTTTTTAAAAAAGAAAAGGAAAAGGGAATTGCTAAATTCATCAAAACGCTTGGCTTGGGTTTCTTCCCCCTAAAGAAGAGTCAAACTTGTTATCCCCTTCAAGTCAGTGTCTCTTGTGTGTCGAGTTTTTGTTTTACTTCAAAGCATGACTTCCCGAAAAATCCTTCCACGGTGCCCTTACGGTTTGTTGGTCATTTGTAAGATAGGAAACAATGGAAAACAAGTCCCAAGTAGTCGAGGCAGATGTCCGTTTGGATGTGCAAGCATGGCTAGAGGGTAGGGTTAAGCTCCTGGAACGAACGGTGGATACGATGAGAGACCAAATGCGAAAGATGGAGGTCGACCGCAATGAAGCGATCAAAGTGGTCCAACAACTTCGGAAGGAGATCAAGGAGGTACTTCACAAGAAAGTCGAGGAACTATGGGAAGGGGGGGAAAGAGACTCAACAAGGACCTTGAGGAAAAATATGATCGCCGGCACGATCTCCTACATAGCCGAGCAGACTTGACCGATGAATTGGAAAGGCACAACTCAAGGAACACCCGAGAGTGCCTCCACAAAATTGTGAAGTCCATTGAGGAGCTCAAAAGGTCTTCCAAGAAGTCTTCCTCCCCACCAAAGACTGCCCCCAACCAGCTGGCTCAGGTCGAACAAGAGCCCCGTGATCAGCTCCGACCTGTCACGGTACCCCATGGAAAGCCCGCGGCGACTGTGGGAGAATTTCACCTCTAGGGCAAAGGGGTTCACTACCGCTGGTTCCATGAGTTGGGAATGCCTAGAGAGCAAGTGTTAGACCACCTACTCAAGGCCGGTAAGGTTGAGCTTCTTGGCCAACATGTGATATGGACGGAGCCGGTCGGAGCACGTCACGACCCAAAACAACATTGCAAATACCACCAAGCACCAGGTCATTCCACAAATGCATGTCTCACCCTGAGAAATCACATCCAAGCACTCATTGATGAGGGTGTCATTACCAAACAAGGGGACAAGTGGGTCTGAGTCAGGGACGCAAGGAGGAGGAATGAGGAAGAGAAGAAGTCTTAGGAGTGGCCTAGTATTTGTGTTCTATAGAGTCTTCGAAAAATCTGTGGTGGACATAGTCTTTTGTTTTCTTTTAGTTTTCCCAAAAGGCCCTGCGAGGCCAAGGTATGTAAAAAGCCACAATGTGGCGATGGTTGAGTCAATAGTCAAGTCCAGAGTTGTAAAAATTGAGTCTTCCATGAAATGAATTGTCTTTTACTTCTATTCTCCCTAGACTTAAGGCATTATTTGAAAAATTATACTAACTCTCGGAATCACTCCCATTAATGTTTCCAAATGATTGTTATATCCCCAATATGATGAGTTGATTCCCCCAAACATAGAAGTCAACAACGACTCATAAAGGGATGAATGGATCTAAACGTAAAAGGTGCTAAATTACAATGATTAATCTTAAGATGAATGAATGTTGTGACCCGTTGGCATGAAGGAGACCATCAATGGCAAATCTTCCCCCATACACTACCCGATACACGACCCAAGACACCTTTCTGAGGCAAACTCCCGATGCACATTAAAAGCATCCCGAGACAGTGAAAAGACGAGGACATTGTTGCTCAGCCACCAAAGTTCAGCCATAAGTGCACATGCAGACTTCCCGAATTGTCAAAATCAAAGATAGGATAGGTGAAAAACGGTGAAAAAAGCCAATGCCCACGATGACAAGTTGGGGCTGATGGGCGCCCGTTCCCCTAAAAAAAAAAAAAAAAAAAGAAATGCTTGCAGTAAATAGCCCGTCCATATCAAAAAGGGTACACCCAAAAAGGCCCATTTCAAAGAGTTCACCCAAGGCAAAGTCAGCAATGACGTCCTCTGAGACAGCAAAAGATACCAACCCCGGCCAAAGTGGCCCAAGAGCCGAACTACGATGACCTGAGCTCCTCACACTAAGGGGAACGTAGGCAACCTTCGGGTCCGGTCATAACACGAAATGAATCCATACAACCTTGGTCCTCCCAAAATGACCCGGTTCTCCTTCCCCGGTCCCATCAATGACCAATTCTCCAGATAATGACTAATCCCCCCCATAAACAACTTCTCCTCCCGATCTTTCCATTGATCGAATCTTAATCCCAATGGGTCGTAACAGTTATGCACGTTAAGGCTAATTACTTGAATTTTTACCTAAATACTAATCAAGATCTGTTCAAGCAAACATCTTGATTACATTAGTTGAAGCTGATTTCGAATGCCTCGACAAGTCTTCTCTTCCACATCTTAGGAAAGAGCCAAACACGTGAATTTCTGTCCATAGGCTTCCTCTCTCAGAAAAGGGACTCACTCCCGTAAAAGCCTATGTGTGTTTACTCGCGTGAGCAAGTGTAATCTTCTCTTGTCCGTGTCAAAGTCAACTTTTGCTTTCGTCCGTGTCAAAAGTCAACTAGGCCACTCCTAAAGAGGGAAGATAAAGGAAATATGGAAAGGAGAAAAGTGATATGGTTGGACAATTAAGGGAAAGAAACCCGAGGAATGATTCCCGGAAGGTGAAACACTGGGGCTGGAAAACCGTGGTCGAAAAACCCGAGGATTAGTCTCGACAAGACATCACAATGGGGCTGGCTAGCCGTAATCGTGCAATGGAAAGACCGACGAAAAGTCATGCTTTGAGTAAAACAGTCTAAGCCAAATAAACCCTCATCTGTCAAAATTCCCCAGAAGCACCCAGAAAATTTGGTCGGAAAAGTCAACCATGCTTGAACAACCCGTACGGCTGGTTTTGTCCCTGTGAAAAAAATTCACATCAGCAGCCTATATCAACTGATCTCCCATAAGCTAAACTCATTTTCGCTTGTTCAAAGTCTGTCAAACCCCTCGTGATTGAGTCCAAACACATCTTGGGAATCCCCGACGGTCCAATAATGACCACAAAGCCCTCTCGAGGCCCAAGCCAGGCATAAATGATGAATTTACAATGATTTAAACAACCAAAGATAACAAATTTTCATACACTGTTTTTGAATAAAACAAGCCAAAAGAAAGATTGTTCAGGTTGGTGCACCCTAGTCTGAATCTGGGTAAGGATCCTCCGGAGGCGAATGAACTCTCTCCAAAGGACGACGCGGGTACATGCTAGGGTCAAAGAAGAAAATGGACTCTGCTATGCTGGAACCTTCACCCGAAGAGGATTGGCCTGGAAAGAAGGAAGGAGGAATCTGGGAGTGAAAACCCGAATGTCTTGCCGGCAGGGGATCCACGCGCTCTAAGGCCAAGTGGGCAAATGGGTCCGGAGCGATCTCGTGGGAGCCAGGATCACGGAGCGAATCACGAAAGGCCTCCAAATCAGCCCCGCCTAAGGTATGGCGATGAACAAAGGACGGCGGTAGCTCCACGCTCGACGACCGACGGAAAGGCCTCTCCCCACCACTCACCGAGTTTCTGCCCGGTGCAAACCTGGATTCTGTCCGAGGCCCCTTAGAAGAGCGCCCAACGAACCTCTTTAGCCACCTTTTGGCCCGTTTTAGGAGAGAAGGCCTCCCCAGCAAAGCTCGCGCAGCAACCTGCACATAGATAAGGAAACTGCTCAGCAAGGGAGGAGACAGAAATATGGGATGAGTGTGCACAAATGGAAAAGAATGCATACCGCGTCAATGGGAATTTTTCCAACCGGGTCTTCCCCTCCTACGACAGACACGGCCACCATGTGAACCTGGCCATCAGCATAAATGAAAGAATAGTCCTGCCACACTGGAGGAGCTACCCCAGAGGCCACCACCTGTGGCGATCTCAGCCTCGTGGCCACAAACCGCCTGTATGGCTCATCAGTGATCAATTCAGCGGCATCCTCTCCCATGAGAAAAGGGTCATCCCCACGGTCAGCAACGAACATGGTCTCTGGCGGATCAACGGGCGCCCACTGCATGAGGCCTAGTCCATGCTGCCACAAAACCCTCTCACCTAAATAAAAGGCCTCGCCTCTAAACCCCACCAGCAATCTCCTCTATCTGGTCACCCTCAGGGCTTCGCTCGGATCAAAGACTACCTTCCGCCCCTCATACCGAGACTAAGGGAAAAGGTTGAGCTCCGCTGGCATGGCACCCCTCAAAACCGCTTTCACATCAGCATAGCGGACAGAAACTCGTCCCTTAAACCCTCTCTTCTCCCGAGCTTCCCTAGCCCAGCAGGTCATGGCCGGAAAGATGAGGTCCCGGTCAAGAGCCAGCCTCCATGGATAGTTGCCAAAGATCTCGTAGTACCAAGCCTACAAAAGAAACGGCAAGGAAAGCGGTCAGCACACTGAAATGAAGAATAGGCCGAATGCAAAGCAAAGGCTGAAGTGGAAGTACCTCTAGGGCAAACTGAAAGCAAGCCAAAGACTTGCTCGCTTTCCGGCTATACTTGTCGAGCTCCATGAATAGCTCGGCCAGACCAGCCTCACCCTAAGCAATGTCTCTGATGGCCTCAGGTGTAGTCAAAGACCCAAGAAGAGGGAACATACAGGTAGTGTCAGCATTGGCAAAAATGGTGCTACTGAGGAGGAGCCACACATAGGAGCGCCAAAGCTGCTCAGCGGTAATCCGGCCCGCCGCATACTCTAGAAAGTTGGCCCGAATGACCCTCTCGACTGTTTGCACTAGGATGCCCAAACCCTTGGTAGGACCTGAAAATCCAATGAGGGCCCTGATCTCGGCCTCGGGGATCCTATCCCTCCAAATAACCGGATGCCCGCCAAAGGAAAGCCCGGTAATCATCACAAAGTCAGTAGGGGTCACAGTCACCTCTCCCCATCTCAGATGGAACGTATGGGTTGTGTCCCACCAATATTCACCCAGCGCATTAAGAAGCCCCATACTCCTATTGGTGTTCACCAGGTGGCCCACAGCCTCTATAAAAGGCACCAGTCCCGTGCGTGCCACCCACTCCCTCGGACCGGGAGCATCATCAACAGACTCAGGCATGGCTTCCCACAAAGAGAAGCAAGCATCCGGCGATCCTCGAGACTTGGGATCACCACCCTACAGGTAAACACAGCAAAGGTATGAATAACACAGTTTACAAATACCAATGCTCATAATGATTGCACAAAAAAAAATAACAAATGAGAGAAAAGTTTCCGTCCCCTTTAAAATTGCATAAGTCATTTTAAGGGTCAATTTTTGGAGAAAAGTTTCTGTCCCCTTTAAAAATTGCATAAGTCATTTTAAGGGCCATTTTTGGAGAAAAGTTCCCGTCCCCTTTAAAATTGCATAAGTCATTTTATGGGTCAATTTTTGGAGAAAAGTTTATGTCCCCTTTAAAATTGCATAAGTCATTTTAAGGGCCATTTTTAGAGAAAAGTTTTCGTCCCCTTTAAAATTGCATAAGTCATTTTAAGGGTCATTTTTGGAGAAAATTTACCGTCCCCTTTAAAATTGCATAAGTCATTTTAAGGGTCAATTTTTGGAGAAAAGTTTATGTCCCCTTTAAAATTGCATAAATCATTTTAAGGGCCATTTTTGGAGAAAAGTTTCCGTCCCCTTTAAAATTGCATAAGTCATTTTAAGGGTCATTTTTGGAGAAAAGTTCCCGTCCCCTTTAAAAAATGCATAAGTCATTTTCAAGGGTCATATTCTTTCCGTCCCGAAAAGGCATAGTCACTTTCGGAGAAATTGTCATTTTGGTCTCAACAATAATATGCCCATCCCATAATTTCCCCCACAAACATACAACAACTTATCCTAGGAAATGCTAGCATGCACTTAACTGCGCCAAAATGACTAGTCGAACCTAAGGTACAAGTAGTTTATGCATGGACCACAGGCAACATACTTTGATTTTGGGAAGTTTAGCTAGGCATGTCCAAATGAGGCAATGAGCACATACTCACGTCCCTAATGGTCCCAATGACACAAAAATGAGGTCAATTTCATGAAATCGCGTCAAGAAATGCGAAGATCTCAAATGGCATGGACAAGAACCCTAGGCCTAGGAAAGACGTGCAAGGCTTAGATGTGAGTAGGAAGAATGCTTACCCCGTCGCCATGGCACAAGTGAATTGTGGGAGACTTGTAGAAACCCGCTCCCTCATCCCGGAGATTGATAGCGTAGCCTCGAAAGTTTCGAGCCATGTCTAGCCTCTTCTCCGCCCCTCTAGGATAACCCGTGCATGCCCGTCCCGCCATGATCAATCCTTGAGGAATCCGAGTAAGAAAATTTGGAAATTGATGGAGTTTTCCCTCTCAAAATCGCCTCTTTTCTCTCTGTTTTCTCGTCTGAGATCGAATAGATTGAGGCAACCATCCGTATGGATACCTTTTGAAAAAATAAGGAGACGCCCTCTTAAGCCGTACGGATGGTTTGGGCGAAGAAAAATCTCAGCCTAAAATTACCCTTGTGCCACTCGCACCTTGAACAAGTTTTTTTCCCCAAGATTCGGAAATGCCCCCTTTGGCTCATGCAACTTGAATTGAACCTACAAAATTTAGGTTCCCGAAGTCATCACAGGCAGTCCTAGCGACATAAGCCCAGCTTTGTGAAATTAATTATGGCCGTCCTCGACGTAAGCCCAGTTAAAATTTGGAATTTGAAATGGTCTTTTGCTTAATGCTTATTATGGCCGTCCTCGATGTAAGCCCAGTTAAAATTTGGAATTTGAAATGGTCTTTTGCTTAATGCTTATTATGGCCGTCCTCGACGTAAGCCCAGTTAAAATTTGGAATTTGAAATGGTCTTTTGCTTAATTCTTATTGTGGCCGTCCCTGACGTAAGCCCATTAGCTTAGACTTAGAATAGTCGTCATAGGCTAGATTTTGTCCCTGCAGTTCTTAGAGGGACGTAAGACCAGTTTTCCCGTCAATCTCCCCAAAGATGGAGTTGACCCCGGTCAAGCTATGACTTAGAATAGTCGTTATAGGCTAGAGCCTTTGTCCCGGCAGTCCTTAGAGGGACGTAAGACCAGTTTTCCCGTCAATCTCCCCAAAGATGGAGTTGACCCCAGTCAAGCTATGACTTAGAATAGTCGTTATAGGCTAGAGCCTTTGTCCCGGCAGTCCTTAGAGGGACGTAAGACCAGTTTTCCCGTCAATCTCCCCAAAGATGGAGTTGACCCCAGTCAAGCTATGACTTAGAATAGTCGTTATAGGCTAGAGACTTTGTCCCGGCAGTCCTTGGAGGGACGTAAGACCATTTTTCCCGTCAATCTCCCCAAAGACGGAGTTGACCCCGGTCAAGCTTTGACTTAGAATAGTCGTTATAGGCTAGAGCTTTTGTCCCGGCAGTCCTTAGAGGGACGTAAGACCAGTTTTCCTGTCAATCTCCCCAAAGATGGAGTTGACCCCGGTCAAGCTATGACTTAGAATAGTCGTTATACGCTAGAGCCTTTGTCCCGGCAGTCCTTGGAGGGACGTAAGACCAGTTTTCCTGTCAATCTCCCCAAAGACGGAGTTGACCCCGATCAAGCTTAGACTTAGAATAGTCGTTATAGGCTAGAGCCTTTGTCCCGGCAGTCCTTAGAGGGACGTAAGACCAGTTTTCCCGTCAATCTCCCCAAGGATGGAGTTGACCCCGGTCAAGCTATGACTTAGAATAGTCATTATAGGCTAGAGCCTTTGTCCCGGCAGTCCTTAGAGGGACGTAAGACCAGTTTTCCCGTCAATCTCCCCGAAGATGGAGTTGACCCCGGTCAAGCTTGGACTTAGAATAGTCACCATAGGTCGTCCCCGACGTAAGCCCAGTAAAAATCTGTCCCGTGTAAGTCAACCCTCTCCTATAGAGTCAAGTTGACCGTATCCCCAGCAAGTCAACCCTCTCCCATAGAGCCAAGTTGACCATGTCTCACCTCTGACCCCTAGAGTCATGCCTCCTTACGGATCTAAGTAACCCCGCGTACCTCCGAACTACGTTAGGCTTGATTCCCCGCGAACGGGATATGTAGGAATCCTATACCACTAGGTCCAGCCATGCAACCAAAATCGGTTAAAGCCGTCGTCCCGTCAGATTGGGATGCTTATTTCTATCGACAACCCCGCTCCTTCGAAGTGACGTTGCCAAGGGGCTCTGTAAGTACTTGTTAGTACCCGACCTGAAAATGAGTTTATTAGGACTTTCCCAAAAATACAAGGACTTTATAGGAATTAGAAACCTTACAAAGACTTGTCCCGGATTCCCAAAATATCTCATTTATGACAAAATCTATCAAATTAGGTAGTAAATGGTTTCCTTAAACCATGCAGAAACCCTAGCTTAAGAATCAAGTCAGCCTGCAACCTTGGCCACGCGGCCAACCTTGCTCCGCGTTGATCTTGGCCACGCGGCCACTATTGTCACCGGCTTCAACCATGGCCAGGCGGCCAACCTTGCTCCGGATGATATGGACCATCAGATCTTCCCCTCAGTTTACTATATAAACCAATCCCATGCTATTGGTTTAAGGATCCGATTTGGAGAGCTCTGAGTACGAATTTTGGAGTTCTTAAACACTATTTTGCTCTCTAATTAGCATTCAAACACTCAAGAAGATCCAAGGTTTATTTCTTGCCAACATAGGTAAGTTTTCTAACTTTTTCTTCATGTTCTTGCATTATTTTTAATGTAGATCTTTTATATTCATGTTCGTACATGTTTATTCATAGTTTCTTCATATTCTTTGCATGCTCATTCATATGTTCATAATATGTTCTTCGCATGTTCTTCGTGTTCATAGATTAAAACCTTATTTATGCTATATTTAGGGTTGTGATCTTCATAATTACATGTTATTTCATAGCAGATGATGATCGAGGGTTCATCAACCCGAGGATGATCTAGGAACTACTTCTAAACCCTAAACTTTAGGTAATTCCCCCTCATTATGCATGATCCCGATTCTTCTGCCTATTCTAATTCTCTGCGAACTACGCTGACCTGAGCTTCTCACATTAAGAGGAACGTAGGCAATCTTCGGATCCGGTCTAAATCACTAGCACACTACTAACACATTCATCATGATAGAAAGACCGATCAATTCGGGCAATAGGAGTGATAACGTCCAATATTCTTCTCTTGTTGTAATTTGACCCCCGAACCCACTAAAAATGCTTTTTTCAATGTTTTGGCTTTAATTAAAACGGCGTGGCGACTCTCATAATTTTAATGTCGTTATGAATATTCCTTTTGTAAATAAAAATAATCACAAGATACTTCCCATGCGTCGCTTCATCGGAAAGGGGTATTCACAGTGGCGACTCTGCTGGGGACTGCTTTGAAACTTTTTCAAACTTAGTGGGTCTAACTTTCGTTCACATCATGATATCTGCCATGTTCTCACATGTACCTTACACTTACACTTTGCCATGTTCTCACATGCACCTTACACTTTGCCATGTTCTCACATGCACCTTACACTTTGCCATGTTCTCACATGCACACACCTGCCATGTTTACACATGCACACACCTGTCATGTTTATGCATGCACACACCTGCCATGTTTACACATGCACACACCTGCCATATTTACACATGCACACACTTGCCATGTTTACACATGCACACACCTGCCATGTTTACACATGCACACACTTGCGCAATTATTCTTTGACGGAGCTGCAAACAAACGAGGGAATGGAGTCGGACTCCTACTTATTGATCCCGAAGATGAGCACACTCCCATAGCCATCAAGCTAAACTTTTCAGCAACCAACAACGCCGCCGAGTATGAGGCATGTATAGCCGGATTGGAGGCCGCCCTAGAACGCAACGTGAAAGAGTTAGAAGTGTATGGAGACTCCGCTTTGATTATTAACCAAACGGCGAAAAAATGGAAAACTATTGATCCTTGCCTGCAGCGGTACCAAGGTTACATGGATGAGTTGATAGCACAGTTCAAAGAAGTTACCTTCCATTTCCTGCCTCGAGACAGAAATAGGTTCGCAGATGCTCTAGCTACATTGGCCTCCTTAGTTGAAATTCCAGAAGGAAGGTCCGTGAAACCATTCAGGGTTGGACGAAGGGAGAACCCCGCCTATTGCTGTGATATCCAGATCGATGCAGAGGTAAACGGAGATCAATGGTACGCCCAAATCTACAAGTTCCTTAAGCACGGAGAGATGTCCTTTGACGGAGATGTGAAGGCCAAGAGTCTGCAAGCACTCAAAAGATTGGCGGGGCAGTTTGTGCTGTTAGACGATACATTGTACAAGAGGCATTACGACGGTCTGTTGCTCTTATGTGTCGACAACAAGAAAGCTGAAGCAATAATGGAAGAAGTACACAACGGGTTGTGCGGACCCCACATGAATGCAAGGATGCTTAGACAGAAGATCACTCGGCTGGGTTATTATTGGATTACCATGGAGACAGACTGTATTCAATGGGTTCGACGGTGTCACAAGTGCCAAGTATGCTCCAACCTCAATCACATCCCCCCACACGAATTGTATAGTTACACCACGCCTTGGCCATTCGCCACGTGGGGTATAGACATTATTGGGAAGATCTCGCCGGCCGGTAGTAATGGTCATGAATTCGTCCTCGTCGCGGTCGACTACTTCACAAAGTGGGTCGAAGCTCAGTCTTACAAGGTGCTGAATTCCAAGAAGGTAGCGCAGTTTATCAAAGAGAACATTATGTGTCGGTATGGGGTTCCTAACCTCATTATATCAGATAATGGCAGTCATTTCGAAGCCGAGTGTGCTCGCTTGCTTGTAGAATTCAAGATCGAACGAAAGAAATCTTCCCCATACTATCCACAGACTAACGGCGCGGTTGAGGCGGCCAACAAGACGATAGAGCAGATAATTCGCAAGGACGGGATTGGCCCGAGAAGTTACCATTAGCACTTTGGGGGTACAAAACGTCAGTCCGCACCGCTACTGGAGAGACCCCTTACGCTTTGACATACGGCATGGAGGCAGTGCTCCCTATTGAGTTAGAGGTGCCATCTTTGAGGATCTTGCTCGAGAACTAAGTAAATGAGGTAGAATGGCTTCGTAGTCGCTATGATCAGTTGGCAACGCTCGACGAACGCAGATTGAAGGCCATGGAACACATCCGGGCCTATCAAAGGAGAACGACAAAAGCCTTCAATAAAAAGGTCAAGCCTGTTGACATAAAAGAAGGAGACTTGGTGCTCAAAGCACGCTTGCCCAACAAATTCAACCCCCTCGGGAAATGGGCCCCCACTTGGGTAGGGCCGTTTGTAGTACAGAAGATCTTCTCCGGAGGAGCGGTCAGAATGGCAGATTTGGATGGCAACCCGTTCAAAAAACCAGTCAACATCAGCAAACTCAGGCGCTACTATGACTAGACTCCCCTCTCTAAAAAAAAAAAAAAAAAAAAAAATACTACGCAAAAAGAAGCCCGATAGACTGAAAACCCGCAAAGGGCGGTCTATGCAAAATAAGGGTGCGTACAAAGCTCGCTAGATCGAAAACCCGCAAGGGCGGTCTAGGCAAAAGTTAGAGCATTCCCCCTTCTATCTTCCCTTTCTTTATAATCATTCTAGTCTGACTGGAGTGAACTACGGTGACCTGAGCCCCTTAGTCCTATTTGTAAAAGGGGAACGTAGGCAGCCTTTCAAAAGGTGCGGTCTAAAAAACAAATAAACATCCAAATCTTGTCAAAGCAATAAAGATAGAAGTTGTATTTTTCTGAAAGCAAAAACTTTTATTTCCATAGTCATTGCATGTTAACACTTATTTGATGAGTCTAAGCTTGACATACTTTTTGAATAAATAACCTATTCTGAAATTGAAACTAAAACAAAAGTAAACTAAATTAAACTAAGGTGTCTGCACGACTATGGAGAGACGCTCAGGATTACTCCTTAGTGCCATTTGTGCCCTCGGTCTCTTTCTTCTTGCTTTGCCCACGGCGAACTTTCTTCTTGCTAGGATTCTCACAAAATCTTCTTTCGAACTCGCTAACACCTTTAGCCTTGCCATTAGGAGCCTCTTCGCCCTTCCTCTTCTTTGACGCCCCCACTTCTTCTCCGCCTCCATTAGCCACGCTCTTACTCATCCTCCTCTCATAAGCCTCAGCCTCCTTAATTCTCAAGGAAAAACTTGGAGCACAGGATCCCAAAATAGTGCCCCTTAGGGTCTCTAGAGTCTGCTCCGCATGCCCAAGTCTCCCCATATACCAACCCAAATACTCGCGTGGCAGGAAGGTGTTGCTAGAGCGTGTGAGGAAGGTCCTACGACTAAATCCGGCCTCGCCCCACATCTAAGAAAGAAGGACTGAGGCACTATCATCCAACTGAAGTACCCCAAAAGGAAAATCATCTCTCTCCTCATCCCAACCCTCCGGGATGGTCTGCACCAAACCATACTGACGAAGCACTCTAGAGGGATAGTAAAAGGTAGTCCCAGAAAGGGTCGGAACTTTGATCATGTGAAGTCCCACTTGTTTCCCCCTCACAGAGTGAATGTGCCAATGGGGCACCACCCACTGAATGTCGTCAGTCACCATTTCCGCCAAATACTTTTCCCAACCTTTAAGAGTCATGCCCTAAAACCGCTCCGCCATGCCTCTAATGCGGTGCATCCATGGGGCCACCTTCAGAGAAGCCGCCGGTTTATTCACTCGAAGACTCTCTTGCAACCACATGGTCAAAAGCCTATCACTACCACAAGGCATCCCACCATAAGCCGCGAGATGAGGAATCCCACAGAGCATCTCCCAAGAATGGCCGGTACAATGTCATAACCTAAACGAGCCGAATTCACCATGCCCAAACACCCCTCACTAGCAAATCCAACCTCAGAAGGGAAAAGAATAGAGGCAAACAGACATAGCGCAAGATGGTCCAAGGAACGGTCAGAGGCCACATCCATGTGTATAAAGTGTTGTGGCATCCAAGAAAGGTCGACATAACCACCCCTAGCATACCTATCAAAGTCATCCGCGGGCACGCCAAAGGTCATCAACTTGTTCCTCAAGAAACGAAGTCAAAAGGCAAGGCGACTTTACCCTTCCCTTCGTAGCCACATAATGCCGCGATGTCCTCATAAGTGGGTGTTATCTCGTTGAATGAAAAGTTGAAGACATGGAGGGTATCATTCCAAAATCTCCCACAGGCTTGCAAGAGGTTGGTATTGGAGTTCATGTGCAAAAGTGACCAAAGACACTTTATCCCATACCGTTCATCAAGTTTCCTACGACTAGAACCAGGAAGTTTGGCAACCCACTTCTCCAAAGAGGTTATAAAGACTTTTTTCTCAAGACTTGTGATCCTAGCCTCTTGATCCATGGCAAAGAGCAAGAAAATTGGCTAAAAGGAAATCAAAAAAACTGCTCAAAAGGTTGCTGGTACGTTTTTATGGCTGCAAAGGGTTCATTAAATAGGGTACGGACTCCCACGCTTGCCAGGAAATGGAAAACCGGAGGCGGCGCAGGATATGGCCACGCGGCCAACATTGCCCCTGGCCCCGCGGCCGATATTGTCCTTGGCCAGGCGGCCAACTTCGTCCTAGGCCACGCGGCCAACATTGCTCCGGATTTTGCCATGGCCAGGCGGCCAACATTGCTCCGGATTTTGCCATGGCCAAGCGGCCAACATTGCTCTGGGCCTCACCATGGCCATGCGGCCAACATTGCTCCATGCAGAAATCCAATTTGTTTCTTCCCACTCCGTGACGGATCCATGCAACTACGTACCTGCCCCGTCCCGTGGCTCATGCATTGTATAAAATTAGGAACATTTGTAAAATAACTAGTTTGCACAAGTAGGCTCCCACAATAAAATTGCATTTTAGAACATAATATACATACATGCATTTTGTACATCTGTTCTATACATACATATCCCTCTGCTCTCTACTAGATGACAGTGTAGGAAATAAAGATGGAAAGATGGGCCCCACCTAGTCAGAATCCTCCTCCGTGGTGTCTCCACGCCGTGCTAAAGCCCGAGAGCTACCGGCACCCGAACTCCATCCCCGGACCGCTCGACCACCAATGTGAGAAGAGCCCGCACCGTTCGGAGACCGCTCACGATGCTGGGGTGACGCAACGTCGTCCCTCTGACAAGTACATGAATGGTACGCCTCCCTCAGTAAGCGCATCAACACGTTCTCCCGCTGAGCTGAACGGATATATGCCTCCCGAGTCACCTGAAAGGGAAGCCAAGGCAAATGATTACAATGCAGAAAGAAATAGATGTGTGCAAACATGACTAATACAAAGCACAAAGCCATACCCCAGCGTCGGCCGGAGGAATGAATGTCTCCTCAACAAGATCGGCATCAGTCGGCTCCAAGCTAAGCTCCACCTCCCGGCCACCCCTCATCACTCTCACACTGCTCGAGCGAAGGGGTATGTCAACCAAAGGCCGACTCCGACCAACATACCGGGCCGAGCTCGATCCCTCTCCTGACAGCATCCGAGCCCGAACCTGAGGGCTGATCAGCCGTGTCCGCACGTAACCGGCATAGTCGTCACTCCCTCTGTAATGCTCTGCCGGAGTGGGAGCCAAGAAAGTCGCCAACCTCGCGTGACGGAGCATATCCCGAGGAGGGTCATAAGGAGCCCACGGTAACGCACCAGCCCTGTGCTGATGAACCACCCTCTCCCCAAGATACATGGCCTCCCTGGTGAGACCCACAAGCAGAACCCTAGAAGCGGTCAAATCCACTACATAGGGACCCACCGAAGCCTCATTGGCCGGGCTCCATGGGTAAAATCTAACCCCGATGGGCTCAGACATCGCAAACACCCTCCTCAGATCAGCAGCATCTACTGTCTTCCTGTCCCGGTTTCTGCGGGGAGGAGCCCTGTTGCCCTTGCACCAGTACGACATGATGGGAACAACCTTGTTAGCACTCATCACCAACTGAAAAGGGGCGACACCGAAGACCTCGTACACCCAAGCCTGTGCATATAATGAGAGAGACATTTCAGACCAAAAGATAGAACAAAGATCTCAACAAATGAAAAGAAGGGTAGTCAAGAGCGTACCTCAAAGGCGAACTGGAACCCGTCAAAGGCCGACGAGCTAGCCCTCGAGCAATGGTCCAAAGCCCGGAAAATCTCAGCCAAACCGGCTCCACCCCAAGAAATCCCACCGACTAAGTCCAAGTCCACAAGAGCCCCTAGCAGTGAGTACCGGCAGACAGTAGCCCCACTGGGAAACAAAATCTCCGAAAAGCTGTACCATAAGAACAGCCGGACCAAGCAATCCAAATCATATTCCCCCCTACTAAAGGCCTCGATAGCCACCTCCACCAAGCGATTCACCTTCCTGGCCTCCACTCCATAACCCTTGACACCTCCTCCCAGGTCGGTATCGACTCCCAGCAGAGCCTGTCTATAGTCCCGCCGCTCTGCCAAGCTCTCATCAAAAGGCAAAGGGGTACCAGTAAACCTCAACCCTGTGATGGCCGCGAAATCCGTCGGCGTGATGGTAATCTCTCCCCAACTGAAGTGGAAGGTATGGGTGGTATCCCACCAGAACTCCCGGCACACCTCTATCACCGCTGCCACCTTCAGGGTAGCCCCGACCATGCGGACACTGTCAAAGAATGGGCCAAAGCCCATAGCCTCAATCCGAGCACGCAAACTGCCCGGTCCCTCCGGCAGGGACGCCCACAGTTTGCCCACAGTCACTGTGGACCCACAAGCCTTGATCCTCTGCAGGTAAACACAGCACATGTATGTTACCATTCTAGCAATTTACAATTCTAGCAATTTAAATTCTAGCATTCCATTATTCTAGCATTTCATATTATGTGCATAAAACATACAAATGTGCGAGAAGGAGAGGAATGAAAATTCGAAATTTACCTCTCGCGTCTCCGGAAGCCCCATCGACCAATGACGCTCAGAGTCGATGTAAAAATCGTAATCTTGGTCGAACGTAGACCGCAGCAGATTATCGTGATAATTCCGAGTCGCGGCTCGTGGTCTCAAACCGCCCTGTGGAATCAAGGGCGCCGCTTCAAAGCCCGCTCCTGGGTCAGCCCCTACATTTCCTCCGCCCTGAGCATTACCGTGCCCTCTCCTTGTTGCTCTTGTTGTGGAAGCATATACCCACCTTGGCCCGGGAAATCCCTAAATAACGCCTCATTGATCCAATCTGCCATAGCTTCAAGAGATATATGAAATGAAGTCTCCAAGATTATCAAAATCCAAACTTTCTCTCTCTAAAAACCCAATTCTCTCTCTCTAACTCGTTAACAATGGAGGAAAGGAGAAGAAGAAAGAAGAAAAGAAGAAGAAGAGGGAAGGTGTCTGGTGATGTGACCAAGGAGTCAGCCCGTCGGCATCTTTGGCCACGCGGCCACTTTTGCCCTTGCAACCCCAGCCGTCAGATCAGCGATCCGCGTAAAAGAGATCTGACCACTCAGCGGTCTTGGCCACGCGGCCACTATTGCAATTTAGTGCGTTTGGCCACGCGGCCATCCTTGTCCCTTCAGATAAAATTCCACTTTTGTCCCTGATCCTTTCCCTTTGATTCATCTTAAATGCCCTTAGCACAATTTTGACTGATATTCGTTACCTTTGGGTGCGGAAAGCCCCTTAAAATTTCCATTCTTCACCGAATATTTGCTTAGGATTCGTATGGTTGTAGAGACTTCGGCGCCTCTATAACATACCATCCTAGATCGATCGTGATTGGCAGAAGCCTCGGCGTTTCTGTTTGCGAGAGATCCAGCATCTATTATTAAGATTCGTATGGTTGTAGAGACTTCGGCGCCTCTATGACATACGCATCCTAGATCGATCGCGATTGGCAGAAGCCTCGGCGTTTTCTGTTTGCGAGCGATCCAGCATCTATTATTAGGATTTGCATGATCGTAGAGACTTCGGCGCCTCTATGACATACCATCCTAGATCAATCGTAATTGGCAGAAGCCTCGGCGTTTCTGTTTGCGAGCGATCCAGCATCTATTATTAGGATTTGCATGATTGTAGAGACTTCAGCGCCTCTATGACATACCCATCCTAGATCGATCGTAATTGGCAGAAGCCTCGGCGTTTCTATTTGCGAGAAATCCAACATCTATTACTTTAGCGCAATCGGCAGGAGCCCTGGCGATCCTGATTGCGTTTACCATTCCATCTTGGGATTATTTAGACAACGTAGTCTTCATTTTTCCCAAATAACTTCATTGTTTACGAATGTTCGTTCTTCATACAAGATAGTATCCGTAGGTTTATTATCCACAGTAGAAGTTCGATGTCTCGTCTTTCCCTAATATCTCTGAACTACGACCGGCTTGATTCCTCGGAGGATACGTAGGAAACCTGAAAAGGTTCAGCCACCCGACCGACGCGGTCAGCTCTCATCCCCAGCAGGTGCATTTTCCCCAGCAGAAGACTTTGTTCCCCATCAGAGGACAGTCATTCCCAATTTCCATCAGATTTGAACTACGTTTGGCTTGATTCCTCCGCGGATACGTAGGTCGCCTGTACAGGTTCAGCCGTTCCCTTACCTTTCATCTGTTTTGAAACTCATGTTTCAGACGGATCCTTCTTTTATCGTCGACCCCACATTGCCTTGCAAGAAGCGTCGCCGAGGGGCTACTTGTCAAACAAACCCTTTTTCAGTTGAAAAGATAAATAAAAAGTTAAAACAAAGATTTTCCATTAAAACACACACACACACATGCACTTTTGTTAACTAACAAGGGAGACTCGGCTTTGTCCGAGGCAACTTGGGAGGACGTAAAAACTCTTCCCAAGTTGTAACCTGATCTCCGAACCTTTGAACTCAAACCTTGTCATTTTGTTGGGTTTAAAATTAACAAAATGTGGCGACTCCGTTAAATTGGTCTGGTTCCCGCGTTTGGTATTTTGCCCTTGAAACGTGCTCGTGTTTTTTGGGGCGGGATCCTTACACTAGCTTCCGTTACAAGGCCACCTCTAACTCCATAAAGAGGCTTCGGTCAACGCCGTAACTACCGACAAAGGGAATTACAAAAGGGTTCCTCCACCTCAAGGCAAGAAATCTCAAAATGACCGTGTCTACACTCCTCTCCAAGGCATGACTCAAACCGAGGCCTTCGAAATTCTCAAAGCAAAGGGGGCAAGTCACACCTATACAAGGGTATCAACCCAAGTCGATCAATGACAATCATGCTCATCACAAGTATTATGGCTACCACCAATATAGTGGCCACACCACCGAGGAATGCTTTGTCCTCCGCAACATCATCCAAGATCTCATAGACAAGAAAGAGTTCATAGTGCCTAGTGGTGATGATGTCAATGTAATAGAGCTAGGAGAATTTGAGGAGACCACTTATTCAATCCCAATTGTGAATAAGGGCTCCAAAGTTATGAATGAAATTGATAATTCTTACTACGTTGTGACTTACGATGAGGTAATGAGGGAAGTACTAGAGAATAGGAAAAAGAGGCAAGATGGGAACGTCAACATGCCAACTCGATCGGGACAAGTCATAGCAAGCAACTCCACTATTTCTGCACCAAGCACCTCTTCTCAAAGATCGCAAGCTAGCGACACTCCCGAAGATCCTTTATTAATACAACTCAAGAAAACTCAAGCCAACATCTCCATTTAGGACCTCATTGCATCCTCGAAGAAGCACTGAGATCTTGTCATCAGTAATCTTGACGACACATCAATCTCTCCTGATACTACTCCCGAGGACCTTACTGCAATGATAGGTCACATTCATTTTTGAAATGTCATCACTTTTGCCGATATGGACCTCCCACCATTTGGGTCCGATCACAATGAGGCCATTTATCTCAAAGTGTGAGCAAGAGGGAGACCTATCTCAAGAGTCTTGGTTGACGGTGGTTCCGTACTCAACCTAATGCCCGGCCGAATCATGGGCATACTAGGGCTTAAGAATTTAGATTTAAGGCCTTCTACTCAAATAATCCGAGGTTACGATAGCACTGCCCGGACAGTCATGGGTATGGTGGAAATAGACATCGAGTTTGGGAGCATGGTCATGGTTGTCCAGTTCCAAGTTCTCGATGTTCCCTCCTCATTCAACTTATTGTTGGGCCGACGATGGATACACAGCTCCAACGCCGTCCCTTCAACTATTCATCAATGTGTCAAGTTCCAAAATGGAGACAAAATAGTGACCGTCATGGCAGAAAATGTCACTATCCACAGAAAAGGGGAACCCATTCACCAAGTCCAGCATGGTTTAGCAGACTCCACTCTCTCTGGCATCTCAATCAACGCTATTGACAAAGAAGGGGGAAACAGATCTTGGACCCTTGGCAATCGCAAGGTCCTCCGTATGATGAGGAATATGGACTAATTCCCCGGTTTAGGCCTAGGGAAATATCAACAAGGAAGGATGCAACCTATTGAGATTCCTTTTGTTAAGAACACGTTCGGTTTGGGATATGAGCCTTCCAGAGATGACTTGAAACACGAGCAAGCCATTAAGAATGAAAAGGCCCAAGCTCATAGGGAAGGCCGTCATTATGAGATTCCCAATTTGAGGCCTTACCGCAAGACATTGAATGGCTACTTTGTCCAAGGGGAAGATGTTCCATACATAATCTTTCCCGAACCATGGGTTAAAGGCATCAGAAAGCCCGGTCTCGAAGTCTTTTCCGATTGTGAGATCCAGAAGCACGAAGAGGAACCAACTCCCATGTCATCCCAAGAATGGTGGGGAAGAAAAGTGACTATAGAGTCCGAGACAGAGATCACCGTGGGGGAAGAATTGACGGACCCAGCCTCCATGTTCGAAGAACTGTCCATCATGGACGAGTGCCAAGTCAATGCCATCTACAACACCGACACAAGAAAGGAGACTATCAGCGAGATCCATCCAAGCTCCGAGCCGATCAACAACTGGTATTCTATGAAGGGACCCGTGGTATCCAAAGAATTCTTGGTCAGGAAGATGGGTTGCATTCTGCGCAAGGTTACAAAGGAAGACCTGTTCACATTCACTTTCGAGTCTGAGAGTGTTTCCGATACCCTCACCCAAGAGGATATGGAAGCCATAGCCGAGTGTGTGTTCCCTTTCTTTATTAATGAAAAATTTGATCTTTCTGAGTACCCCGAGATTGCAAACATCATGAATGATGAATTAACTAATAATGAATCTAATGAACTAGTTAATAACGATTCAAATAATGATGAAATAGACCACGAAAACACAACATACTTAAATGAACTTGCTCAATAGGTCCGTAGTCATGGTGAAAATGGCCCAGGGGCTGACGAAGAATTGCATGTTGTTAATCTGGGTACCGACAAAGAGCCAAAAGAAACCAATATTGGAAGCTTCTTTAAGGGGGAAGAGAAAGACAGATTGACTGTAGTGCTCAAAGAGTTCGTGGATGTATTTTCATGGTCATACAAAGACATGCCGGGTTTAGACAGAAAGGTGAGCACAGAATTCTGTTCAGAGAGGATGCTAAGCCGACAAAGCAGAAACTCAGAAAGATCAAGCCAGAATGGTCTTTACAAGTCAAAGAAGAGATAGAGAAGCTTCTCAGTGTGGGCTTCATCAAATTTATTTAGTATCCGTCATGGTTAGCCAAAGTGGTCACAGTCTGAAAGGCTAATGGCAAGGTTCGTGTTTGTGTGGACTTCCGGGATTTGAACAAAGCTTCTCCAAAGGATGACTTTCCACTACCCAACATCGACATGCTAGTCGACTCCACGGCTGCCTACGAGGTTCGCTCATTTGTGGATGGTTTTGCTGGGTACAATCAGATTCTCATGGCCGAGGAGGATAAACACAAGACTGCTTTCACAACACCGTGGGGGAATTTTTGCTACACAGTCATGCCATATGGGTTGAGAAACGCTGGGGCTACTTATCAAAGGGCCGTGACAGACTTGTTCCATGACATGATTCACAAAGAGATTGAGGTCTACGTGGACGATATGATCATCCACTCGAAGGGGACTAATGGTCAATATTTGATCGACCTCCACAAGCTCTTTGAAAGGCTTCGACAACACAAGATGAGGCTCAATCCCGCAAAGTGCACTTTTGGGGTTATCCGAGGCAAAGTTCTTGGCTACATGGTCACTGAAAGGGGAATCGAAGCAGATCCCTTAAAAATCACGGCAATCATCGACATGCCTCCTCCCAAGACATAAAAAGAAATCAAAGGATTCATGGGCAGACTTCAGTACATCAGTCGGTTTTTGCACTAGCTTACTTCCATGTGTGAGCCAATCTTCAAGCTACTCAAGAAGAATGTGGCTCTAGAATGGACCGACGCTTGCCAAGAAGCCTTCGACCAAGTGAATCATTACTTGACATGCCCTCCAGTCTTGGTTCCACCTCACAAGGAGAAACCTCTCTTGCTTTACCTCACAGTAAATGATAAATCCCTAGGGGCTCTGCTAATACAAGATAAACGAGACTCCATAAAGGAGAATGCCATTTATTTTGTCAGTCGCCGATTTCAAGGAGGCGAAAAGAACTACTCCGTTTTGGAGAAGTCATGTGCAGCACTGGTTTGGGTCACTCAAAAGCTCAAACATTACATGGAAGCCTTTCCGATCAAGCTAGTAGCAAAAGTGGACCCGCTCCGCTACATCTTTGAGAATGCTTTCATGTCAACAAGGATAGCCAAGTAGTACTTCATGCTCGCCGGCTATGATATCACTTACTCAAATCCATCAGGGGGAATGTGTTCAGTGATCAGCTTGCTGATTTTCCATGTGACGAAGTGAAGGGGGAAGACTTACAGTTTCCCGACGAGCACTTGATTTGCACTACAACCGAAGAAAATAAGTGGCAACTTTTTTTCGATGGCGCCGCCAATAAGCATGGTTATGGGATAGGAATGTTGCTTGTCAATCCAAAGGACATCTACACTCCAATTACAATCCGTCTTGAATTCGAAGCTACCAACAACATTGCCGAGTATGAGGCATGTATAGCGGGGCTAGAAGCAGCGATAGAAAGAAATGTCACAGATCTAGAAGTATTTGGTGACTCCCTCCTCCTTATCAATCAGACATCGGGTAGATGGTGAATCCAAGACCTGACTCTCCAACAGTATGGTCAACACCTCGAGGAATTGGTTGAACAGTTTCAAGACATCACATTCAATTATTTGCCAAGAAACAAGAACCGCTTTGCCGATGCTTTAGCCACCATAGCCTCATTGGTTGAAATGCCCAAAGGAAAAATGGTGAAACCCCTCAAAATTTCAAGAAGGACTAGTCCGGCATACTGCATGAGTATTGAGATCAATGAAGTCCAAGATAACCCCCCGTGGTACACAGACATCATGAACTTTCTCAACAATGGCACTTTCCCCGAGAATAGCAATGGGAAATCTCAAATAGCATTACAAAAGCTAGCCGCCAGATATGTGTTGATTGGAAGCCGATTCTACAAAAGACATCATCAAGGGATCAATCTCTTATGTGCAAATGAGACCGAAGCTCAAGAAATCATGCATGAAGTCCACGAGGGCAAGTATGGGCCCCACATGAATGGGATTATGTTAGCCAAGAAGATACTACGTATTGGTTACTATTGGACTACAATGGAAAGAGACTGCATCGAGAAAGTCAAGAAATGTACCAAGTACCAGTTCCATGCTAATCTACAACATGCTCCACCTTCACAATTGTACAACATGACCACGCCATGGCCGTTCTCTTGTTGGGGCACAAACGTCATCGCCAAAGTCCATCCTACGGGAAGCAACGGACAGTCATTCATTCTAGTGGCCGTGGATTACTTCACAAAGTGGGTTGAGGCACAAGCTTACCGAGTTCTCAACGCCAAGAAAGTGGCCGAGTTCGTGAAGAAAAACATCATGTGCCTCTATGGTATTCCTCATGAGACCATCTCCGACAATGGCTCTCACTTCGAGAAAGAAATTGATGCACTTTTGGTTAACTATAAAATTTCCAAACACAAGTCATCCCCGTACCGTCCCCAAGCCAATGGAGCGGTCAAAGCAGCAAATAAAACAATCGAGGTCATCATACGGAAAATGGCTTCAACGGGAAAGGATTGGCCCGAGAAATTACCACTAGCATTGTGGGGCTACCGCACGTCAATACGGTCAGTAATGTGAGAAACTCCGTACTCGTTAGTTTATGGTTCTGAAGCTGTACTCCCAGTCGAACTTGAGGTTCCTTCTCTACGGGTCTTACTCGAGAACCAAGTCAACTAGGTCAATTGGATGCAAAATCGATACGAGCAACTAGCCCTACTCGACGAAAAGAGGTTAAGAGCATTCAAACACACAAGGGCTTATCAACAAAGAATGGCAAAGGCTTTCAAAAAAAAGGTGACGCCTCGAAATATCAAAGTGGGAGATTTGGTCCTAAGACAACATCCTCCCAATGCCATGAATCCCCTTGGGAAGTGGGGACCTCGATGGATCGGTCCTTACGTGGTCAAGAAGATATTAAGCGGCGGTGCAGTCTGACTCGTAGACTTGGATGGTGATCAATTGCCAAAGGAGGTCAACCTCGAAAAGCTCAAAAAGTTCTACGCCTAACAAATAAAGACCTAAAAAAAAAAAAAAACGCTCGCTAGGTTGAAACCCGCAAGGGAGGCCTAGGCAAAAATTAGAGCACGTGCAAAAAAGAAGCCCGCTAGATTGAAACCTGAAAGGGCGGTCTAGGCAAAAAACAGGGTGCACACACAAAAAAAATGGTCTTCATTTGTTTGAACTACGGAGACCTGAGCCTCTCTACGAGAGGAACGTAGGCAACCTTTGGGTGCGGTCTAAAATAATATTTTTTACCCAATCATGTTGTAACAAAATGCAATTTTTATTCATCCCTCAAATCATTCTTGCCATTACAACGGATATGTGAGCAATAAAAGACTTAAAAACATTAAATCCTAACGAGTGGTTTATTAATTGCAATATTGGGGTACAAAGAAAATTCTAATCTTTCTTCGGTTTGGGAACCCATTGCTTCTTTCTTTGGCCTTTGACCTTCTTAGGTGGGGGCGGAGCATTCTCGGAACCGCCAAGATGAGAGAATACGCTAGGACGGGACGGAGCTTCATCAACAACCTTCCCCTTCCCTTTGCCTTTATCAAAGAAGCCTTAACCGGAGCCTTGTATGGGCGTTTCCACACGTAAGGAGAATTACCCTTACCCTTCCCTTTCTTCTTCTTAGGGAAATAACGTGGCCTAGGGGCTTCAACATGAGCCATTGGCTTCGAGGGTTCCACAACAACCTCATTGGGTCTTCCCAAACGATCAAAGATACTTGGTCGTGCCTTCACAACGGGGACGGACTTCACTTGTTCACCCTCCGAGACGGACACTTTCACCTCAAAAGAGAAGGTCATGGGAGACATTCTTAACAAGAATTTGAGGCTTAAAGTAATGAGAAGTATTGCAGAATATTGTTGTGTGGCCAAAACTGGTCGAAATGGTTTCAAATTTATAGCTGTTGGAGAATCCAGTTCAGAAAAAAGGGGCTGTAAATCAGCAGCCCAGACGCAGGCGCCTCCCCCTTTGGGCCTGAAGCGCGCGCGCCTCCCATGTGCAATTCCAAAGGTGCGCACCTTTGACAGACGACAGAACAGAGCAGGCCTTGTCAGTTCAGCAACTGCCCAGGCATTTCAACGCCTTCAACTTGCAATCAGTTCAGAATCTATAGCAATAAAACAAGATTCCACAACAACACCAAAACACTTTTGGGCACACATTTGTTTGTAAAAAGGTCGACACATAAGATCGAGTCTAGATAAATATAAAAAAATGTAGATAAGATAGCTAGGATTGTAAATACGTGCTAAATGTTATTACATGTTAAATAATAAATTGTTTACGTACTCATCCTCCCCAGTCTACTCTAAATCATCACCAGTGGCACTGTGCTCACCCTCATCGCCGCTCTTGGTCTCCTCATCATCATCAGACTCCTCCTCAAACTCTTCAACGGTGATCTCATGGCGGGTTCTCTTTGGCGCCCTCGCCGATGAACTGGCACCTCCACAGCTCAAGCTCCTACTCAGTGATTTCCTAGCCAACTTGTGAGGATCCCCCCCCCTCAGGGAGAAATGGGATCATTTCGAGGAAGAAAATCCAAACACGTGTAACTTCACAAACTTAACGGAGTCGCCACATTTGTTAACTTTTAACCCAAAAAATGAAAATGGTTAGAGATTTATGAGTTCGTAGGTCAGGTTATGGCTTGGGAAGAGTTTCACGTCACCCAAGCCGCCTCAGACAAAGCCGAGTCTCCCTAAGTTTGTTTAATATTTTGCATGTGTGTGTGTGTGTGTGTTTAGAAAATGAGAGAAACTGACTTTAACAGAAAACGGTTAGGATTTTAACAGAAAAGGATTCTTTTGAAAACATTCTGGATTAGAGGGGGACTGAACTGAAACATGCCCCAGGCCAAAGTAGCCGTACGGCTAAAGGGGGTCTTCCTGGAAATTTTAACAGATTCCCAAGAATCAATCCAGTTCCATATAGAAACAGAGCATTATGTCTGAAACTGGACTGTTTGATAATTTCCAGCCATTCTTTTGTAACAAAACACAAATTAAATAATCCCTATGTCATTAATCACTAGATTAGACACCAAAACAAGAATTTTGGATGTGATTAAGACAATCATTGGGGAATTATTGAGAAAAGGTGTCACGACCCGAAATATAGGCTCTATTTTATTAGTAATTAAATGCTTTTTATTTAATTATTTTCTTATTTATTCATTTGAAGTATTATTTATTTAAATAATTATGTGTGCATTTTATGTGTTATAATAATTGTGCCTAGCATTTTATTCGAGTTATTTGGGCTAGTGTGGAAGTGTTGAGTCTTAATTGTTAGTCGGGAGTGTAAGTAATTGTGTTAGTATGGGGAGGGGGTCTAGTTGTAACATTTCAAAATAATTTCCCCCTACTCCCTTGCCTCCCTCACCTCCTTCTCCCTCCTACACTCCACCCCCATTCCCATTTCCCAGCCATCTCTCTCCTTCTCTCTAGCAAAAAGGTGATTTTTCTTTCCTTACTTCTCTCTTAATTTCCTTCCTCTTCCTCTCATCTTCTCTCATTTCTTAAAACGTGAACATTGTTTAGATCGTCTTTAGGATCGCGTAGACTCAAAAAGAATCGAATTCCGTCAACTTTCATTATTTTCAAGTAAGTTACTTTTCCCCCATTTTGATGCTAAAATGTTCATATCATGTTCATGTGATGTTTGATGTGTTATTTTCGAAGTTTGATTGAGTTGTGAATTTATTTTGAATTTATTTGAGTTCTTGGGAAGAAAATGGTGATTTTGAAATGTTGGGTTTGATTCTTGGTTTTGGGTTGTTAGATGGTGTTGTTTAGGTTCCCTAGATGTGTAGATGTAGTTTTGGTACCTTGGAAACTAGTTTGAAAGCTTTGATTTGAGCATTTATGGAAGGTTTGTGTTTTGGGCTCGAAAATGGTGAACCCAGCTGAGATTTCTTCCCAGTCCGTAGAACAGGCGCCCGCCTGACCCTTCCCAGGCGCCCGCCTACATGTCATTTCTGATGACCAAACTTACTGGACATTCAAGCGCCCGCCTGACCCCTTTCCAGGAGCCCGCCCGCCCCTGTTCCTGGAATTTTGCCCTTTTGCTTGGTTTAAGACTTAAGGCTTAACTAGTTTAGGTTTAATCCTTCTAATTAACTTAAGATAACACCGTGGAACACTTTATTGTGTGGGATTTGATTCTTTCGTGAATAAATATGATGTGAAATGTATTTAAGTACCGTTTTGGTAATGTAGTTCATCTTTGATGTGCTGTTTTCATTGGTTGACCTTTGTGGTAACTTAATTTGATTGGTTCCCTACTTTGGAACCTTAAGTTGTTCATTCATGCTAAATTATTATTACTTAGCATTTATTTGAAAGTCCAGCTGGTATTTTGTGTGTGTTTGGGCGATGGGAAAGATTATAATGGCAAAGCCAAGTCCATTATAATGTTGACCATTGTTTTGCCCCCTTCTTTACCCCTTCTCCAGATTGGCCTTGGAAAGGATAAGTCAGCGTTCCTTTGTGAATGTATCTGGCTAGCGGGTATGACTTTGTGTCATGATCCTTGTCCTTTGTGACACTGTTATGATTATTGGTTCCGGTACCGGGGTTTTCTCTTCGGCTTTCATGCTATTATGAAGATGATGATTGGTTGATTATTGAAGCTGCGCAGCGATCCTTTATTTGGATGTTCCGGTTTGGAAAACCTTGGCTATATCCTTTGTTATGTGTTTATTTCCGCTGCTATCTGTTATGTGATAAATGCTATGTGCTATGTGATATTTATTATTGCTTATTGTATATTGCATCATAGCATGTCATGTAGTTGCATTAGTAACTTATTGAGATTTATCTCACCCCTTTTCTTTATCTTTGTTTTTCCTTAACCCCCCCCCCCAGGTGCTAAGGATTAGTCTCGCTGATCACGAGAAAGAGGACGTCGAGTGTGGATCCGTTCTTTTGGGGAAAGTTGTATAGGTTGGTTTACATTATATCAATGTGTAACCTTTTGGGGATATTTGTACCAAACATTGACGTCATTAGGATTTTGTACATTTGTATTTTGTTGGGCATAAACTTGTGGAAGTTTATGATAAGTTGTAATTGGTTTTTATCAAACTTGGTTTTGTAAAACTTTGGATCATTACCTTTTGGTATTAAATGAAATTTTTAACTTCGGTATTTGTCAGTTTTGGTTTTAAGTCGACGTCCAGATCGCGGTCTCGGGCCCGTGGGGTCCGGGGTCGCGACAGTTGGTATCAGAGCTATGGCATTAGCTCTAAGTATAAGTCTAGGTGGATTAGTATGACCTAGGTGGGTAGTAGTGTGCGGAGTGATTAACGGTTGATGTTTTATGCAGGTAATTGTTCTCAATGTCTGGAAGAAGAAACAGAGGAGGCACTAGTGGGGCACAGAATCAGAATGACACAAGGGAAGAAGCACGTGCCATGTTTCAAGGCATGTTTGAGGCGGCCATGAAGGCCATACATGATCAAGACCCGAGGGTAGAGCAAGCACCACCCGCTATGGTTTGTAGCAATTCTTGAAACTTAAACCGGTTGAATTCAATGGGGAACCCGATGTAAGGAAAGCTGAGTTGTGGATTGAGTCTATGGAGAAGATTTATGATGTATTTGGGTGTTCGGATGAGGACAAGGTCCGGTTCGCGGCTTACAAGCTTGTGGGAGCCGCCGAGCATTGGTGGAAAGGTGTCAAAGCTAGTTGGGATGATACTCACACGGTGTATGCGTGGGAGTTATTCGTGCGCAAATTCAAGGAGCACTTCATTCCGGTTGTTGATCAAAACCGAAAGGAGATCGAGTTACTCAACTTGGAGCAAGGTGTGTTGTCTATAGCACAATACTCGGCTAAGTTCATAGAATTAGCCCGGTATTGCGACTATTTGGTGAGGACCGAGGAACAAAAGGCTATGAGATTCATTCGGGGATTGAAGACCTCCATCCGTACTCAACTTATTGCTCAACGGATTGTGACTTTCCAAGATGCGGTGGACCGAGCCTATTTGATAGAGCAAGATATTGGGGAGCATAAAAGGAAGACCGAGGTAGCTAACCCGAGTAAGCAAGGAGCGCAGGGCAAGTCGCAACCAAGGATTGATAATCGAGGTAACTTTGGGGGACAATCTCAGTTCCGAGGGCAACCGATCCCAAGGAACCCGGGTACCACTTCCGGGAACCAAGGGAGCCAAATTAGGAAGCCTTGTACCTTTTGTCAGAAAGTAGGCCATGCGGAGGATAGGTGTTGGAAAAAGCAAGGCAAGTGCACCAATTGTGGTGAAATGGGGCACTTTGTGAGAGACTGCACGAGGTACCGAGGTCAAGCATCCGGGTCAGGAGTTGGTATTAGTCAGGGTCAGAAAAGGGATACCGCCGGGAAGCCCAAAGTCCAAGGGAAGGTTTATGCCATGAATCAACAACAAGCTACCGATGATCCATCCGTTATTGGAGGTATTATTTCTGTGTCTAATGTGAGCGCACGAGCGTTAGTAGATCCAGGATCATCTCATTCATACATTTCTGTGCAATTTGCTTCCATGTTAAATGCTGCATTCGAGTCTTTACCGTACATGCTAGAGGTGTCGACCCCTATAGGTGAATGCTTGATTTCCGATCGAGTCTTTCGTGCTTGTGATGTGGTTATTTGTGGTCGAGTCCTTTGTGCGGATTTGGTAGTTCTTCCTATCCAAGACTTTGATGTCATTTTGGGTATGGATTGGTTGAGCAAGTTTCATGCTTCCGTTGATTGCCGTAAGAAAACTGTTACCTTCTCTATTCCTGATGTGCCTAAATTTGTGTTTGAGGCTTGTCCTCTGGGTAGAAAGGTTCGCTTAATTTCTTTTATGAAAGCGAGAAAATTTTTGCATAGTGGTTGCGAGGGGTATTTGGCTAGTGTTCTTGATACTAGGAAGGAATCCCCTAGTTTTGATAGTGTTCGGGTAGTTCGGGAATTTCCCGATGTTTTCTTTACCGAGTATGATATGCCTCCCGATCGTGAGATTGAGTTTTGTATAGATCTTTTGCCGGGTACGGCTCCGATTTCGAAAGCACCTTATAGGTTAGCTCCCGCAGAGTTGAAAGAATTAAAGGTTCAGTTGCAAGAGTTGCTTGATAGAGGGTTTATCCGCCCTAGTGTTTCCCCGTGGGGAGCACCGGTTTTGTTTGTGCGGAAGAAAGATGGTTCGTTGAGATTGTGCATCGATTACCGAAAGTTGAATCAGGTTACGGTGAAGAACAAGTATCCTCTACCGCATATCGATGATTTGTTTGATCAGCTTCAAGGGTCCGTTGTGTTTTCCAAGCTTGATTTGAGGAGTGGGTACCATCAGTTGAAGGTTAGATCGGAGGATATTCCGAAGACTGCTTTTCGCACTCGTTATGGTCATTATGAGTTCTTGGTTATGCCGTTTGGGTTGACGAATGCGCCGGCCGTATTTATGGATTTGATGAACCGGATTTTCCATCCCTATCTTGATTCGTTCGTGGTGGTTTTCATCGACGACATTCTTGTTTATTCGAAATCTCGAGGGGAGCATGAACAACATTTGAGGACAGTTTTATCCGTTCTTGCGAGGGAGAAATTATTTGCGAAGTTCAGTAAATGCGAATTTTGGCTCAAGAAAGTGTCATTTCTGGGTCATGTTATTTCGAAAGATGGGATTTCTGTGGATCCTTCAAAGATAGAGGCCATAGTGGATTGGAAGAGACCCGAATCAGTGACAGAGGTTAGAAGCTTTCTGGGTTTAGCCGGTTATTACCGAAGGTTTATTGAAGGGTTTTCGAGGATTGCTACTCCGATGACTCAGTTGACCCGGAAGAATGTTCCGTTTGTGTGGACCGAGAAATGTGACAAGAGTTTCGAGGAATTGAAGAAGAGGTTGACTACCGCACCGATCTTGAGTTTGCCTAATGGGGGCGATGGCCTAGTGATTTTCAGTGATGCTTCGAAAGAGGGTTTGGGTTGTGTGTTGATGCAGAATGGGAAAGTAATTGCGTATGCTTCGAGGAAGTTGACCCCTAGTGAGCAGAATTACCCGACTCATGATATGGAATTGGCCGCGATTGTATTTGCGTTGCACAAGTGGAAGCACTACCTTTATGGAGCGAGGTTTGAGATTTTTACCGATCACAAGAGTTTGAAGTACCTTTTCTCCCAGAAAGAGTTGAATAATAGACAGCGTCGATGGATGGAATTGTTGAAGGATTATGATTGTACGATTTCTTATCATCCGGGGAAGGCGAATGTGGTGGCCGATGCGATTAGTAGAAAGTCTTATGTGGCTTCGATGATGGTTCGAGAATGGAAAATGCTTGAGGATGTTCGAGATTGGTCTCCTCGTGAATCGAGACATGGGGCTATTTTTGCGAATATTAGGGTGTCTCCGACCCTAATTCAAAGGATAAAGGAAGCTCAGAAACAAGATCCCGAGTTGGTGAAGATAATGAGTAAATTGAAGGAAAAGAATTTCGAGGATTTTTCTGTTAGCCAGAGTGGAGTGTTGACTTTCCGTGGTCGTTTGTGTGTTCCGGATGTCGATGGAATTAAACAGAGAGTTTTTGATGAGGGTCACAAATTGAGGTATACTATTCATCCAGGCAGTACGAAGATGTATCAGGATTTGAAGCAACAATTTTGGTGGATTAATATGAAGAGGGAAATAGCCGAGTATGTTTCGAGGTGTTTAACTTGTCAGCAGGTCAAAGCCGAGCATCAGAGACCCGCGGGATTACTTCAGCCGTTAGAGATTCCCGCGTGGAAATGGGAGCATGTGACTATGGATTTCGTTACGGGACTGCCTCGTACCCGTAGGAAGTATGACAGTGTTTGGGTAATAGTTGATAGATTGACCAAGAGTGCCCATTTCTTGCCTATTGACATCAGATATTCGATGGAAAGCTTGCGACCCTTTATATCGATGAGATCGTTAGATTGCCTAGGGTTCCGGTTAGCATTGTGTCAGATCGAGACCCGAGGTTTACTTCTAGGTTCTGGAAGGCGTTTCAGGAGGCTTTGGGTACAAATTTGCGATTCAGTACGGCTTTTCACCCTCAGACAGACGGTCAATCCGAGAGGACTATTCAGATTTTGGAGGATATGTTGCGAGCTTGTTCGATAGACTTTTCTGATTCTTGGGATTCGCACCTACCGTTAGTGGAATTCTCGTACAACAACAGTTATCAGGCTAGTATCGAGATGGCACCGTATGAGGCTTTGTATGGAAGAAAGTGTAGATCACCTATGTGTTGGGATGAGGTTGGTGAAGCGAAAGTTTTGGGTATTGATTTGCTTCGGGATTCGGTTGAGAAAGTTAAAGTTATCCGGAATAGATTGAAGACAGCCCAGAGTCGTCATAAGAGCTACGCAGACAACCGAAGGCGAGATCTTAGTTTTCAGACCGGTGATTTGGTGTTCTTGAAAGTATCTCCAAAGGTGGGTATTCGTAGGTTTGGGAAGAAAGGCAAATTGGCTCCAAGGTTTATTGGCCCGTTTGAGGTTTTGGGAAAGGTTGGACTTCTTGCGTATCGACTCGCGTTACCGCCATCTTTGGACCGGTTGCACAATGTTTTCCACGTTTCTATGCTTCGGAAGTACGTTCATGATCCGTCTCACGTGTTACCAAGGATACCGGAGGATATTAAGCCCGATATGACTTATGAGGAACGACCGGTTCGGATCCTAGATTCCAAAGTCCAAGAGTTGAGGAGCAAAAGTATTGCGTTGGTTCGAGTACTTTGGAAGAATCATAACATCGAGGAGTCGACGTGGGAGCTTCGTGATGAGATCGAGAGGAAATTTCCGTGGATTTTTGTTTAAGGTAAGTCTCGTTAAAATTCGGGTCGAATTTTCTTTAAGGGGGAGTGAATGTCACGACCCGAAATATAGGCTCTATTTTATTAGTAATTAAATGCTTTTTATTTAATTATTTGCTTATTTATTCATTTGAAGTATTATTTATTTAAATAATTATGTGTGCATTTTATGTGTTATAATAATTGTGCCTAGCATTTTATTCGAGTTATTTGGGCAAGTGTGGAAGTGTTGAGTCTTAATTGTTAGTCGGGAGTGTAAGTAATTGTGTTAGTATGGGGAGGGGGTCTAGTTGTAACATTTCAAAATAATTTCCCCCTACTCCCTTGCCTCCCTCACCTCCTTCTCCCTCCTACACTCCACCCCATTCCCATTTCCCAGCCATCTCTCTCCTTCTCTCTAGCAAAAAGGTGAGTTTTCTTTCCTTACTTCTCTCTTAATTTCCTTCCTCTTCCTCTCATCTTCTCTCATTTCTTAAAACGTGAACATTGTTTAGATCGTCGTTAGGATCACGTAGACTCAAAAAGAATCGAATTCCGTCAACTTTCATTATTTTCAAGTAAGTTACTTTTCCCCCATTTTGATGCTAAAATGTTCATATCATGTTCATGTGATGTTTGATGTGTTATTTTCGAAGTTTGATTGAGTTGTGAATTTATTTTGAATTTATTTGAGTTCTTGGGAAGAAAATGGTGATTTTGAAATGTTGGGTTTGTTTCTTGGTTTTGGGTTGTTAGATGGTGTTGTTTAGGTTCCCTAGATGTGTAGATGTAGTTTTGGTACCTTGGAAACTAGTTTGAAATCTTTGATTTGAGCATTTATGGAAGGTTTGTGTTTTGGGCTCGAAAATGGTGAACCCAGCTGAGATTTCTTCCCAGTCCGTAGACCAGGCGCCCGCCTGACCCTTCCCAGGCGCCCGCCTACAAGTCATTTCTGATGACCAAACTTACTGGACATTCAAGCGGCCGCCTGACCCCTTTCCAGGCGCCCGCCCGCCCCTGTTCCTGGAATTTTGCCCTTTTGCTTGGTTTAAGACTTAAGGCTTAACTAGTTTAGGTTTAATCCTTCTAATTAACTTAAGATAACACCGTGGAACACTTTATTGTGTGGGATTTGATTCTTTCGTGAATAAATATGATGTGAAATGTATTTAAGTACCGTTTTGGTAATGTAGTTCATCTTGATGTGCTGTTTTCATTGGTTGACCTTTGTGGTAACTTAATTTGATTGGTTCCCTACTTTGGAACCTTAAGTTGTTCATTCATGCTAAATTATTATTACTTAGCATTTATTTGAAAGTCCAGCTGGTATTTTGTGTGTGTTTGGGCGATGGGAAAGATTATAATGGCAAAGCCAAGTCCATTATAATGTTGACCATTGTTTTGCCCCCTTCTTTACCCCTTCTCCAGATTGGCCTTGGAAAGGATAAGTCAGCGTTCCTTTGTGAATGTATCTGGCTAGCGGGTATGACTTTGTGTCATGATCCTTGTCCTTTGTGACACTGTTATGGTTATTGGTTCCGGTACCGGGGTTTTCTCTTCGGCTTTCATGCTATTATGAAGATGATGATTGGTTGATTATTGAAGCTGCGCAGCGATCCTTTATTTGGATGTTCCTTTTTGGAAAACCTTGGCTATATCCTTTGTTATGTGTTTATTTCCGCTGCTATCTGTTATGTGATAAATGCTATGTGCTATGTGATATTTATTATTGCTTATTGTATATTGCATCATAGCATGTCATGTAGTTGCATTAGTAACTTATTGAGATTTATCTCACCCCTTTTCTTTTATCTTTGTTTTTCCTTAACCCCCCCCCCAGGTGCTAAGGATTAGTCTCGCTGATCACGAGAAAGAGGACGTCGAGTGTGGATCCGTTCTTTTGGGGAAAGTTGTATAGGTTGGTTTACATTATATCAATGTGTAACCTTTTGGGGATATTTGTACCAAACATTGACGTCATTAGGATTTTGTACATTTGTATTTTGTTGGGCATAAACTTGTGGAAGTTTATGATAAGTTGTAATTGGTTTTTATCAAACTTGGTTTTGTAAAACTTTGGATCATTACCTTTTGGTATTAAATGAAATTTTTAACTTCGGTATTTGTCAGTTTTGGTTTTAAGTCGACGTCCAGATCGCGGTCTCGGGCCCGCGGGGTCCGGGGTCGCGACAAAAGGTGATGAAAGTGGCCTTTGAGCTAAGATGGCCATTTCGATGAGTAAAGATTCAAACTTTACCATCAAAGTGGGATCTTTATACAAGATTAAACCTTTAGGGACAACAAAATGACATAAAGATTGAATCTTTATGACCCAAATGTGGGATTTTAGGCTAAATCAAGGTGGGATGATAAAGATTGGAATTTTATCACCCAACATGATCATCATGACCAAATGCAACACAAAGATACATGCTTTCACCATAAAAATGGATCATCAAGCTTTTTAAAGACAAGAAATTAACAAATCATTATCTTCTTTAGGTTTTACCCCTTTTCACATACATGGATGTGAAGGTACCTTGAATCATCTCATGATTTGGTTCCAAGATACATATAACAAGAATATAAGGTGCTTGAAAGGACAAGACTTTCAATATAAAGGTGCTTGACAAGGGCAAGACTTGCAATACAAAAGTGCTTGACAAGAGCAAGGCTTGAAATGCAAGTAAATAAGCAACATAAACAAGAACAAAATAGTTTAAGATGGAGAGAAGATGGGGAAAAGGAGGCTTCACTATGGTGGTTATGGCCTATCTTCCTCTCTTTTTACTCAAGTGTTTGGTGGTGTTTCACTCAGACTGAATTTCTGTAGAGTTTCACCTACAAAACTATATTTCTCCCCCCCCCCTGAAATGATCAGCAAGGGTCTCAATTTATAGGGGATGAAGGTGCCTAAACCAGCCGTACGGCTAGGCCCTTCCCGCGTCCAAACCATCCGTACGGCTCAGCCTGGCGAGCTTCTAGATTTTTCCAAGTTTAATTCCAGTGCAGTCCTGGAATTTTCAGTTTATCCTAGTGAGGTCCCAGCCTATCAGTTTATCCCTGAATGATGCTAAGAGTTTCTCTAAGGTTGGTCGATTTCAGATTGGGGTACTTACAGAGCCCCTCGGCAACGTCGCTTTAGAAAAGCGGGGTTGTCGATAAAAATAAGCATCCCAATCTGATGGGAGGATGGCTTGACCGATTTTGGTTGGCATGGTTGGACCTAAGGATATAGGATTCCTACGTATCCTGTTTGCGGGGAATCAAGCCTAACGTAGTTCAGAAAAGGAGAGAAGTTTTAAGACTATCCAATCCTAAGGGCTAGGCGGATATCAGTCATCATTTTCTAAGGGGACGAGCATGACTCTTGGCGAGTTCAGAGGCGGGACATAGTCAACTTGGCTCTATGGAGAGGGTTGACTTACACAAGGAAGCGTGACTCTCGGGGTCAGAGGCGGGACATGGTCAACTTTGCTCTATGGAGAGGGTTGACTTACACGGAACATGGTCAACTTGGCTCTATGGAGAGAGTTGACTTACACAAGGAAGCGTGACTCTCGGGGTCAGAGGCGGGACATGGTAAACTTGGCTCTATGGAGAGGGTTGACTTACAAGGAAGCATGACTCTCGGGGTCAGATGCTGGACATGGTCAACTTGGCTCTATGGAGAGGGTTGACTTACAAGGAAGCATGACTCTCGGGGTCAGAGGCGGGACATGGTCAACTTGGCTCTATGGAGAGGGTTGACTTACATAAGGAAGAGTGACTCTCGGGGTCAGAGGCGGGACATGGTCAACTTGGCTCTATAGAGAGGGTTGACTTACACGGAACATGGTCAACATGGCTCTATGGAGAGAGTTGACTTACACAAGGAAGCGTGACTCTCGGGGTCAGAGGCGGGACATGGTCGACTTGGCTCTATGGAGAGGGTTGACTTACAAGGAAGCATGACTCTCGGGTCAGAGGCGGGACATGTTAACTTGGCTCTATGGAGAGGGTTGACTTACACGGAACATGGTCAACTTGGCTCTACGGGGAGGGTTGACTAAAAGGATGGTCTTATGTCATTTTGGACTGCCGAGGGCAAGGACCCTAATCTATAATGACTATTATAAGTTAAGGCTTGGTCAACTCCATCTTTGGGGAGTTTGACAGGAAAGCTGGTTTTACATCCCCCTAAGGATGGCCGGGATAAGGTTTTCTAAACCTAAGAGTTCACTGGGCTTAAGTAAAGGACGGCCTACTGTATGCTCATACTAGGCAAAAGACGGGCTTACAAACTGCCGGGAGATGTGATTTACTCACCGGGCTTAAGTGTATTCTCACATCAAGTGATTTTCACAAATTTTACTGGACTTACGTCAAAGACTGCCGGGAGATAATCCTCACAAATTTTTCTGGGCTTATGTCAAGGACTGCTGTAAGTTATGACAAGGGAACCTAATTATTTTCTAAGCCAAGAATCATGTTTGCATGAGCCAAAGGAGGGAAAATATCTGGGGAATTTATGATATGGTTGGGATGGGGCTTTGAATGAGGGGGTCATAAAGCCAATCTACCAACAAGAAATCATCAATTCTGTCAGGGCCAAAGTAGCCGTACGGCTAAGGAAGTGGGTGCCTTTTTTGCATCGAATTTTATTCTGGGTCTGGTCATCTCCTTAAGTGCCTTAGCCTGATGTCCAGAAGCAATTCATCTCCTTCGTCCTTTGAGGTTTTTTCTTTCCATAGAGTCTTTTCTTATGGAAACCACCAAAATTGTCCAAGGTTGATCAAGAATTCTTTGAAGGCAATCTTAGGCTTTGGATGAAGCATCATATAAGGGAGAACAAGGATGTCTTTCAAGCCAAATTTGGGCTTAGATCCCTTTGGTCTCTTAAGGAATTCATCCTGGATCTTGAGCTTTGAGGGCCGCTGCGTCTTTCTAGGATATCCGGAGGCACGTGTATTGCTTTTCTTTCAACGAAATCACTCCGAATTATAAGGATTTCAAGGCTATGGTGGGGGGCGTGGACACGGAAGTCATTGCTCTCCCTTCAATTGATGACACAATGTGTGTTGAAAGGTTGGTCACTCTTCTTGGTATTCCTTTAGAAGAAAACCAATGCATGGTTCTTAATCATACTTTTATTGACATCTCAGACCTTCCCGAGAGGTTCATGGATCGGACCGATGAGTTTCTCTTGGAACGCCTTTGGTTTGTGTATCCTTGCCTTTTTCTACATGGTTAGTTCTAAAGGTACTTGTCACAGGGCTCTGTTGAGTATTCTTGAGGAATGCCTCATGGGAAAAGACATTGTTCCTTTGATTTTAGGTGAAACCCTTCATGGTATGGACCGTTTGGCCTTAGGTGATGATTTCATGCGTGGTGGTAGCCCCGCTCTTCTAACCATATGGTTAAGGGAGAGGTTGATGGCCGTGCCTGAGGCTCCTCTTTCTCACAAACCGTGGTCCTACTCTTTAAGAGGTATTCTTTTGGATTTTGCTCAGGGTGATTGGGAGGTGTACATGGTTCGTCTCCAGACTTCAAAGATTCATTAGTGGGTCCCGCACTGGCATATTAGCTCCGTGAGAGAGTATCAGGATGATTCTCCTATTGTTCAGGTGCCGGGACTCTTGAGATCATCCTTCTACACCCCTTCGTTGGTTCGCAGGCAGTTTGGATTGTTGCAAACTCCTTTGTTGGAGTGGTCAGGTGTCAATCCGGAGCATATGAGACCTCCGTCACTATCTATATGGGATCCTTCCACCATTTTATTCCTTACCCGGTCATGGGCGTGTTCCCTCTTTCCAGCTTGGGTACTTCTTAGGGGTGTGGCTAGCACGGTTTTTACCACAGTTTACTTGGATTGGTATGAACAGACCATGGGGCAGACTCAGAGGCTCATAGAGGAAAGGCATGAGGCCATTCTTGGAGGTGATTGTGATGCTAGTAGGGTTTTAAGGGAAGCCGAGGCTGTGGTGAGTGGCCACAACCGGACTGGGGATGTCGTTGAAGACTATCAAATCCTGGCTGAAAGGAGGATGGCTATGGTGCCTAAACTTGAGGCACGTATAGAGGATCTCCAGGCTAAGGCGGCAGTTGACATGGCTTTGAGGGCAACTGGTCTTATTGGGGAGATCGGGAGGGCAACCGAGCTTGGGAGAAAAGAGATCGAGATTTTTGATGTGAAGAAGAAAAAAACTCAGAGGAGCCAAAAGAAGGGGCGGAGAGACAAGGAGTAATGATGATTCCTATTGTCTAAGTATCCACCCATTACTATTGTAGACACATTAGTTTGGTTAAGTATTTTATTTATATTTTTAGCATGTCATTGAGTCGGGAGTAGACCGTGCTTGAACTCATCAAAGAAGTGTTTTAACCGTGGTGACCGTGGTTACTTATCATGAAGTTTCCTTTAAGAACCAAATTCGAATCTTATTTATTTTTTAGACCAGACCGATGATCGGCTGCCTACGTTCCCCTTTTACAAATAGGACTAAGGGGCTCAGGTCATCGTAGTTCATTTTTCACGACTCATGGTGCGACCCTATTTTTTTCCCTAGACCGCCCAAACGGGTTTTCAATCTAGGTGGGTATATTTTTTTAGCACTCATTCATCATTTTTTTTTAAACAAAGTATCGACGGATCTTGTCACCATTGACCGGGTGCGTGAAGGGATTGCCATCTAAGTCCACGAGTCTCATTGCTCCTCCCGAGAAAACCTCTTGCACCACAAAGGGACCGATCCATACGGGTTCCCATTTTCCGTCGGGATTAGACCTTCCCGGGGGGTTTTCCTTGAGAACTAGGTCTCCGGCCCGAATTTTTCGGGCTTAACTTTCTTGTCAAAGGCTCGTGCCATTCTCCCTTGGTAGGCACGGATGTGTTCAATGGCTTTCAAACGGCGTTCATCTAGCAAGGCCAGTTCATCATGCCGACTTCGGAGCCAATCTACCTCATGGATTTTGTTTTCCAATAGGATCCTTAGAGACGGAACTTCCAATTCAGCCGGGAGCATGGCTTCCATCCTGTAGGTCAGAGCAAAAGGAGTTTCCTCGGTGGCGGTCCTGACTGAAGTCTGGTAACCCTATAATGCTAGATGTAGCTTTTCGGGCCAATCCCTACCCCGTGTTGCCATCTTCTTGATGATCCTTTCAAGTGTTTTGTTAGCGGCTTCTACTGCATCATTGGTTTGAGGCCTATAAGGGGAGGACTTGTGACGTGTGACTCGAAACTCTTCTAACAGTCGATCATATTTGCCCTCGAAGTGCGAGCCATTATCAGTGATGACCTCATTTGGGACTCCGTAACGGCACATGATGTTCTCTTTTATAAATTCCGCGACCTTCTTTGAGGTCAAGACCTTGTAGGATTTGGCTTCGACCCATTTCGTGAAATAGTCCACGGCTACCAAGACGAATTCATGACCATTGCTCCCGGGTGGGTAAATCTTTCCGATGATGTCAATGCCCCAAGTTGAGAAAGGCCATGGGATTGTCATGCAGTACAAATGATGAGGCGGCAGGTGATTAAGGTTGGAGAACCGTTGGCACTTATCACACTTCTTCACGAATTGTATGCAGTCGGTTTCCATCGAGACCCAAAAATACCCCATTCATAGGATGACTTGCATTAGGGCCCGAGCATTCATGTAGGGGCCGCACACTCCACCATAGACCTCTTTCATGAGTTCCTGTGCTTCCTTTGCACTTATGCACCTTAGGATAAGGCATTGATGGCGTTTCTTGTACAAAATGTCTCCCAAGATCACGTAGTGAGATGCCAACCGCTTGAGGGCTACCACACCTTTGGCTTTGATCCCATATCTGTATTCTCCTTTCTCATTTGTGAAGGAAACTTCTCCTTCTTTGAGAAATTGGTAAATTTGGTTGTACCATGGCTCCTCTACTTTCTCCGGGGCTCCTTTGATTTCACAACAGTAGGCCGGATTTTCTTTTCTACCCACTCTGAAGGGTTTTATTGATTTTCCCTCGGGGATTTCCACTAAAGAAGCCAAGGTGGCTAAGGCATCCGCGAAGCGATTCCGATCCCTTGGTAGGTAATGAAAGCTGACCTCTTTGAATTGGGCCATGAGTTCCTCCATGTGGGCATGGTATTTTTGCAGCCCCGGGTCCAACGTCTTCCATTTGTTAGAAACTTGGTTGATGATCAAGACTGAATCCCCGTAGACCTCCAATTCTTTCACATTCCTTTCAAGGGCAGCCTCTAAGACGGCTGTGCATGCCTCATATTAGGCGGCATTGTTGGTCACCTCGAAGTTTAACTTAATGGCGATGGGGGTGTGCTCGTCCTTTGGATCCACTAAGAGCATTCCAATGTCATTTCCCCTCTTGTTCGCAACGCCATCAAAGAATAGTTGCCATTTGTTTTCGCCCTCAAGAGAAAATATCCCTTCGTCAGGGAATTGGGGGTCAGTCTCCTTTTCTTCATTGCTAGGGAAATCTGCCAAGTGTACCGCTATAACTCTCCCTTTGACTGCTTTTCGCGTCGCATGACTGATATCATATTCTGCTAGGAAGAAAGACCATTTGGCGAGTCTCATGGACAGAGAAGGCTTTTCCAACAAACATTTGATGGGATCTATTTTTGAGATGAGCTGTATCGAGTAGGAATGCATGTAGTGCTTCAATTTCCTCACCACCCATACCAGTCCGGCACACGTCTTTTCAATGGCGGAGTAGTTAAGTTCACTCCCTTGTAGTTTCCGGCTCACAAAGTAGATGGCATTCTCTACTTTTGAATCTCTCTTCTCTTGGTCCAACATAGCTCCCACCGAGGCATCTGTTACTGTCAAGTATAACAAGATAGGCTTATCCTTGTGTGGAGGGCAAAGGATCGGCGGATGGGTAAGGTAGGCTTTGATTTTCTCGAAGGCCCTTTGACATTCCTCATTCCATTCAACCTTGGAATTTTTCCTCAACAATTTGAAAATGGGCTCGCACGTGGGGGTGAGTTGGTTTATGAAATGATTAATGTACTGCAATCGTCCCATGAAGGCTTTCACTCCTGTTTGGGTGCGGGGTGGTCTCATTTCCACAATCGCCTTTACCTTTTGGGGATCGATTTCAATGCCACGTTCGGTGACCATGTACCCCAAAACTTTGCCGCGGGAAACCCCAAAAGTGCACTTAGCCGGGTTGAGCCTCATGGAGTGCTTTCTCAACCTATCAAAGAACTTCCTCAAGTCGATTAGGTGCTGCCCATCGGTTCCTTTGGAATGGATGATCATGTCATCAACATACACCTCTATTTCCTTATGGATCATGTCATGGAAGAGTGCGGTCGTGGCCCTTTGGTAAGTAGCCCCAGCGTTCCTTAGTCCAAAAGGCATTACGGTATAGCAGAAGGTCCCCCATGGGGTGGTAAAGGCTGTCTTTTCTTGGTCTTCATCGGCCAATTTGATTTGATTGTATCCGGTGAAACCGTCTATGAAGGACTTGACCTCGAATCTAGAGGTTGTATCCACGAGCATGTCAATGTTTGGGAGCGGGAAGTTGTCCTTAGGGCTTACTTTGTTGAGGTCCCTAAAGTCGACACAACATCGGACCTTCCCATTGGCCTTCGTCACTATTACTATATTGGAGAGCCATGAGGGATATTCTATTACTCTTATGAAGCCGACCTGGAGTAGTTTCTCAATCTCTTCTTTGACTTGCAGAGACCATTCCGGTTTGATTCGTTAAAGCTTTTACTTAACCGGTTTCACTTCGGGATCTACGGGGATTTTGTGCTCCACAATTGAGGCGTCTAACCCTGGCATGTCCTTGTAAGACCAAGCAAAAACATCCACATACTCTTTGAGCAGCTTAACCAAGTCTTCCCTTTCGGTTCCTTTGAAGTAGCTACCAATCTGTCTCCTTTGGTTCATCTGCAGTCCCCAAATTCACCTTGGCCAAAACCTCTTCGGCATCTTGGGCACGGTTTTCCTCCCGGTCAATAACCTATTTTGAGAGTTCTTTAATGTATTGTTCGTTTAGTGCGTCTGCATTATTAGGTGATTCATCATAACCGTTTTCAGATTATTAGTTAATTTATCATCTAATAAATTGGCAATGAGGGGATACTCAGAAAGGTCCATCATTTCATTCAATGCAAAAGGGAATACAATGTTGGCTACAAGATCATAATCCTCAGGCGTAAGGCCCTCGGAGGAAACAGACTCAAACTCAAAGACAAGAGACTGATGGGACTCGGTTATACTAGACCCTACGATATGTGACTCTAGAGGGCGGGGAACCAATCCAAGTTCTGTGATCATTTCTTCCTTGCTGGCCACATGTCTGGAGAAAGTCACCCAATTCTTCAGAGGCATACCACTTTGCTAAACCAAGGTAGGGGGTTGACGACCTCGGGGAACCCGTCCTCTATTACAGCAACCATTTCTTTCCCTAAGTCGATCAGATCTGGCACAACCAATTCTTCCCCAAATAACCCTTGCATCACCGCGCCATTCCATTTGTCGTCCATGACTTCCTCTCTGGTTTTCTTGGGATCCCATTCTCCAAACTCGTTCTTACCATTCCGACCCCATACGGTCCTTCTTTCCTTGTCGTTTCCCTTCATGGACCAATCCTCGAATTGCTTTACCATCTCAGGCACCCCTTTGACAGAGTACTCATGCGTTATCGTGGTTTCAGTAGGACCGGGCATTGTGGGCGTGTCTATGAATGCCCTTCTCATGGGGTTGGCGGTCATCCCTTGGAATCTTACAAGGTCCTCTTGGAGCTTGTCCCAGTTGGTTACCATTGGTTCCCTTTCCTTTGGGGCTTCATCTTGGATTTCTCCTTTAACAAAGTAGCGGCTCATATCAAAGGTATATGAGCGAAGGTTGGGATTTTTGTAAGAGACTCCTTGAGCTCGGGCTTGGCTCTTCCTTCGGGCCATTTCCTTATCCATTCTGAGGTCTTCGGGAGTTGGATTATACCCCAAGCCATGGAGTGTCTTTTGCTCCTTAATCTCGACAATTTTGTGAGTCCCTTGGAGCTTCTTTCCAAGGCCAAGTCCTGGGAGGTAGTGCATCAAACGCATCATCTTCATTGTGGGGGGAATTTTATCCTTAGTGAGTGCGAGATCCATACAACAAACGTGGGACTCGGAAGGTATCCCTATGAAGCCGGTTAAGACCATACCATTCTCTTCGTGCTTGATTTCTAGGACAGGAATCCCGTAGGTGTTGGTTCCTTCCATAGTAACACTGTCCCCATAAATGACAGTTAGGTTACCCCCTTGCACATATTTCACACACTGATGAAGGGTGGAAGCCACTCCATTAACTTTGTGGAGCCAAGGACATCCTAACAAAGCGGTGAAGGAGATAGGGATGTCAAGTACTTAGAAGTCAGTCGGCATCCTTTGCTTTCCAAACCATAGGTTCAAGGTGACCATCCCTAGGACTGATCGGGCCGTGGAGTCATAAGCTTTGACAGTAATCGTGGAGGGCCTCAAATCGTTGGTCTTAAGGCTGAGGAGTTCCATCATTTTGGCCGGCAGGATGTTCATGGTGGAACCGTTGTCAACCAAAACCCGTGGGAGGCGGCGCTCGTCCAACTGCACTGTAATGTAGAGAGCTTCGTTGTGGTTAACCCCAAATTTAGGCAAATCCAAATCGGTGAAGGTGATGATGTTTCCATATTGAACACTCCTAATCATTTGCACGGCCTCCTTGGGGGTAGCCATGGTAGGAACCATGGTTTGAGCCAGGCATTCCTCCAACTTAAGCTTATGTGGGTAAGACAACGTAAGGAGGGATCAAAGAGATATGTTGGCTTGGGTCCTTTTTAGTTGAGTAAGGACGGGGTCTTCCTTTTCAAGATCCGTATCCCCTGTCTCTTTGGCTAAATAGGGAGGTGAGCGATGCTCCTGTGGTGGAGGCTTCTTGGGATTCTCCGTGTGCACCTGCCCGGAGTGGGTCAACACACTTATTTCCGCTGAGTCGTGAACTTCCCCCAATTCTTCCACGGGTGTTGGCAAATCCTTGGTTGAGTAAGGCCATGCTAACTTTCTTAACTCATTCACTGTAGTCATTCCTTTTGGGGCATAGGCTGACTCACAGATTTCTTTGAGGGAAACAGGGCAGGTGTCTCGCTTTTCCCAAACTCCTACGGTTTCTCGGAGTTTTTCCAAAGTCAACATACAACAAAAGTATTCCGGAAACATCGACCCATCATCGCCAAACTGAGGTGGTGGTGATAGTGGTGGCAAGGATAGGAAGTCGTCTAAGGTGGGAAGTCTTCCACCATTCCTGGGGATGGGACACGGGGAGGCACATAGGAGGAGGACACCTCGTCGTCATCACTTTCATAGAGAAACCAGAGTTCTTCGCGAGACATGGAGCGGGTTTCCTCCCTCATTTGGGTGAGGTGCTCTTCATAATTAGTCATTCCCGGGTTTCCCATCATTTCGGCCACATTTTCCTCGTCGTGGTTGCATACCCTTCTAACCAATCTTTTGCCGGTCGAGGAGCTACACGGTTCCGTGACATGGAAGTGAGCATGATGAGGGGGACAACACCCGTTTGGACTATGGCTTTGGCCTTCCACCTCGTCTTTGAGGGCCTTCTCCAATTCTGCCATGCATTCCTCATATGTTAGATTGTGCTCAGTGAGCTTAATCATGACCAAATCGCTGGCGTTCCGGTGTGGGATCCTTGTACTTAGCACATTGGCTATCATATAATCTGGGGGGCATTTCATCTTTCCCTCTTGTACACATGCCCACAAGATGTCCTTCCACCTCTCACCGATTTCCACCAGTGGGGTGTTAAATTCCAAGAAGGTTACCGGTGCTGGTTCCCCAAACTCAATCATGTTCACACTTTCTCGCCCGAAATCGATCATGTTGATGGCACTATTATCGGGGAGGGTTGTTGACCACATTTGGACCACGAGGGTGTTCAAGCTTCCCTTTATCAATCAGGTCAAGGATGATGCGTTTTACCACAGAGCAGTCATCAGTATTGTGGCCATGATAATTGTGAAAGGCACATCTCCTACTTTTGTCGAGGTGTTTCTCGGGATTCCTTGGTTGGTAGTTGACCAAAGGCTTCACAAGGCCTTGTTTGACTAACCCTTCGAACACCTTGCTTATAGGCATCCCGAAATCTTCAAACCTCACATACGGACGTCTTTCTGAGTTTCCGGCCCTTTGCGGGACTTGTCCCGGGTTTTCCCCTTGGATGTTGTTAACTACCCCTGAGGTTTCTTTCCCTTTGCCGGTGGTCGGAGGGCGGTACCAGTAGGAGCTACCACTTCCTGAGCAGAGGATTTCTCACTAAGGGCCTTCTCAAACTTGGACCCTGCGGTTACTATAGCCCGAAAATTAGGGTAGAAATGGTGACTGATCAAAGCTCGCAATTGAGGTTTCAGGCATGACTGAAAAATATCCAGTTGCTCATCCTCAGTAGGTGGATTGGAAATTTCCCCAAGCTTGTAATTCCATCTCTTGTAAAACTCACCAATCGGTTCATCATTCTTTTGTAAGGTGCCTTGCAAATCAGTGCGTCCTGTAGACACCCCGCCTTGGACCTCTCACCCCGATTGCATATATAGTATTTTTATTTAACTTGTTTTTGTTAATTTCTGTTACTTCGGTTAAGTTCCTAACTGATTCCATTAGTTTTTGCCTAAACTGCATAACAAAGTTAACTTTTAGAGTCATTCTGTCATTCTGTTATTTTCACCCGCGGGCGCCTCCGACACTGTCAACGGGCCGCGCGCGCTTCTCGCCCCAAAGTCCGGACCCGCGCGCTTCCCACGTTGGCAGTAGCGTATTGCACCTTATTTCACTCCCTTTTCATATTTACAAACATCTTCTTTAGTCAAAATCCCTTCCTTGATCACAAACATTAAAACCTTTTATTTGTAACATCACAATCCCATATTTCTAGCCCTTTACATAAAAACAAAATATTTCCTTTTTATTTTTATTTGATTTTCTTTTATTTATTTCATTTATTATTTTATTTATCTTACTTTTTATTGGTCAATTCCATTTCACATAGATTGATCATCTTTCCCTCCAACCTTTCCCTCCCTTTTTTACCTATAAAAACCCCCTTCTTCTACCTTAGAAAGGGAACCTCAACATTTTCTCTCTAGCCAAAACTCTAGAATTTTAGGACCTTCTCTTTTTGACTTTAAATCTCTACACAAATACACTATACACAATTCTCCCAAGAATTCTCTTTACAAGAGTTTCTCCCAACAAGAGTTGAACACAACAAAACTCTACAAAAATTTCTACACAACCATTTCTCTACAACAACAACACTTTCAAGTCAAAGGTTTCAAGTTCTCTTTTCTAAAGGTACAAGTTTTTCTCCTTCTCTTTTATTAGTGTCTTACTAGTATGCAATCTCCATAAAAGGGAATACAACAAAAACACCACTTCACTATTGAAGTTTGGCCAAGGTTACATTCCAACATTCCAAACTCCATTTTAATTTACTTTTCATTCTTTAATATAATTGTTTAATAATAATTCAACATGTAATCTTTAGCATTAAATTAATAAAATCATTTATCTTTTTATTTCCCTTTCTTTTCATTTTAATTGTTAGCACTTTTTATTGAAGGACATTTAGCATTAGAACACCAAAAGTAACAAGACCCACGTAAGCGGGGCGGAGTGGGTGTTTAAGTACTTCCCACTCCGTCACCTAAACCTCGAACCCTTCTCTTCCCGAATCTCTGGTTTTTGTATATAAAATTGGCTCTTGTTAGGTTTCTCGCGTTCCTCTAAAACGTGGGTGGCGACTCTAAAATCAAGTAGACATCCTAGGATAATTTACCGCTCTAGCCAAGTGGGGTTTTCCGAGGTATCTACAGTGGCGACTCCGCTGGGGATATAGAGGGTTAAACTTGCGTTTTCTTTTTTGGGTGTTCTTATTCTATTTCTGGGCATTCTGGTAAAAAGGGTGGGAAGTGCACGCCTCTGGCCTTCTTGGCCTAAAGCGCGCGTGTACAACCCCAATTACCAGAATCGCCCGCCTTCTGTCTTGTCCTTCAATTCCATGTTTCTGTGCTAAAACAAGTCTGCAGGGGAAAGAATTTTTATTTAGGGTCAAGGCAGTCCCTTGAACCACTGATTTCCAGGTACTGCCCAGAAGCGTGCGCCTCCACCTCTCTCAGTCTAACGCGCGCGCTTCTGGTCCATTTTCCAGAACAGAAACAGTGAACAGAATAGACAGTTTTGACAGTGTGTGGGCACCGGGCCTGCAATAGACTGATTTTACTTTCTGTTATTTTTATCGGTCACACGGGGTGATTCGAAAGATTTTTGTAAATTTATGTATTATTTGCTTTTATTTCTTTTTTCTTTTGAAAAAAAAATAAATATATTTTGTCACTGTTAGACCTCACACTACCCGCACAATTCTTATCAACTGCTCACAATCGAGTCGCACAACTCCAACCCCAAACCGTCGAGGCCGTCCTAGAAAGTTTCAAGCTCCACCCGACCTTAACTCTTTCGAAGCGGTCAACCTCAGCCCGTGGCGTATTTCAAGACTAATGCCCGAGGGGTGACCTTTAAGCTCTCTTTAGCCGAGCACAAGCAATACACAATTCTAGTCTAGGTGTAACACTCCATGACTAATTCGGTTTTTGTGTGCCGAGATTTCCCTAAACTAATGTCTTCAAATATACATACCTTTGTTGCAATGGACAAAATAAAAACTCCGTCCCCAAGTGGTTATAGGGACGAAAATAAAAAATAACAAGCTTTACTACCACAAAGGTTACTAATCCATTTATGTTTACATCGACACATTGAGAGATTCCTAGCAATAGTCAGTGTAAGCAAGTTTTTGTGGAAATGTAGATAGAGAGTCACAACGATGTTCTATTTCAAGTACTAACAGTGGAACACTGTTTAATTTTCTAAAATCTACCTAAATCTAAAACCCCACAAAGCTAGCCTCTCCGTACCTTTTTAAAATTTTACATCCAAAAAACTCATTAGCTTAGTTTAATCTCGACACATGTAGGAATAGCATGGTGGAATCCGATAGTATGGGACCGCGAGAAGGTCTATATACTAGTTGACAATTCCACTATTTTTCTAGAAACCCCAAAAAGGACTACGTCCTTCCGACTTTTGTAAATAAAAAAAGAGTCATTTTTCTTATGTGGTTTGAGTCTTTTCTCCTGTTCGTGGGTTAAATCATTTGATTCAAAAGGTATTTGTGGGGCCAACCTAAGATCAATCGTGTTCTCTCCAAAGGTTCAATGGCTTCAAGCGGCAACAACAACAAGGGTGAGAATGCTTCCGTGTCCAACGAAAGGCTCTTCAGCATAATAAGAGACATGGGGGAACAAATGGATAGACTGTTGAGGAGGCCCGCCGCAAGGATGATTTGTGGCAGCCCGTCTTGATCTCGAGAGGAGAATTCATAAGGAAGAAGTGTCCGAACTTAAGGCCCGATTACGAGAGTTCACCGACAACAAGGCAAAGGTCAACGGTAAGTCATTCAAGTGGCTTGCCTCTCAAAAGTCACAAAGGTTCTACCAAAACCGTGTCTACACTTCCCTCCAAGGTATGACCGTCACCAAGGCCTATGAAGATCTCAAAGCAAAGGGACAAATTTCTCCTCTCCAAGGGTACAAGCAACCACAACCATTGCGTCGCAACCATGCCCACCACAAGTGGTGTGACTATCACCTTTGCAACGGTCACCTCACCGAGGATTGCTTCTCCATCCGCAACATCGTCCAAGACTTGATTGACAATGGCGAGTTTGCCGTGGTTGAAGAACAATAGTTAAAGAGTGAGAGCATGTAAGAAATCATCACGGAAGGGACTCAGATTTGAAATGGGGCTTCAACAAGGGATCATGCCACAAGGCCGACAACAATAATCTATGTTTCTCTTTCTCTACCTAGTAGTAGGAATTAAAAAAAAAAAAAAAAAGTCCTCTTAAGTGTGCATTAATGTTTTCTCTCGTCCTATGTTAAATGTTCGAGTCCATTGAGTCATCAAATAAAATTCGTTCTTGTCCTCATACACTATTCCAAGTTGTTCGATCTAATTCTTGGCAAAATGATGAAAAGATGTCTAAACAAGTTTTAAAACGAAGGCCGTCACTTGAACGCCTAGGGGCTAAACATCGACGCCAACATCAACGACGAAATCAAGAGAAAGAAAGGTGGAGCAACAATCATGAAGCAAATTTTTTCAAAGGGGATAAAAAAAAAAAAAAAAAAAAACTCGGTAAGTTGAAATCCTCAAATCAACCTAGGCAAAAGTTAGAGCACAAAAAAATAAAAATATCCCCCTCAATCAAAGAAGTAGAAGATCAACATCATTCCACCGATGAAGGATGAAGCAACAACCATCTCGACGAATGGAGCATCCACAAGAACTACGGTGACCTGAGCCTCTACACCGGAGGAACGTAGGCAACCTTCGGGTCCGGTCTCATGCAAGAAAGAAGATATGTTTAGCCCTAGCGCGTTATGGTGATCGGCCTTCCTCTCGAACTTGTCATGCATCTTTGTACGATTCATTTGCCAATTAATTAATCACCAAAAGATTGAACAACTTTCTTAGATTTGGAATCGCTATCCGTCCCTTGTCGAGTCTAGGGGTTTCTCTTCTTTTTGCGATACTCCCAGTTATTGCAATCAAACTGGGCTTTCTTTCTCTTCTCTCTTAATGACTTACTTGCCTTCGTGAGTCATTCAAAAAAATATATACATACATGAAGTCAATACTACGGACACTTCCCTAGTCGAGTCAATGTCACTCATCTTTAGTGACAAGAGGTCTTCACCGTAAAATCACATGTCTCTCATCCTCTGCTATATTCAATGCACACTTCCTCATTAATCGAGTCAAAATGAAGACGCAAAAGAGATGCTCGCTAGATTGAAAACCCGAAAGGGCGGTCTAGGCAAAAACAGGGTGCGTCATAAAAAAAATGAGAGAGTGAGAAAGAGAAGGGAAAGAGAAATGGAGATCTCTGGCCTCTAAAGAAGACAACTGCACAAGTTCTACATTGGGTCTCCTCAGCAAGTCAATCCCCACCGAGCCAACTTTGGAATTGCAAAAGGCTTGACGAGATATGGCACCATCAAAGGTCATTTTGGGTATTAAAAGATTGTTCTTGCAATGTGCATCTTTGGGCTCATGAGAAAGAAAGCCCGTGGTAACCAAGATCCGTCCAAGAACGAGCCTATCATGAAGGGGTATGAGGTTGCACAAAATAATCCCCAGCTAATCAGTTGGTTTGGGCAGCGAGCAACAACATGTAATTCAAGCTTCTACAAGTATGTCCCTCTAAAGTATGCCGAAAGACTCCCGAGAATGGAGTAGCTCTTGCCATGTCCCCTTGTGTTTGTTCCCCCACACGAGGACGAGTCTCTTGTTTTGCTCAACAAGTGATGACGCCTTAGGGGCTATGTGACTCGAGAATGAAAACTTCTCTTGCTTCATTTGACAGTTAATGATCCCTAGGGCTACGCTCAAGAAAGATGTGTTAGACTATCCTTAAAGTCTCTCAAAAGGAATGTCGAGAAGCACCTTCTTGTCATGTATACTCATACTTGTTCCCCAGATCAAGGATAGGCCCTTCTCGTTCCACTCCTAATCAATGGTGTCACTCTAGGGGGTACGATCAAGTTTTAAAGGCTCCCTCGGCAAGAAGAAATTCACTTCAGTGTCCCCGGCGGAGTCATGTGCCACATTGGAAGCTTCCTCAATTCAGCACCGAAGGTCTCAAGGGGCTTCGCAATCTATAATCTTTTGGGCTACGGCATTACAGTGATACAAGCAAAGGGCAATATTGGGCTTCACAACCGACAGTCTTTTGGGACAACAATGCTCAAGCAATGCAATGTGGAGAAGTCTTATATGAAAGAGATCAAGCTTCAAGGGTCTCTCAACACCTCAAGTCAAAGGTCTCTTGGTTTTAAATAAGGGCTCCGATGTTATGAATGAATTTGATGATTTTTGTTAGAACTTACAACGAGATCATGAAGGAAGTCTTAGAGAAAAGGAAAAGGATTCAAGGAAATGCCAATATGATAACTCGACCAGAGTTACGGCCAATCCCAATGTTTCTGCAAGTACTGCACCCCCTTCTCCAAGATCAAAAGCACAGGCTGCACCCGAAGATCCGTTATTAGTTCAACTCAAGAAGACTCAAGCAAACATACCGTTTGAGATTTTATCACGCTAAGGCCTTATCTTCCACAACAACATCACCATCTTCCGCGACTTTGAATAAAGGTTCCAATGTTATGAATGAATTTGATGATTTTTGTTAGAACTTTCAGCGAGATTATGAAGGAAGTCTTAGAGAAAGGGAAAAAGATTCAATATGCTAAACTCACGTGACTGGGTTATAGTGGGAAATGCCTCAGCCAATCCCAATGTTTCTGCAAGTACTGCACCCCCTTCTCCAAGATCAAAAGCACAGGCTGCATCCGAAGATCCGTTATTAGTTCGACTCAAGAAGACTCAAGCAAACGTACCGTTTGAGACTTTATCATCCGCAACAACATCACCATCTCCCACGAGACATTTCCCGAAGATTCTACTGCATTTTCAACATGGACCCTCCGCCACTTGGGTACCAACCACAAAAAAAGGGCCATTCATCTCCAAACAAAAGGAAGACCACTTTCATGAGTTCTACCCAATGGTGCATCTGCTCTCAATACAATGCCAAGATAAGTTGGAGCTTCACACCGAAAGGTCTTCACATCCCTCCATCTACAAGCTTGCAAACAACAAGCCCACGACACTTGGGGCTTAGTAATCTCTCGAAGCTTGGTATCAATGATCTTCTCATGGAGCTTGCTCACGTCAACATCAAAAGGCGATTTATTTGAAAAGGTCAAGAGTCGATTCATCTTGGGGCTATGCAAGTCTCTCATAGTTTGGCATCAAAGGCATTATAGGGGCTTACAATCAGCAACCCCTTATCTCGGCATTGAATGTCTTTTGGAGCCCCATAACTGACACATCTCTTGGGGCTAGAAATCAATTTTTGTTGGACACAACAGCAACAACGACAGAATTCAAGCAAGGCAATCCAGACTTCGATTGAACATGAATTGATCTTGGGTTGGCTTTACAAACACCAATGGTTAAAATGGTTCACCCACGAACTAAAAAAAAATCTTTTTCTCACGTGTGTGCATATTCTTTTCTTTCTAATTTAAAAAAAAAGAGATTTATTTTCTTTTTCTTTTCTTGCGCAAAATTATGTGTTTCGTTTTGCTTTGCTCCTAGCATTCTCACCCAGCATTCTCCGTCATCCTTGAACTACGCTGGTCTGATTCTCTTAAAGGGATACGTAGGCAGCCTTTTGGCACGACCAACCCATCACCCAGAATACCATCTCACCGACACTCCATCAAAGGCAAAAACAATTCATCATCACCAACATCATCATTCTCCATCCAAAGCAATGGACATTCTTCATCAAAAGCATCAAGGCATCCACCACCACAACACTAATCCATCCAACGGCAATGGTAAGTGAAGGTATGAATACATCCGAGGCTTTCCCCAAATCACACCGCACACAAAATCACTTTCTCCATTCTTACAAAAATTCTCTCTCATGCAAAACTGCCTTCAAATCACATCACACCACAAGCACAATTTCTCTCATAACTGCCATTTCACATCTCATACATGTCACAAGCACATATACATGCAAAGCACACACTTAACAGGTACCACCACAAGGTCAACAGCATCTGCAACTCAAGGCACTTCATCCCCAACCCAACAGAAGTGATCCACCGTCAACTACGCCTGCATCCCATAGAGTCAAACAATTACAGTTCAATGACAACAACTCAGTCCATGGTGAGCCACAAAATCACCAACTTTCCATCAAGCAACACAACAATATCACATATAGGTAGATGGAGCCTCGGTTCCCACCATCCATAAATGAATCCCGCATCAGCAAACGGATCCCGCATCAGCAAACGGATCCCGCACCAGCAAACGGATCCCGCATCAGCAAACGGATCCCGCTTCAGCAAACGGATCCCGCTTCAGCAAACGGATCCTGCTTCAGCAAACGGATCTCGCATCAGCAAATGGATCCCGCATCAGCAAACGGATCCCGCTTTAGAAAATGGATCCCGCTTCAGCAAAACGGATCCCGCCATGTCCTTTCTATATCAATAAAGCCGCTCACACAGGGAGCGCACCCCTATCCTTCGCAAATTTCAAATTCATGTTTTATCGAGTCTTTGTTTTCTCTTGTCGATGTCCTTGGCGGTTGTCTTTCTTTCGTCGATGCATTTTGCTTTGCAATCCACGTCGCTAAGGGGCTCTGTAAACACCCCGCCTTGGACCTTTCACCCCGATTGCATACATAGTATTTTTATTTAACTTGTTTTTGTTAATTTATGTTACATTGGTTAAGTTCCTAACTGATTCTGTTAGTTTTGGACTAAACTGCATAACATAGTTAACTTTTAAAGTCATTCTGTCATTCTGTTATTTTCACCCGCGTGCGCCTCCGACAATGTCAACGGACCGCGCGCGCTTCTCGCCCCAAAGGCCAGACCCGCGCGCTTCCCACTGTTGGGTTTCGTAGTAACATGCGCAGTGAAAAATAGCATTTAAAATTTTATGAAACCCAAAGCCCATAGATCCATTCATATGATTAAATCAAATACTTGCAATATAAATACTAGAAAAACTAACCCTTGATGATTTTGAATTTGGTCTTTGATCTTGGTAGAGAAATTGAAGCTTTAATCACAAACAAGTAAGAACACGAACTTTGAAGATGATGAGCTTCACCCTCTAGCGGTATCCACACCTTGAACAAATATCAAGAACACTTGATCTTGGTTGCTAGACCAAAATTGTGAAACACGTTTTCACAATTAATATGAACTATATAGAATATTATTTGTGTATTATTTTTGTTCTTCAATCTAGGATGTCTTAGAACAAAATAAAACTCTCTCAAACTCTTTGGAGACTTGCACAAAAGCTAGGGTTTAGTTCTGGCCGAATTTGGTTGTTTATATACAAGTTAGACCTATTCCAAATAGGAAACTTATGTCAAAACCCGTCCAAAATTCTTTTCCTAATTAAATCAAGAAATCTGTCCCGATTTACTGTGCGGCCGCCCAAAATCAGGTGTGCGGTCGCCCAAACATGTGCGGCCACCCAGCCTGGTTTGTGCAGTCGCACACCAGGATCAGAGAGCCTTAATTTCCAATATAGTCCTTTAAGGATTCTTTTTATTGTGTGTGACCCTCTAAGATTATACTAAGTTGGCAATGGGTTCAAACATGAATCCATAAGATATGATTAGGTTCTAGCAAAACGTCATACCTACCCAAATAGTATAACTAGATACAAGTTGGCATTCCTTTAGAATATGTCACAATCCCTTTCTCCATGATCTCATTGAACACAAGTCATGGTCAAACAGTCAACTTGTTTTTGTTCAATACTTTCTCGATTCCGAATATGTTGATAATCCAAATGACATTGATCTAATCAATTCATATGAGTCCGGTCGAACATTTTCATCAACATCATTCCTACGAGAGGCCTAAGCTTGAGATCTCTCCGAAGAGGGACAAATCCATTTAGCTTATTATTCTTCCCTACGTGAATCCGATTATGCCAATCATACCCTTTATAACTACCCGGTTAAAGGTAGCGTTTGAATATGTCAAACATAATGTTCATCAAGTGGAAGACTATAATAACTTCATGTCTAAGGATTCGAATGACATAACTAATATGAGATATATGTACGACATAGACCATGACATAAATCTCAAACGGCGGGTCATGTCTTGTTCCAAACAAGTACCCATAAGTCTAACATGATCATCCCATGATCATTTAGCCTTTATACTAGTGCTTAACAAGTACTAGGGATGGAGATTATTATGAGTAAACATGAACAACAATAATAATCAAAACATCTCTTTATTGATATGAAATAAATGATAACAATTACAACGTTTATTAAACGTGCCTAGGGCACCACTACCAACAATCTCCCACTTGCCCTAGGTCCAATCTCCCATGTATCTAATACCCATGGACCTAACATGACCATCATGTTTAGCTTATGAAAGTCCCTTTGTTAGCGGGTCCGCAACATTGTCATCAGTAGGTACTCTGCATATATTCACGTCTCCCCTATTAACAATTTCTCGAATAATATGAAAACGCCTAAGTATGTGTTTGGACTTCTGATGTGCCCTTGGTTCCCTTGCTTGAGCAATAGCACCATTATTATCACAATAAAGGTCTATTGGATTAACAATACTAGGAACCAGTTCAAGTTCAGTGATGAACTTCTTAATCCAAACAGCTTCCTTTGCAGCATCCGATGCAGCAATGTACTCAGCTTCCATTGTAGAATCAGCGGTTATACTTTGCTTGGAACTCTTCCAGCTTACAGCTCCACCATTTAACATAAACACAAAACCCGATTGCGTTCGACTATCATCTTTGTCGGTTTGGAAGCTTGCATCCGTGTAAGCACTTACAACGAGATCATCTTCCATTCCTCCATAGACCAAAAATGAGTCTTTAGTCCTTCTCAAGTACTTAAGAATCGCTTTTACAGCCACCCAGTGTTTTTCACCGGGGTCGGATTGGTATATACTTGTCATGCTCAAAGCATAAGATACATCCGGCCTAGTACAAATCATGGCATACATGATGGACCCAATTGCCGAAGCATATGGAACATCATTCATTTTCTCACGCTCATCTTTTGTCTTAGGACATTGAGTCTTGCTTAGAGAAACTCCATGTAACACCTGCAAGGTACCTTTTTTAGAATTTTCCATACGGAATCTTCTAATGACCTTGTCAATGTATGTACTTTGGCTTAAACCAAGTAGCTTCCTTGATCTATCTCTATAGATCTTAATGCCAAGTATATATGCGGCTTCACCCATATCTTTCATTGCGAAGCACTTTCCTAACCAAGTCTTCACAGACTGAAATGTAGGAATGTCATTTCCAATGAGTAATATGTCATCCATATATAAAATAAGGAATAGTACTATGCTCCCACTAATCTTCTTGTATACACAAGGTTCATCTTCGTTCTTGATGAAACCAAACTCTTTGACCGATTCATCAAAACGGAGATTCCAACTCCTAAAAGCTTGCTTTAATCCATAGATGGATCTCTGCAATTTACATACCTTAGAATTCTGTTCAAAACCCTCTGGTTGTGTCATGTACACATCCTCTTGTAGTTTTCCATTTAGGAAAGCAGTTTTGACATCCATTTGTCATATCTCATAGTCATTATATGCGGCAATGGCAAGCAAAATTCTTATAGACTTGATCATTGCTACGGGTGAAAAGGTTTCATCATAGTCAATACCATGAACTTGCCTATAACCTTTCACTACAAGTCTAGCTTTGTAAGTATGCACCTTCCCATCCATATCAGTCTTCTTCTTGAAGACCCATTTGCATCCTATGGTTTTTACACCTTCGGGTGCATCAATCAAATTCCAAACTTGATTGTCTTGCATGGATTGCAATTCGGATTCCATGGCTCCAAGCCACTTGTCCGAATCAAGAGAATACATTGCCTCTTGATAGGTTGTCGGTTCATCATTCTCAATGATTTCCACCTCATTACTATCCGTTACGAGAAATCCATATCTCTCGGGCTCGGATCGTAACCTACTAGATCTGCAAGTTACTTGTGTATTTTGAACAGGTTCCACAACTCCTTGTTGTTCTTGTTCTTGTTCCACTATTGGTTCAATGTTATTTTCTAGGTCTCGAATTTCTTCAAGATTTATTTTACTCCCACTGATTTCATAGGAGAGAAACTGTTTCTCTAGAAAGACACCAGCTCGGGCAACAAACACTTTGTTGTCCTCTTGGTTGTAAAATTAATATCCTTTAGTTTCCTTAGGATATCCCACGAAAATACATTTATCATATTTGTGTGCTAGTTTGTCGGAGACAAGTCTTTTGACAAAAGCTTCGCAACCCCAAATCCTCATGAAAGACAAACTAGGTTTCTTTCCGCTTCAGATCTCGTATGGAGTCTTTGGAACCGATTCCGTTGCGTGTTTTGTGTTGCGGGTTGAGCGTTGCGTGTTTTGTGTTGAGTGTTTTGTGTTGAGTGTATTGTGTTTTGGTTTTTGTGTTGAGCGTTGCGTGTTTTGTGTTGAGTGTTTTGTGTTTTTGTTTTCAAAAAAAAAAAAAAAAAAAAAAAAACCCCGACGGCCCTTCGGCCCGACGAGCCTCCGGCTCGACGGCAATTTGGAATTTCGCTTCTAGGGTTTAGTGATGCTTCGAAAGAGGGTTTGGGTTGTGTGTTGATGCAGAATGGGAAAGTGATTGCTTATGCTTCGAGGAAGTTGACCCCTAGTGAACAAAATTACCCGACTCATGATATGGAGTTAGCGGCTATTGTCTTTGCGTTGCACAAATGGAAACACTACCTTTATGGGGTGAAGTTTGAGATTTTTACGGATCACAAGAGTTTGAGGTACCTTTTCTCCCAGAAAGAGTTGAATAATAGACAGCGCCGATGGATGGAATTGTTGAAGGATTATGACTGTACGATTTCTTATCATCCGGGGAAGGCGAATGTGGTAGCCGATGCGATTAGTAGAAAATCTTATGTGGCTTCGATGATGGTTTGAGAATGGAAAATGCTTGAGAATGTTCGAGATTGGTCTCCTCGTGAATCGAGACATGGGGCTATTTTTGCGAATATTAGGGTGTCTCCGACCCTAATTCAGAGGATAAAGGAAGCTCAGAAAGAGGATCCCGAGTTGGTGAAGATAATGGGTAAATTGAAGGAAAAGAATTTCGAGGATTTTTCATTGAGCTCGAGTGGAGTGTTGACTTTCCGTGGTCGTTGGTGTGTTCCGGATGTTGGTGGAATAAAGAGGCAAGTTTTAGATGAGAGTCACAAATCGAGGTATACTATTCATTCGGGTAGTACGAAGATGTATCAGGATTTGAAGCAACAATTTTGGTGGATTAATATGAAGAGGGAAATAGCCGAGTACGTTTCGAGGTGTTTAACTTGTCAGCAGGTCAAAGCCGAGCATCAGAGACCCGCGGGATTACTTCAGCCGTTAGAGATTCCCGAGTGGAAATGGGAGCATGTGACTATGGATTTCGTTACGGGACTACCTCGTACCCGTAGGAGGTATGACAGTGTTTGGGTAATAGTGGATAGATTGACCAAGAGTGCCCATTTCTTGCCTATTGACATCAGGTATTCGATGGAGAAGCTTGCGACCCTTTATATCGATGAGATCGTGAGATTGCATGGGGTTCCGGTTAGCATTGTGTCAGATCGAGACCCGAGGTTTACTTCTAGATTCTGGAAGGCGTTTCAGGAAGCTTTGGGTACAGATTTGCGATTCAGTACGGCTTTTCATCCTCAGACCGATGGTCAATCCGAGAGGACTATTCAGATTTTGAGGATATGTTGCGAGCTTGTGCGATAGACTTTTCCGATTCTTGATTCGCATACCGTTAGTGGAGTTCACCAACAGTTATGGCTAGTATCGAGATGGCACTTTGTTGTATGGAAGGAAATGTAGATCGCCTATTTGTTGGGATGAGATTGGTGAAGCGAAGATTGTGGGTATTGATTTGCTTCGGGATTCGGTTGACAAAGTCAAAGTTATCCGGGATAGGTTGAAGACAGCCCAGAGTCGACATAAGAGCTACGCAGACAACCGAAGGCGAGATCTTAGTTTTCAGATTGGTGATTTGGTATTCTTGAAAGTGTCTCCGAAGGTGGGTATTCGTAGGTTTGGAAGAAAGGCAAGTTGGCTCCGAGGTTTATTGGCCCGTTTGAGATTTTGGGAAAGGTTGGACTTCTAGCGTATCGTCTTGCGTTACCGTCATCCTTAGACCGGTTGCATAACGTCTTTCACGTTTCTATGCTTCGGAAGTATGTTCATGACCCATCTCACGTGTTACCGAGGATACCGGAGGATATTGAGCCCGATATATCTTATGAGAACGACCGGTCCGGATCCTAGATTCTAAAGTTCAAGAGTTGAGGAGCAAGAGCATTGCGTTGGTTAGAGTCCTTTGGAGGAATCATAACATCGAGGAGTCGACTTGGGAGCTCCGAGGTGAGATCGAGAGGAAATTTCCGTGGCTTTTTGTTTAAGGTAAGTCTCGTTAAAATTCGGGTCGAATTTTCTTTAAGGGGGAGTGAATGTCACGACCCGAAATATAGGCTCTATTTTATTGGTAATAAATAATCATTATTTATTTGAATTGCTTATTTATTTATTTAAATTATTATTTATTTAAATATTTATGTGTGCAATTTATGTGTTATAATATTTATGCCTAGCTTTGTATTCGAGTTATTTGGGTTAGTGTGGAAGTGTTGGGTCTTCATTGTTAGTAGGGAGTGTAGTGCTTGTGTGTAGTGTAGTGGAGGGGGCCTAAGTGCAACATTTTGAATTATTTCCCTACTCCCTCCCTACTCCTCCCCTTCTCCCTCATACACTCCACCCCACCCCATTCTTCCAGCCATTTCTTCCTCTCTCTCTCCAAGCAAAAAAGGTAAGTTTCATCTTCTTCCTTCTCTCTTCATTTAAACCTTCTTCCTCTCATCTTCTCTCATTTCTTAAAACTTGAACATTGTTTAGATCGTCGATAGGATCGCGTAGAATCAAAAAGATTTAAATTCCGTCAACTTTGAGAAATCCGGGTAAGTTGCTTTTCCCCCTATTTTATGCTAGAAATGCTATTCCATGTTCATTTGATGTTATGAATGCCATTTATTGCATCTTGGGTTGATTTGGGAGTGATTTGCATTTGTTCATTTTGTGAAAATTTTGGCATTTGAATCACCCTTGAGTGAGGTCCCTAGATGAGGTTGTTGGAGTTCTTTTGACTCAAAATGGTGTAGGTACCTTAGTTCCCTTCTTGGTAGTGTTAGAAATGGTAAAGATTTGGTTTGTATTGGATTGGGGTTGTTAATGGAGGATACCCAGAAATTGGCCGGAATTTGCCTCTCCGGGCCATGAGGCGCGCGCACCCTCCCATAGGAGGCGCGCGCACCCCTAGGCCCTTCTTGAACAATAAAGCTTCTGCCTCTTGGAGGCGCGCGCACCCTCCCATAGGAGGCGCGCGCACCCTCTCCTCCTCCAAATTTGATTTCCCTTCTGATCTAGGAGGCGCGCGCACCCCATCCTCTGTTATGACATTTGTTTCCCCTTTTGTCCAATCTTTCGAGGGCCATATTGTGTTCATCCGGTCTCCGTTTTAGGCGTATAAATTATCGTTTTAAAGCTCTTCTTAAGCTCTTCGATATGAGTGAGTAAATTGGTTAGGTGCTCGATTTAACTGGACCCTTTGTGGTCAAATGTGATATGGGAATAGTGTTATCGTTGTTAAGATTGTTGGAACACTTTAATTGTGTGTAGTTGGTTCATTTCACTTTCTTGGTGACTTCTTGGTATGATTCCCTACTTTGGAATCCTTTGTTGTTTATCGTGCTAGTATTTTATTACTTAGCCTTTACGTGAAAGTCCAGCTGGTATAATTGTGTGCGTTGGGCGATGCGAAACATTATGATGGCACGGCCAAGTCCATTGTGATGTTGACCATTGTTTTGCCCCCTTATTACCCTCCTCCAGATTGGCCTTGGATGTGAGAAGAGCTAGCTCCTTTGTGTGCATTTTAGCTTTACTTGGAGCATGACTTTGTGGCATGTCTCCCGTCCTTTGTGACATTTCATTGGTTATTGGTGCCGGTACCGGGGTTTTCTCTTCGGCTGTCATGCTATTATGAAGATGATGATTTATTGATTATTGAAGCTGCGCAGCGATCCTTTATTTGAATGATCCGGTTTGGAAAACCTTGGCTATATCCTTTGTTATGTGTTTATTTCCGCTGCTATCTGTTATGGGATAAATGCTATGTGATATGTGATATTTATCATTGCTTATTGCTTCTTGCATCATAGCATGTCATGTAGTTGCATTAGTAACTTATTGAGATTTATCTCACCCCCTTTTCTTTTATCTTTGTTTTCCTTAACCCCCCCCCCCAGGTGCTAAGGATTAGTCTCGCTGATCACGAGAAAAGAGGACGTCGAGTGTGGATCCATTCTTTTGGGGAAGGTTGATATAGGTTGGTTTACATTATTTAAATGTGTAACCATTTTGGGGTAGTTGTATCAAACAATGACGTCACTAAGAATTGTATATTTTATTTTGTTGGGCATAAACTTGTGGGAGTTTATGATAGTTGTATTTGGTTTTTATTAAACTTGGTTTTGTAAAACTTTGGATCATCACCCTTTTGGTATCAAATGGAATTTTTAACTTCAGTATTTCACAGTTTTGGTTTTTAGAGTCGACGTCCAGATCGCGGTCTCGGGCCCGCGGGGTCCGGGGTCGCGACAGTTGGTATCAGAGCTATGGCATTAGCTCTATGTATAAGTCTAGGTGGATTAGTATGACCTAGGTGGGTAGTAGTGTGCGGAGTGATTAACGGTTGATGTTTTATGCAGGTAATTGTTCTTAATGTCTGGAAGAAGAAACAGAGGAGGTACTAGCGGGGCACAGAATCAGAATGATACAAGGGAAGAAGCACGTGCCATGTTCCAAGGCATGTTCGAGGCGGCCATGAAGGCCATACATGATCAAGGTCCGAGGGTAGAACAAGCACCACCCCGCTATGGATTGGAGCAATTTCTCAAACTGAAACCGGTTGAATTCAATGGGGAGCCCGATGTAAGGAAGGCTGAGTTGTGGATTGAGTCTATGGAGAAGATTTATGATGTATTTGGGTGTTCGGATGAGGACAAGGTCCGGTTCGCGGGCTTACAAGCTTGTGGGAGCCGCCGAGCATTGGTGGAAAGGTGTTAAGGCTACTTGGGATGATACTCACACGGTGTATGCGTGGGAGTTGTTCGTGCGCAAATTCAAGGAGCATTTCATTCCCGGTTGTTGATCAAAACCGAAAAGAGATCGAGCTACTCAACCTGGAGCAAGGTGTGTTGTCTATAGCACAATACTCGGCTAAGTTCATAGAATTGGCCCGGTATTACGACTATTTGGTGAGGACCGAGGAACAAAAGGCTATGAGATTCATTCGGGGATTGAAGACCTCCATCCGTACTCAACTTACTGCTCAACGGATTGTGACATTCCAGGATGCGGTGGACCGAGCCTATCTTATAGAGCAAGATATTGGGGAGCATAAAAGGAAGACCGAGGTGGCCAACCCGAGTAAGCAAGGAGCGCAGAGCAAGTCACAACCAAGGATCGATAACCGAGGTAACTTTGGGGGACAATCTCAGTTCCGAGGGCAACCGACCCCAAGGAACCCGGGTACCACTTCCGGGAACCAAGGGAGCCAATTTATAAGGCTTTGTTCGTATTGTCAAAGGGAAGGTCATTCTGAGGACCGGTGTTGGAAGAAGCAAGGAAGGTGCACAAAATGTGGACAAATGGGTCACTTTGTAAAAGATTGCCCGAGAGGTAGAGGACAAGCATCCGGGTCAGGAGTTGGTATTATCAGGGTCAGAAAAAGGGATGCCGCTGGGAAGCCCAAAGTCCAAGGAAGGGTATTTGCCATGAATCAACAACAAGCTACCGATGATCCATCCTTTATCGGAGGTATTGTTTCTGTGTCTAATGTGAGCGCACGAACGTTAGTAGATCCCGGATCATCTCATTCATACATTTCTGTGCAATTTGCTTCCATGTTAAATGCTGCATTCGAGTCTTTACCGTACGTGCTAGAGGTGTCGACCCCTATAGGAGAATGTTTGATTTCTGATCGAGTCCTTTCGTGCTTGTGATGTGGTTATTTGTGGTCGTGTCCTTTGTGCGGATTTGGTAGTTCTTCCTATCCAAGACTTTGATGTCATTTTGGGTATGGATTGGTTGAGCAAGTTTCATGCTTCCGTTGATTGCCGTAAGAAAACTGTTACTTTTTCTATTCCCGATGTGCCTAAATTTGTGTTTGAGGCTTGTCCTCTGAGTAGAAAGGTTCGCTTAATTTCTTTTATGAAAGCGAGAAGATTATTGCATAGTGGTTGTGAGGGGTATTTGGTCAGTGTTCTTGATACTAGGAAAGAATCCCCTAGTTTTGATAGTGTTAGGGTAGTCCGGGAATTTCCCGATGTTTTCTCTACCGAGTATGATATGCCTCCCGATCGTGAGATAGAATTTTGTATAGATCTTTTGCCGGGTACGGCTCCGGTTTCGAAAGCACCGTATAGGTTAGCTCCCGCAGAATTGAAGGAATTAAAGGTTCAGTTGCAAGAGTTGCTTGATCGAGGGTTTATCCGCCCTAGTGTTTCCCCGTGGGGAGCGCCAGTTTTGTTTGTGCGGAAGAAAGATGGTTCGTTGAGATTGTGTATCGATTACCGGAAGTTGAATCAGGTTACGGTGAAGAATAAGTATCCCCTACCGCACATCGATGATTTGTTTGATCAGCTTCAAGGGTCCGTGGTTTTCTCGAAACTTGATTTGAGGAGTGGGTACCATCAGTTGAAGGTTCGATCGGAGGATATTCCGAAGACTGCTTTTCGCACTCGGTATGGTCATTACGAGTTCTTGGTTATGCCATTTGGGTTGACGAACGCACCAGCCGTGTTTATGGATTTGATGAATCGAGTTTTCCATCCTTATCTTGATTCGTTCGTGGTGGTTTTTATTGATGACATTCTTGTTTATTCAAAATCTCGAGAGGAGCATGAACAGTACTTGAGGACAGTTTTATCCGTTCTTGGGAGAGATAAATTATTTGCGAAGTTCAGTAAATGCGAATTTTGGCTCGAGAAGGTGTCATTTCTGGGTCATGTTATTTCGAAAGATGGGATTTCTGTGGATCCGTCTAAGATAGAGGCAATAGTGGATTGGAAGAGACCCGAATCAGTGACAGAGATTAGAAGCTTTCTTGGTTTAGCTGGGTATTACCGAAGGTTTATTGAAGGGTTTTCGAGGATTGCTACTCCGATGACTCAGTTGACCCGGAAGAATGTTCCGTTTGTGTGGACCGAGAAATGTGACAAGAGTTTCGAGGAATTAAAGAAGAGGTTGACTACAGCACCGATCTTGACCTTGCCTAATGGGAGCGATGGCCTAGTGATTTTTAGTGATGCTTCGAAAGAGGTTTTGGGTTGTGTGTTGATGCAGAATGGGAAAGTGATTGCTTATGCTTCGAGGAAGTTGACCCCTAGTGAACAAAATTACCCGACTCATGATATGGAGTTAGCGGCTATTGTCTTTGCGTTGCACAAATGGAAACACTATCTTTATGGGGCGAAGTTTGAGATTTTTACGGATCACAAGAGTTTGAGGTACCTTTTCTCCCAGAAAGAGTTGAATAATAGACAGCGCCGATGGATGGAATTGTTGAAGGATTATGACTGTACGATTTCTTATCATCCGGGGAAGGCGAATGTGGTAGCCGATGCGATTAGTAGAAAATCTTATGTGGCTTCGATGATGGTTCGAGAATGGAAAATGCTTGAGAATGTTCGAGATTGGTCTCCTCGTGAATCGAGACATGGGGCTATTTTTGCGAATATTAGGGTGTCTCCAACCCTAATTCAGAGGATAAAGGAAGCTCAGAAAGAGGATCCCGAGTTGGTGAAGATAATGGGTAAATTGAAGGAAAAGAATTTCGAGGATTTTTCATTGAGCTCGAGTGGAGTGTTGACTTTCCGTGGTCGTTGGTGTGTTCCGGATGTTGGTGGAATAAAGAGGCAAGTTTTAGATGAGGGTCACAAATCGAGGTATACTATTCATCCGGGTAGTACGAAGATGTATCAGGATTTGAAGCAACAATTTTGGTGGATTAATATGAAGAGGGAAATAGCCGAGTACGTTTCGAGGTGTTTAACTTGTCAGCAGGTCAAAGCCGAGCATCAGAGACCCGCGGGATTACTTCAGCCGTTAGAGATTCCCGAGTGGAAATGGGAGCATGTGACTATGGATTTCGTTACGGGACTACCTCGTACCGTAGGAGGTATGACAGTGTTTGGGTAATAGTGGATAGATTGACCAAGAGTGCCCATTTCTTGCCTATTGACATCAGGTATTCGATGGAGAAGCTTGCGACCCTTTATATCGATGAGATCGTGAGATTGCATGGGGTTCCGGTTAGCATTGTGTCAGATCGAGACCCGAGGTTTACTTCTAGATTCTGGAAGGCGTTTCAGGAAGCTTTGGGTACAGATTTGCGATTCAATACGGCTTTTCATCCTCAGAACGATGGTCAATCCGAGAGGACTATTCAGATTTTGGAGGATATGTTGCGAGCTTGTGCGATAGACTTTTCCGATTCATGGGATTCACACCTACCGTTAGTGGAGTTCTCTTACAACAACAGTTATCAGGCTAGTATCGAGATGGCACCGTTTGAGGCCTTGTATGGAAGGAAATGTAGATCGCCTATTTGTTGGGATGAGATTGGTGAAGCGAAGATTGTGGGTATTGATTTGCTTCGGGATTCGGTTGAGAAAGTCAAAGTTATCCGGGATAGGTTGAAGACAGCCCAGAGTCGACATAAGAGCTACGCAGACAACCGAAGGCGAGATCTTAGTTTTCAGATTGGTGATTTGGTATTCTTGAAAGTGTCTCCGAAGGTGGGTATTCGTAGGTTTGGGAAGAAAGGCAAGTTGGCTCCGAGGTTTATTGGCCCGTTTGAGATTTTGGGAAAGGTTGGACTTCTAGCGTATCGTCTTGCGTTACCGTCATCCTTAGACCGGTTGCATAACGTCTTTCACGTTTCTATGCTTCGGAAGTATGTTCATGACCCATCTCACGTGTTACCGAGGATACCGGAGGATATTGAGCCCGATATGTCTTATGAGGAACGACCGGTCCGGATCCTAGATTCTAAAGTTCAAGAGTTGAGGAGCAAGAGCATTGCGTTGGTTAGAGTCCTTTGGAGGAATCATAACATCGAGGAGTCGACTTGGGAGCTCCGAGGTGAGATCGAGAGGAAATTTCCGTGGCTTTTTGTTTAAGGTAAGTCTCGTTAAAATTCGGGTCTAATTTTCTTTAAGGGGGAGTGAATGTCACGACCCGAAATATAGGCTCTATTTTATTGGTAATAAATAATCATTATTTATTTGAATTGTTTATTTATTTATTTAAATTATTATTTATTTAAATATTTATGTGTGCAATTTATGTGTTATAATATTTATGCCTAGCTTTGTATTCGAGTTATTTGGGTTAGTGTGGAAGTGTTGGGTCTTAATTGTTAGTAGGGAGTGTAGTGCTTGTGTGTAGTGTAGTGGAGGGGGCCTAAGTGCAACATTTTGAATTATTTCCCTACTCCCTCCCTACTCCTCCCCTTCTCCCTCATACACTCCACCCCACCCCATTCTTCCAGCCATTTCTTCCTCTCTCTCTCCAAGCAAAAAAGGTAAGTTTCATCTTCTTCCTTCTCTCTTCATTTAAACCTTCTTCCTCTCATCTTCTCTCATTTCTTAAAACTTGAACATTGTTTAGATCGTCGATAGGATCGCGTAGAATCAAAAAGATTTAAATTCCGTCAACTTTGAGAAATCCGGGTAAGTTGCTTTTCCCCCTATTTTATGCTAGAAATGCTATTCCATGTTCATTTGATGTTATGAATGCCATTTATTGCATCTTGGGTTGATTTGGGAGTGATTTGCATTTTGTTCATTTTGTGAAATTTTGGCATTTGAATCACCCTTGAGTGAGGTCCCTAGATGAGGTTGTTGGAGTTCTTTTGACTCAAAATGGTGTAGGTACCTTAGTTCCCTTCTTGGTAGTGTTAGAAATGGTAAAGATTTGGTTTGTATTGGATTTGGGGTTGTTAATGGAGGATACCCAGAAATTTGGCCGGAATTTGCCTCTCCGGGCCATGAGGCGCGCGCACCCTCCCATAGGAGGCGCGCGCACCCCTAGGCCCTTCTTGAACAATAAAGCTTCTGCCTCTTGGAGGCGCGCGCACCCTCCCATAGGAGGCGCGCGCACCCTCTCCTCCTCCAAAATTTGATTTCCCTTCTGATCTAGGAGGCGCGCGCACCCTCCCATAGGAGGCGCGCGCACCCCATCCTCTGTTATGACATTTGTTTCCCCTTTTGTCCAATCTTTCGAGGGCCATATTGTGTTCATCCGGTCTCCGTTTTAGGCGTATAAATTACCGTTTTAAAGCTCTTCTTAAGCTCTTCGATATGAGTGAGTAAATTTGGTTAGGTGCTCGATTTAACTGGACCCTTTGTGGTCAAATGTGATATGGGAATAGTGTTATCGTTGTTAAGATTGTTGGAACACTTTAATTGTGTGTTGTTGGTTCATTTCACTTTCTTGGTGACTTCTTGGTATGATTCCCTACTTTGGAATCCTTTGTTGTTTATCGTGCTAGTATTTTATTACTTAGCCTTTACGTGAAAGTCCAGCTGGTATAATTGTGTGCGTTGGGCGATGCGAAACATTATGATGGCACGGCCAAGTCCATTATGATGTTGACCATTGTTTTGCCCCCTTATTACCCTCCTCCAGATTGGCCTTGGATGTGAGAAGAGATAGCTCCTTTGTGTGCATTTTAGCTTTACTTGGAGCATGACTTTGTGGCATGTCTCCCGTCCTTTGTGACATTTCATTGGTTATTGGTGCCGGTACCGGGGTTTTCTCTTCGGCTGTCATGCTATTATGAAGATGATGATTTGTTGATTATTGAAGCTGCGCAGCGATCCTTTATTTGGATGATCCGGTTTGGAAAACCTTGGCTATATCCTTTGTTATATGTTTATTTCCGCTGCTATCTGTTATGGGATAAATGCTATGTGCTATGTGATATTTATCATTGATTATTGCTTCTTGCATCATAGCATGTCATGTAGTTGCATTAGTAACTTATTGAGATTTATCTCACCCCCTTTTCTTTTATCTTTGTTTTTCCTTAACCCCCCCCCCCAGGTGCTAAGGATTAGTCTCGCTGATCACGAGAAAAGAGGACGTCGAGTGTGGATCCATTCTTTTGGGGAAGGTTGATATAGGTTGGTTTACATTATGTAAATGTGTAACCATTTTGGGGTAGTTGTACCAAACAATGACGTCACTAAGAATTGTATATTTTATTTTGTTGGGCATAAACTTGTGGGAGTTTATGATAGTTGTATTTGGTTTTTATTAAACTTGGTTTTGTAAAACTTTGGATCATCACCCTTTTTGGTATCAAATGGAATTTTTAACTTCAGTATTTCACAGTTTTGGTTTTTAGAGTCGACGTCCAGATCGCGGTCTCGGGCCCGCGGGGTCCGGGGTCGCGACATTTATCATATTTGTGTGCTAGTTTGTCGGAGACAAGTCTTTTGACAAAAGCTTCGCAACCCCAAATCCTCATGAAAGACAAACTAGGTTTCTTTCCGCTTCAGATCTCGTATGGAGTCTTTGGAACCGATTTAGTTGGAACTTGATTTAGTGTGAAAGCAGCGGTTTCTAGAGCGTAACCCCAAAAGGATATTGGAAAATAAACTTGACTCATCATTGATCGAACCATGTCTAACAAAGTCCAATTTCTCCTCTCGGACACACCATTCCATTATGGTGTCCCGGGTGGAGTCAATTGTGAAATTATTCCACAATTCTTTAGATGCTCATCAAATTCATGGCTTAAGTATTCTCCACCTCGATCCGATCGAAGTGCTTTAATACTTTTGCCAAGTTGTTTTTCTACTTCATTTTGAAATATTTTAAATATCTCAAATGCTTCACTCTTATGTTTCATTAGGTAAACATACCCAAATCTACTATAATCATCGGTGAAGGTTATGAAGTATTGAAATCCTCCCCTAGCATTGCTACTTAATGGTCCGCATACATCGAAATGTATCAATCTCAATAAGTCACTTGCCCTTTCACCTAGCTTGGTAAAAGGTGTCTTAGTCATTTTCCCAAGAAGACACGACTCACAAATATCATATGACCCAAGGTCACATGAACCCAAGAGACCGTCCCCATGGAGTTTTGATATACGCTTCTCATTAATATGACCAAGACGGCAATGCCACAAATAAGAATGATTTACATCATTAGGCTTAGATTTCTTATTTATATGATAGACATTTTCATTATTTTCATTCTTGACATCCAAGACATAAAGGCTATTAAAATGAATTAGCAATACCATAAAGCACATCATTTAAATAAATAGAAAATTTCTTATTTTCAATAAGAAACTTAAAACCTTCATTATCCAAACAAGAAATTGAAATAATATTTCTACTTAAATCCGGTACATAATAGAAATTGTTCAAAACAAGTATTAAACCGGAAGGTAAAGTGACTTCATAAGTCCCTACGGCTAATGCAGCAACTCTTGCTCCATTCCCAACGCATAGGTCTACTTCACCCTCATTAAGTAGTCTCCTATTCTTTAGTCCCTGCACATTTAAACAAATGTGAGAACCACATCCGGTATCCAATACCCAAGAATCAGTGGTAGAAAGGAGAATATCTATCATATAGATACCTGAAGTCGACGCAGCCTTGTTGCCCTTCTTCTTCTTTTGCTCTTCCAAGAAAGCCTTTCAATTACGTTTCCAATGACCAATTTCTTGAAAATGGAAACAGATTGCATCCTTTTGTGAATCGGGTTTTGCCTCAGAAGCCTTGGCAACCTTTGCCTTGCTTATCTTGGGTTTGACAACTTTTGTCTTACCCTTTCCTTTGGCACTAGCCTTCTTTCCTTCATGAAACAAGAGTACAGGAGAACCTTTCTCCACAATCTTCATCTCCGCAGTTTTAAGCATCCCATGCAACTCGGAGAGATTCTTATCCATTCCATGCATGTTATAATTCATCACAAACAGATTATAACTTTTAGGCAATTAATTAAGAATGAGATTCGTGGCTAGCTCCAATGTGATTGGATAGCCAAGTTTCTCAAGATGCTCCACATAACCTTTCATTTTAAGCATGTGAGGACTCACTTGTTGCCCTTCACTCATTTTGCAAGAAGTGAATGCAACAATGGTCTTGTACCTCTCTTGCCTAGCTTGCTCTTGAAACATGGCTCTTAACTCCACGCCTATCTCATAGGCTTCCAAATGTTCCAAACTTTGTTGGAGTTTTGAGCACATAGTAGCAAGCATGAGACAACTCACATCTCTAAAATCATTACGATGTTTCTTGTAACTGTCCCTTTCTTCCCTAGGGGCAGTAGGTTCTGGTTCAGCAGGAAGTGGCCCATCGAGAATGTACAACTTATCTTCTTGCCTTAAAACAATTCTTAGGCTACGGATCCAATCCATAAAGTTAGTACCATTATCTTGGAGCTTATCCTTCTCAAGGATCGATCGCAACGAAATTGATTGAGTGTTGTTAGTCATTATCTACAATTATGCAAAATTTCCAAAATTTAATAAGTACCAATTTCATTAAAGAAATAAACAGTGTATTTTCTCAAAAATACTCCCACTAAATTATATAACCTTCTTATACATCCAATGTATAATATAATTTAAATGGGTTAAGATCCAACTTTAATTTAACTTTAAGTCCGCTAAGGCGGATTACACAAAATCAAATTAATTAGGTAAACAACTCTTGTCAATCATATCTCATATGAATCTTAGTTCCTTTTATGAGATTCTTTAAGAAATCCAATTTCAAAAACATGTTAAATCTCATCTTTGCCTAGGCCCAAAACTGTTTTGACGCCTAATTAAGTCCAACCATTTTAAACGTATAGTTAATGTGCCTCGCTAGGGCGTGCCCACATTATCTATCTTGCTCATACATAAATAAAGTCAATGCATCCCGCTAGGGCGAGTCTACATTAAGATCACCCATGTATTAACAAGTGTTTTAATCATGGCATGGCAATAAAGGACTTAAAACTTTCTTTGAAGGTTCATCACATATAGCATACAACACATTTATGAGCACATAATATAAACATGTTACGCATCAAGTTTAGCAACTAAATTAATCTCCATTAATTTAAGCATAATATTTATGTGTCATTAGTTTCTCTATAATTATGAGGATGAGACTATTTCAATTTTGGTTATTATCTCCAAATCAAGACAACAAGAAGTGCGGCCGAAACTAAGCCATAAGGCATCCCCAATTCCGCACTAATTCAAGAAACCAATAAAGTAGTCCATGTGGCCGAAACTAAGCAATAGATGGTCTCGATGAACGTAGGCCAATTGCATTCACAATTCCACATGGATCTCCAATCTTTGAATCACAAGACTAAAACAAATAGGAGAATCAAACCCCAAGATCCACACCCAAACCAACTGCCCAAGACCAATTCCAGATCAGCAGGTCTGGCCGGTCTTGTCACTGGTCTGGTCGGACCCCATTAAAATTCCAGATTCTGACCAAAAACCAAAAGTCAGAATCCTGACAACTGTGTGGCTGCCCAAGAAAAACTGTGCGGTCACCCAAACTTGTGCGGCTGCCCAAGGTTTTCTGTGCGGTCGCACAGTAGCATCAGAATGAATTTTTAAAGTTCGAAAATTTGTCTCAAAATTTTTTTTCCCCGATTATCAAAACTTTGATCCAATCAAGATTAATAATCAAACAATTCAGAATCCATCATAATATTTAGTGCGATTGAATAGTTCGATTAAAGTTGTAAAACAATAAACCATATAAAATCATATAACACATAAACATCATAAATCCAATATTCATATCATGCTAGGCACATAAATAATTTATATACACACAACATGATCTAGGTATTGAAATAATCAACATTTTATGTGGACGAATAATATGTCAAACATATTATTCGTCCTTTAGGTTAAAGAACCATTTGAATGCATTTCCTCTCAGAGATAGTTGAAAGTGATCGGCCATTTGTTTCACGGTACAACCCTTTGCCCTCATTGCTAGGGTGTAGGCATTGAGATGAGTTTGGGGGCAAACGGTTCCATCAAACTTATCAATCTCTGGCATTTTGAACCGGTGAGGAAGAGGGACGATCTTATCGGGATCTGTAACTCCTGAGGTGAACTTCTTATCGTTCATTCCTTCAAACCTTTCTTCCATTTGTTTCAGCCTTTCTACCAACCATCCCATTTGGGGGTCCATGTGCAGGCTAGAGTTGATGGATCCCATGGTTTGGGTTGTCACTGGCATCACTGTCGGAGGCACGGTGGTGGATGGTATTACCGGAGGAATATTTTGAGGTGGTGCATGGGTGTAGACATACCCATATCCCGGATTATTTACGAGGATGCATGGTGGAGTGGCTTCGGAAGCTTGTGCCACCGGGTATTGAAATGGGTATGGTACCCCTCGAGGACAATCAGCAAAGCTGGAGGTGGTAACTCAGCGGTGGTTGGAGCTAAAGGTGTTCGGCTTGTCGGGATCGGACCATATGGGTTGAATCCGGGCGAACACATGGGAGATCTTTCTGGCGGGATGAAAGGAAATTGGGTGGTAGGCACACTTTGGTGGATGGTGGTTTGGAATGCGGGACGTGAGGCCGCCACATTGGGGTAAGTTTGGGGAGGGGGAGCTCGGTTATAACCCTGGGGTCGTACATTTTCAACCTCTTCTTCCTCCGTGTTTTCCACAAAACCTCCATCATTCTCAAATACGATGGCTATCCCTCTCTGTCTCATGGCTTCCATAACCCTAATCTGTATACCTTCCTGATGTTTTCTGACACTTTCTTCCTTGGCCCTGGCGGCCTCTAGAGCTTGTACCAACTCTTCCCTGGTGAGCCCATTTGGATCGACTGTGTTGTCACCCCCACTACTACTTCCTGCCGGACTAGTCATTCGAAGAAGTCTGAGTGAAGCTGCTGATGAACTGGCAGACTCGGCACTAACCAAACGATGACCCAGAACCCTGACCCACTTCCCACGAGCTGCGGAGGAGAAAGAGGTCCATTTCAGACTCGGGTATCAATAAGGCTAGTGTTTGGGAAGAGGCTTAGGCTCATGCAACATGAAATTTTACTGTCCTTATTTATCATATATTTTTTTGCTCCTGTTTACTTAAAACGCATTTTATTCCTAATTGGTTGGAAAAGACTTCTCTTCTTTTTCGCAACTAATCTAAATCCTGGATCAGTGGAGGCCATCACTACGCCTATAGACCCCTCGTATTTCACCTGTATTGCATACTCCCAAGGACGGACTATCTCGGGAGAGGGTCCTATAGGGCACGCAGCTTCCACCGACTAAAAGAAACGAACCTAAGGTCTAGTACGTCACAACGTTCCAATGCACGGGCCATTCTTAGCCATCCAAACCTTGAACCAATCTTAGAATCACATGACTAAAACAAATAGGAAAATCAAACCCCAAGATCCACACCCAAACCAACTGCCCAAGACTTATTCCAGATCAGCAGGTCTGGCCGGTCTTGTCACTGGTCTGGTCGGACCCCATCAAAATTCCAGATTCTGACCAAAAACCAAAAGTCCTGACAACTGTGTGGCTGCCCAAGAAAAACTGTGCGGTCACCCAAACTTGTGCGGCCGCCCAAGGTTTTCTGTGCGGTCGCACAGTAGCATCAGAATGAATTTTTAAAGTTCAAAAATTTGTCTCAAAATTGTTTTTCCCCGATTATCAAAACTTTGATCCAATCAAGATTAATAATCAAGCAATTCAGAATCCATCATAATATTTAGTGCGATTGAATAGTGCGATTAAAGTTGTAAAACAATAAACCACATAAATTCATATAACACATAAACATCATATATCAAATATTCATATCATGCTAGGCACATAAATAATTTATATACACAGAACATGATCTAGGTATTGAAATAATCAACATGAACGGGGCTCTGATACCACTGTTGGGTTTCGTAGTAACATGCGCAGCGGAAAATAGCATTTAAAATTTTATGAAACCCAAAGCCCATAGATACATTCATATGATTAAATCAAATACTTGCAATATGAGTATTAGAAAAACTAACCCTTGATGACTTTGAATTTGGTCTTTGATCATGGTAGAGAAATTGAAGCTTTAATCACAAACAAGTAGGAACACGAACTTTGAAGATGATGAGCGGCACCCTCTAGCGGTATCCACACCTTGAACGAATATCAATAACACTTGATCTTGGTTGCTAGACCAAAATTGTGAAACACGTTTTCACAATTAATATTGTCGCGACCCCGGACCCCGCGGGCCCGAGACCGCGAGCTGGACGTCGACTTAAAACCAAAACTATGAAATACCGGAGGTAAAAATTTCATTTTGAACCAAAAGATGATAACACAAGGTTTTACAAATCCAAGTTTAAAATCAACAAAGTACACCTAACATAAGCTCCACAGCTTATGCCCAAAGGAATAAAATATACAATTCTTAATGACGTCAGTAATGGTAAAACTATCCCCCAAAGGGTTATACATTTAAATAATGTAAACCGATCCGTAACAACCTGCCCCAAAATCTCAATCCTCTCGACGTCCTCCTTGAACCGCGAATCCTAATCCTTTTCCTCCTGGGGGGTTAAGGAAAACAATTTGAACAAGAAACGGGGTGAGAATAAATCTCAGTAAGTCGCTAATGCAACTACATGACATGCTAATATGCAATGACCAATAGCAATTAATATAAGACAGATAGCAGCGGAATAAGAAGTGACATGCTGTCGAACAGTAACATCCAATAACCAATCATATAAATAAACATATAACAACAAATGAGAGGCTCCCTATCGCCAACCGTCCCATACCGGTTGGAAATAACGACCAGCTCATCATGCAACACATAAAGCTGAAATAAACACTCAGAAGTGGATACATAGCCAAGGTTTCACCAACTGAAGAACCAAATAAAGGTCGCTGCGCAGCTTCAATAATCAACCATCAACATCTTCATAATAGCATGAAGGCCGAAGAGAAAACCCCCGGTCAGAAACCCATCAATCAAACAAACCATCTTCATAGTAGCATAAAAGCTGAAGAGAAACCCGGTACCGGAACCAATAACCAGATGAAGTGTCACAAAGGAAGGGAGACATGCCACAAAGTCATGCTCCAAGTAAAGCTAAAATGCACACAAAGGAGCTAGCTCTTCTCACATCCAAGGCCAATCTGGAGGAGGGTAATAATTGGGCAAAACAATGGTCAACATCATAATGGACTTGGCTTGTGCCATCATAATATTTCGCATCGCCCGAAACACACACAATGCCAGCTGGGCTTTCACGTAAAGGCTAAGTAATAAAATACTAGCACGATAAACAACAAAGGATTCCAAAGTAGGGAATCATGCCAATTAATCACCAAGAAGATGAAATGAACAAACAATGCACAATAAAGGTGCTCCAAAATCCCAATTGACAATTAATGAATCTCAAACACAAACTTGATCACAAAGGACCCAATTCTATCACTAAAGCGTACCACAATGATCACTAAGGTCAACTAGAAGGACACCCAAGATTTGGGTCAAAAGGCATCCTTCAATCACACAATTTTAACAAAATGGAAATTTTCAGAGGACTGTGCGGCCGCCCAAGTTGGGTTGTGCGGTCGCCCAAAGTGCCTCAAAACAAGAACAAAATCTCTCAGAAAGATGCGCGGTCGCCCATACAATTTTGGGCGGTCGCCCAATATGCCGGAATCGCCAGAAATCGGGAAGAACAACAGGGGTTCTTCCATTTTTAAACCCAAAACACATAACACCCAAAATCCAACACTCCCAACAAGATTTCTAAGGTACCCAAACATTATTTAAACAAAAAGGGGACCTTAACAACACCCTTTATCAACCAAAACCAAGATTGAATCAAGATATTCATCAATTCACCATTTTCAACCAAACTCAATAAATTCCAAATAAATTGCAAAACTCATCCAAACTTCAATGTAACACATCAAACATTATCTAAACATGATATGAACAATTTAGCATTAAAATGGGGGAAAAGTAACTTACTTGATAAATCTCAAAGTTGACGGAATTCAATTCTTTTTGGTTCTACGCGATCCTATCGACGATCTAAACAAGGTTCACGTTTTAAGAAATGGGAGATTACAAGAGGAAGATGGAGAAAATGAAGAGAGAATGAAAGAGAAAGAAACTTACCCACAAGGAGAGAGAGAGAGAGAGAGTTGCTGGAGATGGAGGGAGTATGAGTGAGGGAGGTGAGGGGGAGAAGAGAGGGAGTAGGGGAATTATTTTAAAGAGTTACAACTAGACCCCTCCCCATCTACTAACACAATTACTTACACTCCCGACTAACAATTAAGACTCTTCATTTCCACACTAGCCCAAATGACCCAAATAAAATGCTAGGCATAATTATTATGAAACATAATATGCACACATAAATATTTAAATAAATAATAATTTAAATAAATAAATAAGCAAATAAATAAATAATAATTATTTATTACCAAAAAAAATAGAGCCTAGTTTTCGGGTCGTGACAAATATGAACTATATGGAATATTATTTGTGTATTATTTTTGTTCTTCAATCTAGGATGTCTTAGAACAAAATAAAACTCTCTCAAACTCTTTGAGACTTGCACAAAAGCTAGGGTTTAGTTCTGGCCGAATTTGGCTGTTTATATACAAGTTCGCATTCCTTTAGAATATGTCACAATCCCATTGTCCACGATCTCATTGAACACAAGTCATGGTCAAACGGTCAACTAGTTTTTGTTCAATACTTTCTCGATTCCGAATATGTTGATAATCCAAATGACATTGATCCAATCAATTCATATGAGTCCGGCCGAACATTTTCATCAACATCATTCCTACGAGAGGCCTAAGCTTGAGATCTCTCCGAAGAGGGACAAATCCATTTAGCATATTATTCTTCCCTACGTGAATCCGATTATGCCAATCATACCCTTTATAACTACCCGGTTAAAGGTAGCGTTTGAATATGTCAAACATAATGTTCATCAAGTGGAAGACTATAATTACTTCATGTCTAAGGATTCGAATGTCATAACTAATATGATATATATTTACGACATAGACCATGACATAAATCTCATACGGCGGGTCATGTCCAGTACCTTGTTCCAAACAAGTACCCATAAGTCTAACATGATCATCCCATGATCATTTAGCCTTTATACTAGTGCTTAACAAGTACTAAGGACAGAGATTATTATGAGTAAACATGAACAACAATAATAATCAAAACATCTCTTTATTGATATGAAATAAATGAAAACAATTACAACGTTTATTAAACGTGCCTACCAACACCCACTTTGGCAGTAGCGTATTGCACTTTATTTCCCTCCCTTTACTTATTTACAAACTTCTTATTTAGTCAAAATCCCTTCCTTGATCCCAAACATTAAAACCATTTTATTTATAACATCCCAATCCCATATTTCTAGCCCTTTTCATAAAAACAAAATATTTCATTTTTATTTTTATTTGATTTTCTATTATTTATTTTATTTATTATTTTATTTTTCTTACTTTTTATTGGTCAATTCCATTTCACATGGATTGATCATCTTTCCCTCCAACCTTTCCCTCCCTTTTTTACCTATAAAAACCCCCTTCTTCTACCTTAGAAAGGGGACCTCAACATTTTCTCTCTAGCCAAAACTCTAGACTTTTAGGACCTTCTCTTTTGACTTGAAATCTCTACACAAATACACTATACACAATTCTCCCAAGAATTCTCTTTACAAGTGTTCTCCCAACAAGAGTTTAACACAACAAAACTCTACACAAATTTTTACACAACCATTTCTCTACAACAACAACACTTTCAAGTCAAGGTTTCAAGTTCTCTTTTCTAAAGGTACAAGTTTTCTCCTTCTTTTTTATTAGTGTCTTACTAGTATGCAATCTCCATAAAAGGGAATACAACCAAAAGAATACTTCACTATTGAAGTTTGGCCAAGGTTACATTCCAACATTCCAAACTCCATTTTAATTTACTTTTCATTCTTTAATAAAATTGTTTAACAATAATTCAACATGTAATCTTTAGCATTAAATTTATAAAATCATTTATCTTTTTATTTCCCCTTTCTTTTCATTTTAATTGTTAGCACTTTTTATTGAAGGACATTTAGCATTAGAACACCAAAAGTAGCAAGACCCGCGTAAGCGGGGCGGAGTGAGTGTTTAAGTACTTCCCACTCCGTCACCTAACCCCCGAACCCTTCTCTTCCCGAATCTCTGGTTTTTATATATAAAATTGGCTCTTCTTAGGTTTTCTCCCGTTTCTCTAAAACGTGGGTGGCGACTCTAAAATCAAGTAGAAATCCTAAGATAATTCACCGCTCTAGCCAAGTGGGGTTTTCCCGGGGTATCTACAGTTTCCCACTCCAAGTTAGATCGGTATTTGGTGAGGAATGCTTCCTTAATCCAGTCCCATGTGACCCGAGATTCGTCCTTTAGGTTAAAGAACCATTTGAGTGCATTTACTCTCAGAGATAGTTGAAAGTGATCGGCCATTTGTTGCACGGTACAACCCTTTGCCCTCATTGCTAGGGTGTAGGCATTGAGATGAGTTTGGGGGCAAACGGTTCCATCAAACTTATCAATCTCCGGCATTTTGAACCGGTGAGGAAGAGGGACGATCTTATCGGGATCTGTAACTCCTGATGTGAACTTTTTATCGTTCATTCCTTCAAACCTTTCTTCCATTTGTTTCAGCCTTTCTACCAACCATCCCATTTGGGGGTCCATGTGCGGGCTAGAGTCGATGGATCCCATGGTTTGGGTTGTCACTGGCATCACTCTCGGAGGCACGGTGGTGGATGGTATTACCGGAGGAAGATTTTGAGGTGGTGCATGGGTGTAGACATACCCATATCCTGGATCATTTACGGGGATGCATGGTGGAGTGGCTTCGAAAGCTTGTGCCACCGGGTATTGAAACGGGTATCGTACCCCTCGAGAGACAATCGGCAAAGCTGGAGGTGGTAACTCAGCGGTGGTTGGAGCTAAAGGTGTTCGGCTTGTCGGGATCGGACCATATGGGTTGAATCCGGGCGAACACATGGGAGATCCTTCCGGCGGGATGAAAGAAAACTAGGTGGTAGGCACACTTTGGTGGATGGTGGTTTGGAATGCGGGACGTGAGGCCGCCACATTGGGGTAAGTTTGGGGAGGGGGAGCTCGGTTATAACCCTGGGGTCGTACATTTTCAACCTCTTCTTCCTCTGTGTTTTCCACAAAACCTCCATCATTCTCAAATACGATGGCTATCCCTCTCTGTCTCATGGCTTCCATAACCCTATTCTGTATACCTTCCTGATGTTTTCTGACACTTTCTTCCCTGGCCCTGGCGGCCTCTAGAGCTTGTACCAACTCTTCCCTGGTGAGCCCATTAGGATCGACTGTGTTGTCACCCCCACTACTACTTCATGCCGGACTAGTCATTCGAAGAAGTCTGAGTGAAGCTGCTGATGAACTGTCAGACTCGGCACTAACCAGACGATGACCCAGAACCCTGACCCACTTCCTACGAGCTGCGGAGGAGAAAGAGGTCCATTTCAGACTCGGGTACCAATTAGGGTTAGTGTTTGGAAGAGGCTTAGGCTCATGCAACATGAAATTTTACTGTCTTTATTTATCATATATTTTTTTGTTCCTGTTTACTTAAAACTCATTTTATTCCTAATTGGTTGGAAAAGACTTCTCTTCTTTTTCGCAACTAATCTAAATCCTGGATCAGTGGAGGCCATCACTACGCCTATAGACCCCTCGTATTTCACCTGTATTGCACACTCCCAAGGACGGACTATCTCGGGCGAGGGTCCTATAGGGCACGCAGCTTCCACCAATCAAAAGAAACGAACCTAAGGTCTAGTACGTCACAACGTTCCAATGCACGGGCCATTCTTATCATAATTAAGTCCCGGCTAAGGTTAAGATTAACTTAATGCTTTAACAAAATTCCGGCATGACCTCGTTTAACGAGGGGTCTCGGACCTTAGCCTTGGGCTTAAAGATGATTAGGTTGGGTCAAGCATTAGAGCTTAATGACGCGGTGTCATCCCATCCGTAATACATGACTTTGGTTAATTATGGTTAGAATTAACGCATAAGTCAAGGACATGGTCAAAGATGACTTTGGTCACACTTGCTTTCACAAGGAGTCATGACTAGGGCGTTAACTTGGCCATAATTAGTGTTTGGACACGTATTAGGGACGTGATGACGTAAGCTAGACCAAAAATCAACCAAGGTCACGGTATTTGTGTGTCACGGACATTTGTGGTTGACTCGGCTCGGAAGGGGAGGTGGAATGGACCCGTGCGCGCGAGAAGGGCACAAGAGCACCAATCAAGATGCATCGTGGCATCCATCCCAGGTTTAAAGGTTTTTTGGAACGTGCACAAGGTCGAGTGCGCGTTGTGTGAGCCTTCTATGTTCCCTTTTGAGTCAAAATAGAAATTTTCAATGCGTTTTAATATCATGAGCATGAGCAAAAGTATATACAAGACATGAACAAACAATTTAAACAAGTAATTTGGACAAATAATCAAGCAAAGATATGAACAAGCGAGAATCAAAATTTGTACATGGAAAAGGTTGTGCACAACCAAAGGTTTTTGAAACTAAAATTTTACAAGAAGAACAACCTTTTGAAAATCATTTGTACAAAAAGGTTGTGCACAACAAAAGAACTTGAAGAACCAAAACTTTTATAAAAAGGGGTAATGCACAATGAGGCTTTGAAAACCCAATTTTATGTCCAAAAATTTGTGCATCATTGTAGATACCCCGATCTCGCACCCCTTATCAAACCCCTTTTAATTGGTCTAAACCCTAAAATTGACCTAAGCCCTCGATTTGGCTATGCGGGAGTGCCGTAAGCTTTATCGGTGCATCGAATGGATAAACGGACTTCAAATTCATGATCAGAGTGAAAAAGCGAGTAAACAGACATGTACTTCAATTTTTGAGCTGCGGGACCCGAAATGGGGCCCGCACTCTTAGAACTGCTCGTTATTATCCATTCTGTGCATAAAAAATGTATAATTGTCATGCCTTGCTCATTAATATATTTCAGATAGACGTACGTGACCACAAGATTATTTCAAGCAACTTTCATGTTGGGACCGCGGACAACCGGGACACCGTTGCGCGCACACTCGGACAAAACTTGGACTGTTGCGGAACCAATACCGGAGCAGGAATTGTGATCATCTACGTTGAAAATTCAAAGCATAAATGATGATGAACAACCACCATCCAGCTAATGGCAGCAAGTGGGTGGTCAATCAAATAGGCCATGGTCCAACCAGAGCGCGACACGTGGCAAAATCAGATCCCCCTGGCAGCCAGATCCAACCGTACGGCTGGTTTGGGAAGATCAGACCAACAGTTTGTTCTTCAGCAACTTGGCCACAAAAGTCTTGATTTTGATCATTCCCCGCTGCAAATGGATGGGGTAGCCACCCCTAAACTGATCCCTAAACCCCCCTAGAGGGCCTAAATGAAAGATTTCCACCTCCCTCATCCATATACTCACCTCCCTCATCCATTATTCAAAAAAAGAGAGAACACACACACTTCATAGAACACTCCCATTCACTCTTGTTCTCTCTAGCACTTCCAAGAAGCACTCTCACCACTCTCAAATCTCAGTCCATAGACCACCACATCACCACCATAACACCACCCTAAACACACACCAAACACAAGCAAAAACAACCCACTCAAACACTCTTTCAATCTAAGGCAAACACCTTAAGAAAAGCAACAAAAAAGTCTTCCCTTGGAAGCAAAGGAAGCACATCTAGGTAATCTCTTGTTCTTGTAAAGTTCACCTATGTAAGATGTAGTTGATTATGTAATATGTTGAGAGGTCTAGCCACCATGTTAGGCTAGACCTCCATTTGATGTCCAAAGATACAATGTTGATGTTCTTGTTGTTCTTCTCCCTAAATAATGATAGATCTTGATCAAATGCTTCAATGGCTGTTGTTTTGTGTTGTTAGTATGTATATATATGCACACACAAAGTTTCATGCCTACATCACTTCATGTAGATGAGTTTTCATAGGTGTTTTCATGCCATTTGCATTTTTCCAGCAGTTTGTCAGTCTGTATCTTTCTGTCTTGTTGCTCTATTTATGCATAGCAAACGTGGTTTTTGGTATTAGACCACAAAATATGGTTTGGTCTAGACAAACAGAGGAAAATGAGAATGTACATATATTATTTTTACCCTGGGTGGAAGGGATTCTTTCCATTTTTTATTTCAACCCTCTGTTCTCAGATTTACATATCTCCTGTTCTGACACCAAAATGTCAGAGGTGTTTTGTGTGACTTAAACTTTCTTGATGGACTTGAAACTTTCCAGATATAAACTTTGATATGTTAGTAATAACTTTCATGTTTAGTGTTTTCCATGATTCCCCGTTTTCATGATGAAAAGGTGAGTCTTTTATGGATGTATGAATGTCTGTCAGATCTGGCTGTTGAAAGTTCTATCTTGCATGCCTTATTTGGACACCATAACATGCTCCTAAAATCAGAGGAAAATTCATGGTTGATACTTGATGTGTTAGGGACTTTTGCTAACTTTCACTTTCCAGATTGTGCAAGCATAAGAGCAGGTACACAAAGAAAAAGAGCGCAGCAGTCCCTAAAATGCTTGGGGACGGACTTTTGGATATTTATTTGTTTTATGGGATTTGTTTCCCTTTTTGTTCACCATTGTAAACATTAATCCCCCACCCCTTTTTTTGTGTTTCCTTTACTAGATGTGAGTGCTAAATCATTTTCAAAACCAAGTGAGAGTCCACCCAAACCCACTCTCATTTGTGAATTAAAAGCAAACATACCTAGAATAGGAAGACTCCTATGTATATTAAATCACCATTTTTGTTAGGGCATAAATCAAGTTAGAAAAGGCATAAAATGAATCTAAGTGGCATGCATGCTAGAGACCATCACAGGCGAGGAGAGTGCCTAACCCCTTCTCTTCTCGTAACTTAGCCCCCGAACCAACTTTCTCTAAAAAAGGTTTTATCTTCGTTTTTTCTAAAATAAAATGAGGTGGCGACTCTTGACTGTTTTGATTCCATCGAGAGGAAACCATTGTGTGGGAACCAAGCGCATTTCCGAAAGCGCATTAGCACGAGGAAGCCCGAATCGCTCTCGCGAGCGATCATTTCGGTGCGGTCTGTCTTCGAGCGCGGGCTCTCACAATCACCAAGCTTTGAAAAATCATTTTTGGCTAAGAAAAAGGAGGTAAATGTGCACAAGTAGAGGCTGTAAATGGAACCTGGACAAGAAGAAGCAAAGGGGACCATCAGAATGTTTCTTCCCTGCACAAAATTGTTAATTTGAAACATTCTGTGGGCCCGGCAAAACCAGCCGTACGGCTAGAGCAGTCGGTCCATTCTTTTTTGCAAATTTTCTGCTTTAGATCATCAAGCCCCAGTTTATTGCAATCCCAGAACAGTTTCACTCCCAGAAATCAAAACAGAAATATAAAATACACACAAAATTACACAAAGTAACAAACGGGGACGGGAGTTTGACCCACACAAGAATGCCTCCGAATCTTCTAAAAAGAAGTTCGAAAAACACTCTCTTCCCCAGCGGAGTCGCCACTGTGAGGATCCCTCCCCTCGGGGCGAAACGGGTTCGTTTGAGGAAGAAAATCCAAACACGTGTAACTTCACAAACTTAACGGAGTCGCCACATTTGTTAACTTTTAACCCAACAAATGAAAATGGTTAGAGATTTATGAGTTCGGAGGTCAGGTTACGGCTTGGGAAGAGTTTCACGTCACCCAAGCCGCCTCGGACAAAGCCGAGTCTCCCTAAGTTTATTTAAGATTGTGCATGTGTGTGTGTGTGTTTAGAAAACGGGAGAAACTTACTTTAACAGAAAACGGTTAGGATTTTAATAGAAAATGATTCTTTAGAAAACATTCTGGATTAGAGGGGGACTGAACTGAAATATGCCCCCGGCCAAAGTAGCCGTACGGCTAAAGGGGGTCTTCCTGGGAATTTTAATAGATTCCCAGGAATCAGTCCAGTTCCATACAGAAACAGAGCATTCTGTCTGAAACTGGACTGTTTGATCATTTCCAGCCATTCTTTTGTAACAAAACACAAATTAAATCATCCTTATGTCATTAATCACTATATTAGACACCAAAACAAGAATTTTGGATGTGATTAAGACAATCATTGGGGAATTATTGAGAAAATGTGATGAAAGTGGTCTTTGAGCCAAGATGGCCATTTCGATGAGTAAAGATTCAAACTTTACCATCAAAGTGAGATATTTATACAAGATTAAACCTTTAGAGACAACAAAATGACATAAAGATTGAATCTTTATGACCCAAATGTGGGATTTTAGGCTAAATCAAGGTTGGGATGATAAAGATTGGAACTTTATCACCCAACATGATCATCATGGCCAAATGCAACACAAAGATACATGCTTTTGCATTAAAAATGGATCATCAAGCTTTTTAAAGATAAGAAATTAACAAATCATGATCTTCTTTAGGTTTTACCCCTTTTCACATACATGGATGTGAAGGTACCTTGAATCATCTCATGATTTGGTTCCAAGATACATATAACAAGAATATAAGGTGCTTGAAAGGACAAGACTTGCAATATAAAGGTGCTTGACAAGGGCAAGACTTGCAATACAAAAGTGCTTGACAAGGGCAAGGCTTGAAATGCAAGTAAATAAGCAACATAAACAAGAACAAAAGAGTTTAAGATGTAGAGAAGATGGGGAGAAGGAGGCTTCACATATGGTGGTTGTGGTCTATCTTCCTCTCTTTTCACTCAAGTGTTTGGTGGTGTTTCACTCAGACTAAATTTCTGCAGAGTTTCACCTACAAAACTATATTTCTCCCTCCCTGAAATAATCAGCAAGGGTCTCAATTTATAGGGGCTGAAGGTGCCTAAACCAACCGTACGGCTAGGCCCTTCCCGCGTCCAAACCATCCGTACGGCTCAGCCTGGCGAGCTTCTGGATTTTTCCAAGTTTAATTCCAGAGCAGTCCTGGAATTTTTAGTTTATCCTAGTGAGGTCCCAGCCTATCAGTTTATCCCTGAATGATGCTAAGAGTTCCTCTAAGGTTGGTCGATTTCAGATTGGGGTACTTACACGACTGCACAGCCTCATCCACATCAAGAGCAGCATCTCTGCATCCTTGCCCCATGCCATGGGCACCCGAGCCATACCTCTAGCAGCTCCAGACACGGTCCCTACTGCCTCCCTGGTCATGTTCGCCATGTCTCGGCAGAGCTCCAGTACCTTCTCCTCCAGCTGGCGCAGCTTCCTCCGCATCCCTTTGTTTTGGCGGCCTATATGCCTGTAAGCAGCCTATGGGCACCTGTCACAACAGAAATAGGAAACTACATCAATATGCTGAGATCAAGAGATTGGAACAGAAAATGGGTCATAATCAGAAATGCACAGAAAACAGAAAGTCATACCACAGCCGTCTGGGCAGGAGGCTCTCTCCCCGGTGACATCTCTTCTGGGACTATCTCCCTCTGCTCCTCAACAATCCTAAAGTTAGAGTACGTATAGTACGAAGGAGGCAGAGGAGGATCAAAACAATAACCTGCACCGGTGGGGTAAAACTGTGCAGAAGTAGAAGGAGCAGGCTGTGCTCCCCGAGGGTCGGCATACATAAAGCCCGGCATCATATTGTTCGCTCGGAAGAGGCCATAGTCCTGATAAAGAAGGACGAAAGGGTTAGCATCAACCCCTGCCATATACATGGCCCTATCATCCTCAGACAGTGTCCCCCAGTTACGAGGGCAGAAAGGAGGGAACTCTGGAACCGCCGGCCTAGGCGGGTTATGATAATCCACCATATGGCTCTCATGCTGCCAGTACACCCTCTCTCCCAAGTACATGGCCATGCACTCCACGGAGCTCATCAGAAGCCTCGAGCGGGTATAGAACAGTATGTGCTCTATGTCACATATATCGGTCTCCAGGGAAACAGTGACTGAGATACGGCCTCAGGCCTTAGACCATCCAGATATTGCCTGGCTAAAACTAAGCCGATGGGGGCGGTGCTGGTCTTCACATTTCTGGCCTTGTAAGACCACCGCACACAGTCAGGATACATGGGTTGTCCCTCCCGCTCAATCCGGAAATCTCTCATGCCCAGAATAGCGAAAGCCCACAGCTGCAAACAGAAACAAAGGCAGAAAAGACAGAAATCTAAAAAAGGCAGAGTAATGCGTATACCTCCCAAGCAAGGGAAAACCCAGTAACCGAGCTCTGAGTCGAACGGCTGGTCAGGTCCATACCTCGATAGCACGCAGCCAAGCCCACTGCACCCCAGTTATATTGAGCAGCCTGATCTAGATCAATCAGAAGGTCCAACAAGGATAAAGAGGCAAAACTTCCCCCATTCGCAAATAGGGTGTAGGACAAAGCAAACCAAATGAAACACTGAGCCACCGCCTCGACCCGGTCAGCAGTAACTCCCCGAGACTCAGCCTCAAGGACTCTAAAGTAAGTCCGAAACTTCCCCTAAGTCACTCGGGAGTTCTTCACCACAAGCTCACAGTCAACCAAAGCCAACAGCTCAGCAGGCGTCCTAGCAGTCCCACTAACACCATAAGGGACGGCAACCCCAGAAAAAGGCAAACCGGTCAGAGCCGTAAAATCAGTCGGGGTCATAGTCACCTCCCCCATCGGCAAGTGGAAAGTGTGAGTGGTGTCCCACCATCGCTCCCTAAAGGCCTGAATCACGTCTGGGTCGTTCTTCAATGAAGGAAAACTCATGATAAAAGGATCGAAAAATGTAGCAGCCACCCGAGTCTGTACATTCTCTGGCAGTTTTCTCCATACAGAAACGGGTGCATGAGCCCCACCTCGGATTTTGGTCAGACGGTTCCACCTCTGAAAGGAAACAAAAGGCAAAGAAAAATTCGTCAGCATAACGGCTAGAAAATGACCAAACCCAACATGAAGAAATTCAACATGGCAATGGCATGACGTGCAAACAAGTGTGTGAACATGAAAATGGGTGTCCAAACATCCTCTTCACAACAAATCAACAATGACAACAACATGCAAGCATGCTCAGATGGGTTACTGCAGCAGTATCACGGATAAAATGGTACGACCCTAGAATGCAAAATTGTTAAAGGAAGGCGAAATTCTTACCAATCCCGCGGAAACGAAGTGGGAAATATGAGTATGGGACTCATAAGTCAGCTGTCTTGGGTCTATAGCCTCGACCCCGACCTCTGCTTCTTCGCCCATGGGCATCTCGAAAGGGGGAGTTTAGTGAGAACTTGACATGATTTTTCGATGGAATGGTCTCAAATAGACAAAGGAAACTTTTCGGGATGTTTTCCTCGCGAAAATTTGTCTTAGAATGCAGAGGGTTTGGGAAATTGTTGAACTTGGCTCGAACAGAATGAGCAGTTTCTGAATATATGCTGAACTTAAACGCGATGCGCGCGCCTCCTGATGCCCTTAGGTGCCGCGCGCGCGTCCCACAGCCATTATCGGACACGGGCGCCTCCTGTCCCCTGTCAGGTCCAGGTGCAAGTTCCCATGCAGGAATAAATACATCACATCAATTCCTCCAACTCCCGTCCGAGTTTTCAGCTCCACCTTAGGGCGTTTCAAGCACAAAGCTCCGCAATGAACATCATTAAATACGGCGGTTACACAAGTCAAGGTCAATCTCGACATTTTCCTCTCTAAAGGGAAAACCTCATCTTTTCGATCCGCAGTCAACTGTACCCGCACCCCCACAAAGGTTATAAAGTCAACAGCAAGTGCAGCTCTGAACAGCACACGTCAGAGACAGCCACAAACAGCAAATCAGTCCATGAGAAACCGCTGAAATCACCACTTCTCAAGCAAACTAACGGGTTCGTCAACAAGGGTTCACCAACGGACTCATTCAAAGGATTCACTAACGGATTCACCAACGGATTTGTCAACAAGGGTTCACCAATGGACTCATTCAAAGGGATTCATCTAACGGATTCACCAACGGATTCGTCAACAAGGGTTCACCAACGGACTCATTCAAAGGGATTCACTAACAGGATTCATCTAACGGATTCACCAACGGATTCGTCATCAAGGGTTCACCAACGGACTCATTCAAGGGATTCACTAACGGATCCATCTAACGGATTCACCAACGGATTCGTCAACAAGGGTTCACCAACGGACTCATTCAAAGGGATTCACTAATGGATTCATCTAACGGATTCACCAACTGATTCGTCAAGAAGGGTTCACCAACGGACTCATTCAAGGCATTCACTAACGGATTCATCTAACGGATTCACCAACGGATTCGTCAAACAAGGGTTCACCAACGAACTCATTCAAAGGATTCACTAACGAATTCACCAACGGATTCGTCAACAAGCGTTCATCAACGGACTCATTCAAGGGATTCACTAACGGATTCACCAACGGATTTGTCAACAAGGGTTCACCAGCGGACTCATTCAAGGGATTCACTAACGGATTCATCTAACGGATTTACTAACGGATTCGTCAACAAGAGTTCATTAACGAACTCATTCAAGGGATTCACTAACGGATTCATAAAATGGATTCACTAACGGATTCGGCAAATAGATTCAACAAATGGATTCACGACGGATTCAGCCGGCGGATTTACAAACGGATCACGCCACCTCTTCTATCAACAAAAGCCACTCACACCGGAAGCGCACCTCTATCTCTTGCAATTTCAAGTTCCTGCTTTCATCGAGTCTTTTCTTTTTTCTTAGTGATGTCCTCGGCGGGTGTACTTTCTTTCGTCGACACGTTTTGCTTTGCAATCCATGTCGCTGAGGGGCTCTGTAGACACCCCACCTTGGACCGCTCACCCTGATTGCATGGTTGATCTTGTGTTTCTCCCTATTTTAAGTATTTCTCGTTAGTTTCTGTCACTTCCGTTAAGTTCTTGACTGACTCTGTTAAGTCTAGGGACTAAACTGAATAATAGGGCTGACATTCTAGTCCATTCTGTAAAAAAGGCCTTCTCTGAGTCGCGCGCTCTGCCTGTAGGGGTCAGATGCGCGCGCCTCCGCCCTCAAGGTAGGAAGCGCGCGCCTCTGGGCGTCAGTTACAGATTTCTGTCCAAGAATCTCTCCCTTGCTCATTTTTACATGATTTTCCTGGAAAAGATTTCTTGATAACTGAGTTTTGGCACAAAAACATATGTTTTTCAACTATAAAAGCATCCCTTTTGCACCATTTCAAAGGACCGAAAATTCAACTTACAAAAACTATACACAAATCATTTCCAAGGCATTTTCCAAAGGAATTCATCAAGAAGTGTTTGAAGTCACTTAAAGTTTAGGTAAACTCCATTTCTCCTCTTCTTCTCTACTTCATCTCTTTTCTTCTCTTTTATTTCATCAAACGTGTAATCACCCAAATCATTTTGGGACATGACACCAAAGATCGCTTTATTCTATTGAAGTTGGTCAAGGAGTTATCTCCCTACATTCCAAACCCCCCTTTTTTTAAACCCCTTTTATCATAACCAAAGAACAGGAAGAATATTTATTTCATGTAGATTTTGAACAAGCAATACCAACGTCAGTTGGGCAAGATGGGTGTTTAAGTACTTCCCATCTCGTAACCTAACCCCCGAACCTCATAACAAGAATCTCTGTTTTCATGATCAAACTTAGGCTAAATATTAGGTTTTTTGTTATGTTCCTCTAAAACATAGGTGGCGACTCTAAACAAATAAAACACGAATAGACATCCTAGGAACCACACACGCGCTCTAGCCAAGCCATGCCCTCTCGGGGTATCTACAGGTTGTACCCAGCGAACCCGTCTATGAATGAGTGGACTTCATATTTTATGGTATTGTCAACAAGCATGTCTATGTTGGGAAGAGGAAAATCATCTTTTGGAGATGCTCTGTTGAGGTCACAGAAATCTACACAGACACGGACCTTTTTATTTGCCTTGGAACCTGCACAGTATTAGCCAACCAGGTTGGATACTCTATCACTTTGATGAACCCAACACTCAGGAGTTTCTCTATCTCTTGCTTGACTTGTACCGACCACTCTGGCTTTATTCTGTGGAGTTTATGCTTGACTGGCTTTGAATCGGGAAGCAGCGGTATCTTGTGCTCAACAATCGAATTGGCTAGCCCTGGCATATCTTTGTAGGACCAAGCGAACACATCTACGAATTCTCGGAGAAGCGCTATGAGGGCTTGTCGGTCTTCCCCCTTGAAGAAACTGCCAATCTTGGTCTCTTTCGGATCATCCTCCGTCCCCAGATTAACTGTTTGCATTTCTTCGGCATCAATAGGACCATTTCCGCCACGATGACCTACTTGATTATTAATTTCTTTAAGATTTGTTCATTTTCTTGATCTATCTCATTATATGACTCATTATTATCTAATTCGTTAGAGTTATTAGTTAATTCATCATTTACGACGCTAGCAATCTCGGGATACTCAGAAAGATCTATTTTTTCATTAAGAAAGTAAGGGAATACATGTTCCACGATGGCATCCAAGTCCTCTTGGGTGAGCTCATCAGTAGCGGTATCTGACTCTAAGGTAAGAGTTACAAATTTTCTTTCTCTATGGGGATGGGGAGTGCATCCTAACTCTTTGATCAGGAAGTGTTCACTTGTTATGGGTCCCCAGTTGTGTACCAGTTCTGGATGGGCTTGTCACTCTTCTTGATGAGCTTGGTGTATTCTTGGTTTGGAGCATCCCCCTTGTCTATTGCGTTGATCTGAGTGTCCTCTAGCTTGCAAAGGTTGAGAAATTGGCGCAGTAGGTCTTCTCCCAACACAAAGTCCCACTCACTGAATGCCTTGGCCTTGGTACCCCCTAATTCTCGAGGTAGCCACGAGAATTGAATTGGTTCTGTTTCAAATGAGTACGGATCACAGTCACTGAAGATTTCAAAGCCCGGTTGGCGCTTCCCCCTATGGTTGATCCATGGTTCAGGGAACATGAAGTATGGCAAGTTTTCCCCCTCGCGTACAAAGTTATTATTTTCCATACTTAGTACTTGATTATAAGACAACATGTAACAGAAAGAAGTTTCATTATTAAACTTTGGAGTGCTCTCGCCCACATTTGGGACTAGGCGAGTAATCTCCTCCTTCTTACTAGCTATTTCTATTACATTGATCCCTCCTCCCGCAGTTAGGAGGGGGTTTGTCACCACATTAGGAACCCCTAGTTGCTTAGAGTCTTTGATATCCTGGATCACATCTTTGAGGTGGTTGTAGGAGTTGGTATCATGGCCACTGAACTGGTGGAACTTGTAGTAGTGGTGGTGAGCATGATTTGCAGGGAGTTCCCTTGGAGTGGTAGGAGGCTTCCTTGGTGCGACCTTTCCGGCTTCTACGAGTATGTCAAAGAGTTCCCCTTGAGTAATTACTTCCAATTTGTTGTAGATTCTCTCTTTCTTCTTTTCTTTATTGGGCGGAGGGACGGAGGAATAGTTGTTCCTCCCTTGGTTATTGAAAGCGATAGCATTGATAGATGTGTCTTTGCTAGTAGAGCCTTTGCTAGGGTAGTGGTATCCACCATCTCTCTTAGCCTCTTTCCTACTTTTGAAGATGTCGTCTAGTCGAAGACCGCCTTTATGAAGTTCAGAGAAGCTTGGGAAGAAAGTACCGGAGAGGCGGTCCTCATACTCATTACAGAGTGATTTCAGGAAAATGTGCATTTGGTCATCCGTAGTTGGCCTATCAACAATCTCGGTGAGCTTGGATCTCCATCTTTTGACAAAGTCACCAAATGTCTCATTAGCACCTTGTTGGATTTTCTCGAGGTCCCTTTTGGTGGGACGGTAGGTAGTGTTATCCTCGAAACGTCTTTGGAAGACCTCACATTCGGTGGCCCAATCGGTCCTTGTGGATAAGGGGAGAGACATATACCAATCCCTTGTCGCCCCCTCTAAGGTTTGCGAAATATAATGACTTGATCATTGAAAAGTTTAGCTATAAAGACTCGAAATCATAAAATGAACATAACCTAACAAACGATTTGAAAACGGATCACCGAAGGAAGATTAAACAAGAAAAATGGGCATTCGGGTTTTGAAAAAGTCGAAGAACACAGAGAATGAAAAAAAAATCAGAAATTTAAAGAGTTTTAGAGTTTAAGAATCCATACCATTTCGTCTTGTGTAGATTTCGAAGCTTTCTTAGGACCCATAAATGATATATAAAGAAAAATAGAGAAGGAAAAGATGAAAATGTCTAGATAGAGAAACGAGAGAGAGAGAGCTGAGAGAGACGGGAGAGAGAGAGAGAGTTGGTAGGGGGTGTAGGGAAATGATGAAGGAGTTGGTGAGAGAGAGGATGAAGGGAAGTATATATAGGTTATGATTAAAATTTTGCACTGATATGGAAATAATAGGGTTAAAATTTAAAAAGATGGGAAGTTGAAAGGATGTGCATTTATGAGGGGTTTTATGAAAGACGGCTCATCATGACAGGTGTACGGCGCATTTATGAGGGTTTTTGTGATTTGAAGAACATTAAATGCAGAATGACACAAAGTACGATTGATGTGACATCTTGGGTAGAAGAAAAACTGTTCCACTTTCCCTATAAGTGTATGAACAATTTTGACTAATTTTTGCACAAACCCCCCAAAAACATTTATTTTAGTGTAAGTTTGGGGTGCAAGAAATATATCCCCAGAAAATAAAATTTTGAAAAACGCAAAACGAGGGAAAAATTAATTGCACAAGTACCCTTGAACAATTAATGGAATGTCAAAAGACAAAAATTCCTATAATAAATGATGAGAATTTACGTACCTGGTAATTGTGAAAATTAATACATTCAATCATTGAAATAATAAGTATGGTAGCATTGATTGTGCCGCAATAGTTAATGCGCGCATGAAGGGGCGCATTACTCATCAAGGCGCGCAGAAAGATATAGATAGCATTACGTAATAGGCGCGCAGAGATGTTTGAGAGCGCATAAGAGTTTGGCGCGTATTAGATGCTAGGCGCGCATTAGATGCTTAGGCGCGCATGAGATGATAGGCGCGCAGGATATGCTAGGCGCGCAGGAAATTTCCTTAAAACTTTGAAATGATTTAACATTTGAACCTAGTTTACTCATAACTCAACAAAACATAAAATCATTAGTATTGACAAAACTATATTGAATTTAGTTGAGTTCAAGCATACCCATTTCACCTCTCAAAAACCTGAACCGTTTCGCGTCGAGTGCTTTCGATAGAATGTCGGCGATTTGATAGTCGGTTCCCACGTGTTCCAAATGTATATTCCTTTCCACATGGTCTTTGAGGAAGTGATATTTGATGTCGATGTGCTTGGTCTTTGAGTGCATGACAGGATTTTCAGAAATCGCAATTGTTGATGTATTGTCGCAGTAGATGGGACAATTTTCTTCGATGATATCATAGTCCACCAATTGCTGCTTCATCCAAAGTATTTGACAACAACAACTTCCCGCAGCGATATATTCGGCTTCGGTTGTTGAGACAGATACAGAAGCTTGTTTCTTACTTGCCCATGACACAAGTCGATATCCGAGGAAATGACAAGTGCCACTGGTGCTTTTCCTATCAATGGTGCACGCTGCGTAATCCGCATCTGAATAACCTACAAGTTTAAAGTTCGAATCTTTGGTGTACCAAAGTCCAAGGTTAACAGTACCGGAGAGATATCTTATAATACGTTTCACAGCAATTAAGTGTGCTTCTCTAGGGTCGGATTGATAACGAGCACAAACACAAACACTAAACATAATATCGGGCCTACTAGAAGTAAGATAAAGGAGTGAGCCGATCATACCTCGATAGAGCGTTTGATCAACACGTTTACCTTTTAGATCTTTGTCGATTTTGTTGCCGGTGGCCATTGGAGTATCGTATGCTTTGGCGTTCTCAAGTCCAAACTTCTTGATTAAGTCCTTTGTATATTTGGCTTGATTGATAAATATGCCTTCACTCATTTGCTTGATTTGAAGCCCGAGGAAGAATGTAAGTTCTCCCATCATGCTCATTTCAAACTTGCTCTTCATTAGTTTCTCAAAGCGCTTGCACAACAATTCATTAGTAGAACCAAATATAATATCATCAACATAAATTTGAACAAGTAATTTATGACCATTATGTTTGGCAATGAAAAGAGTTGTATCGATTTTACCGCGAGTGAAGCCTTTTTCGATGAGAAACTTGGATAGTGTATCATACCATGCTCTTGGTGCTTGCTTGAGTCCATACAAAGCTTTCTAGATTTTGTACACATGATTTGGAAATTGTGAATCTTCAAATCCAGGTGGTTGAGCTACATATACTTGTTCTTGGAGTTCACCATTAAGAAACGCGCTCTTCATATCCATTTGATATAGCTTGAAGTCCTTGTGAGCTGCGTAAGCTAGAAATAATCTGATAGCTTCAAGTCTTGCTACGGGCGCAAAAGTTTCATCGTAGTCAATTCCTTCTTCTTGCCTATAGCCTTGTGCAACTGTAGATACCCCGGGGAACCACGGCTTGGCTAGAGCGGTGAATTATCCTAGGATGTCTAACTTGTTTTAGATTGTTTAGAGTCGCCACCTATGTTTTAAAGGAACATAAGAAAAACCTAGAAATAGCCTAATTTATGTACAAAACCAGAGATTCGGGAGAGAAGGGTTCGGGGGTTAGGTGACGGAGTGGGAAGTACTTAAACACCCACTCCGTCCCGCTTATGCGGGTCTTGCTACTATTGGTGTTCTAATGCTAAATGTCCTTCAATTTATTAACAATGCTAACAATTATAATGTAAAGAAAAGAAAGGGAAAAGAACGATTTTATTAATTTAACGCTAAATAGTTACATGTTGGACTAGTGCTAAATGATTACATTAAGAAATGAAATATAAATTAAATGAAGTTTGGAATGTTGGGATGTAACCTTGGCCAAACTTCAATAGTGAAGTGGCCTTTTGGTTGTATCCCTTTTTATGGAGATTGCATACTAGTAAGACTAGACAAATAAAATAAGAGAAGAAAAGAGATGTTGTACCTTAGGAAAGAGGACTTCAAACTTGGACTTGAAAATGGTGTTGTTGTAGAGAAAATGTTGTGCAAACACTTTGTGTAGTGTTTTGTAGAGAAAGATTGTTGAGATGATTTGTGTAGAGTTTTTGTTCAAGTCTCAAAAATTAGGTCCAACTTTTCGATGATTTTTCGATCCTTGAAAATGGAGGTAAAGAGAGGTTTTTATAGGTGAAAGAGGGTGTTTTTGGTGCCAAAACTCAGTCACCAAGAAATCCTTCTGGGCAAAATCCTGTAAATTGAGCAAGGGAGGGAATCCTGGCCAGAAATCTGTAACTGACGCCCAGAGGCGCGCGCTTCCTGCTTTGGGGACGGGAGGCGCGCGCGCCTGGCTCCTCTTGTCGAGGTGCGCGACTCAGAGAAGGCAATTTTGACAGAATGGACTAGAAAGCCAGCCCTGTCATTCAGTTTAGTCCCTGGACTTAACGAAGTCAGTCAGGAACTTAACGGAAGTGACAGAAACTAACGAGAAACACTTAAAACGGGGAGAGACACAAAATCAAATGTGCAATCGGGGTGAGCGGTCCAAGGCGGGGTGTCTACAGAGCCCCTCCTCGACGTGGATTGCGAGGCAAAACGCGTCGACGAAAGAAAGACAACCGCCGAGGACATCGACAAGAGAAAACAAAGACTCGATAAAGCAGGAATTTGAAATTACAAAGGATAGAAATGCGCTCCCTGTGTGAGCGACTTTTGCTGATGGAAGAGGTATGGTGATTTGGTGGTTCACCATGGACCAAAATTGCTGTTTGAAGCCGCACTTGCTGTATGCTGTTTGAAGCCGCACTTGCTTGCTGTTTGAAGCCGCACTTGCTGTATGCTGTTTGAAGCCGCATTTGCTTGCTGTTTGAAGCCGCACTTGCTGTATGCTGTTTGAAGCCGCACTTGCTTGCTGTTTGAAGCCGCACTTGCTGTATGCTGTTTGAAGCCGCATTTGCTTGCTGTTGTTGACTTTGTGGTGGTACCTTTTATGTGTGTGCTTGACAGGTATATGTGTTCTTGCAAGAAGATGCATGAAGTGTGCAATGAAGAGAGAGAAATTGTGCTCGTGGTGTGACGGGATTTTGGAACACCCTTGCAATGAGAGAGAAGTAAGAATGTAGAAAGTGATCTTGTGTGCGGTGTGATTTTGAGGAAAGCATTGGATGTATTCATACCTTCACTTACCATTGCCGCTTGAGTGGAGATGGATTCTTGATATCCGCGGAGGATGCTTTGATGGAGAATGTCCATTCTTTAGATGTTGATGAGAGAATGCCCTTGATGTTGGGTTGGCGAGATGGTACTCTGGATGATGGGTTGGTCATGCCAAAAGGCTGCCTACGTATCCCTTTAAGAGAATCAGACCAGCGTAGTTCAAGGATGATGGAGAACGCTGGAGGAGAAGCTAGGAGCAAAGCAAAGTAAAGCACATAATTTTGCACATAGAAGGAGAAAAAGAAAGAAAAAATCTTTTTTTTTTTTTTTTTTTTTTTAGAAAGGAAAGAATATGCACACATGTGAGGAAAAGATATTTTTTTTTTTTTTTTTTAAGTTCGTTCGTGGGTGAACCATTTTAAACCATTGTGTGCTTGTGAAGCCAACCCAAGATCAAGTCATGTTCAGTCGAAGTCCGGATTGCCTCGCTTGAATTTTGTTGTCGCTGGTGTGCCCAACGAAGATTGATGTCTAGCCCCAAGAGATTTGTCGATTATGGGGCTTCAAAAGGCTTTTGATGCCGAGATGAGGGGTTGTTGATTGTAAAGCCCCTAGAATGCCTTTGATGCCAAATTTTGAGGGACCTGCATAGTCCCAAGATAAATCAGTTCTTGTCTCATTCGAGTAAATCGCCCTTTGTTGTTGGCGTGAGCAAGCCCCAAGAGGAGATCGTTGATGCCAAGCTTCGAGAGATTGCAAAGCCCCAAGTGTCGTGGGCTTGTAGATGGCGGGATGTGAAGACCTTTCATTGTAAAGCCCCAAATTATCTCGTGATTGGCTCGGCATTGAGAGCGGATGTACCGTCGGGTAGAATTCTTGATAGAGATCCCCTTCTTGCTCTTACTGGGGAGATGAATGGCCTCATTGTGGTTGATACCCAAATGGCGGAGGGCTTATGTCAAAGGATGCAGTAATGTCTTGCGGTGCCGTCGAGGTCGCGGAGGATAAGGTCTTGGTGTGATAAAGTCTCAAATGAGTATGCTTGCTGGACTCTTCTTGAGTTGAACTAATGACGGATCTTCGGATGCAACTAGTGCTGTGGCCCAACTTTATCTGAGCTGCACCTTGTGCTTTTGATCTTGGAGAAGGGGTGCTGAATTGCAGAAACATTGGGATTGGCCGTGGCATTTCCCGCTATAACCCTGTTTTGATTAGAGTTTAGCATATTGAATCTTTTTCCTTTTCTCTAAGACTTCCTTCAAAATCTCGCTGTGAGTTCTAACAAAAATCATCAACTTCATTCATAACATCGGAGTCTTCATTTAAAACCAAGAGGCCTTTGACTTGAAGTGTTGAGAGGCCCTTTGAAGCTTGATCCCTTTCATGGAGACTACTCCCAAATTGCGTTGCTCGAGTATTGTTGCCCAAAAGACTGTCGGTCGCGAAGCCCTAATACCGCCCTTTGCTTGAATTACTGTAATGCCGTAGCCTAAAAGATTGTAGATTGTGAAGCCCGTTGAGACCTTCGGTGCCGAATTGAGGAAGCTTCCAATGTTGCACATGACTTGGCTGGGGATACTGCTGGGGAGTTAATTGTTCTTTGCCGAGGGAGCCTTTAAGACTTTACCGTAGCCCCTAGAGTGCCATCATTGATTGCGAGAAAGGTCCATCCTTGATTGGGGGAACGAGCATGGGCACACGCGACAAGAGGGCTTTTTGACATCCCTTTTGGGAGACTATGAGGATAGTCTCGCACATCTTTCTCGAACATAGCCTCTAGGGTGTATTGATTGTCAAGTGAAGCAAAAGAAGTCCTTGTCCTTGAGTCACATAGCCCCTAGGGCGTCACCATTTGTTGAGCAAGCAAGAGTGACTCATCCTCGTGTGAGGGAATAAACATGAGAGGATATGGCAAGAGCTACTCCATTTCTCGGGAGCCTTTCGGCGTACTTTAGAAGCACATACTTGAAGAAGCCTTGAAAACTGAGACACATGTGTTGCTATTTGCTGCCCAAGCCAATTGACTAGCTAGGGATTATTTGTGCAACCTCGTGCCCTTTTATAATGGGCTTGTTCTTGGATGGATCTTGGTTACCACGGGCCTTCTTTTCATGAACCCAAAAATGCACACTGCTGGAGAATGATGCCAATAACCCAAAACAACCTTTGATGGTGCCATATCTTGTCGAGCTTTTGCAATCCCAAAGTTGACTCGGTGGGGAATTGACTTGCTTAGGAGATTCAATGTAGAACTTGTCTTCTTTAGAGGCCGGGGATCTCCATCTCTCTTTCTCTTCTCTCTCTCACTCTCTCATTTTTTTTTATGACGCACCCTGTTTTTTTCCTAGACCGCCCTTTCGGGTTTTCAATCTAGCGGGCATCTCTTTTGCGTCTTCATCATTTTTTATTTTTTTTGACTTAATTGATGAGGAAGTGTGCATTGACTCTAGCTGAGGAGATAAGACATGTGATTTTGCGGTGGAGACCTCTTGTCACTAAAGGTGAGTGACATTGACTTGACTAGGGAAGTGTCCCTAGTATTGACATGTATTTTTATTGAATTGAATGACTCGTGAAGGCAAGTAAGTCATTAAGAGAGAGAGAGAAGGAAAGCCCCAATTTGATTGCAAGAAATTGGGAGTATGCAGAAAGAATAGAAGTCCCTAGACTCGACAAGGATCGCGAAATGATTCCAAATCTAAGAAAGTTGTTCAATCTTTTTGGTGATTAATTCATTGGCAAATGAATCGTACAAAGATGTCTTGACAAGTTCGAGATGAAGGCCAATCACCATAACGCGCTAGGGCTAAATATATCTTCTTTCTTGCATGAGACCGGACCCGCAGGTTGCCTACGTTCCTCCAGTGTAGAGGCTCAGGTCACCGTAGTTCTTGTTGATTCTCCATTCTTCGTGATGAATTGTTGCTTCGTCCTTCGTCCTTTGTTGGTGGATGATGATGTTGATCTTCTTTGATTGAGGGGGATTTTTTTTTTTTTTTTTTTTTTGTGCTCTAACTTTTGCCTAGGTTGATTTGATGATTTCAACCTAGCGAGCCCTTTTTTTTTTTTTTTTTTTTTTTAATCCCCTTTTGAAAACTTTGCTTCATGATTGTTGCTCCACCTTTCTTTGTCTGATTTTGTCTTCGTCCTTGATGATGTTGCCTTCGTCACAATGTTTAGCCCCTAAGCGTTCAAGTGATGGCCTTCATTCCAAAACTCGTTTAGACATCTTTTCATCATTTTGCCAAGAATTAGATTGAACAACTTGGAAGAGTGTATGAGGACAAGAACGACTTTTTATTCGATGATGAGACTCGACTCAAAATTTCACATTAATTGGACAAAGAAAACTTAATGCACACTTAAGAGGACTTTGACTCTTTTTTTTTTTTTTTTTTAATTCCTATTACTAGGTAGAGAAAGAGAAACGGAGATTGTTGTTGTAGTCCCCATTGTCGTTGTAGTGCTCATTGTCGTTGTAGTCTTCCATGTCACTACATTCTTCCATGTCATTGTTTGGGAACCCTTTGTCGTTGAAGCTTGTGTCATAGGAGGACTCGGCCACTTCTCGGAGCAAATAGTCAATTCTAACCCCCGCATCATACATGCTTGAAAAATCGGAGTGAAAAGCCCCACTAAGATGAGTGCGGTAGTCCATTTTCAAACACTTCGATAAGATGTCCATTTGTTCCTTCTTGGAAGGCCTATCAACCATCTCGGCTAGCTTGTCATTCCAACGACAATAGAAGTCCCCAAATGATTCCTTACCCATTTGCACGGTGCTCTCCAATTCCTTCTTGGTGGGGCGGAATATGGAGTTGCCTTGATATTGTGACTTGAAGGCAAGCATAGCCGCATCCCAATTGAGTCGGGTGGAAACTGGAAGACCCATATACCAATCTTTTGCGACCCCCTCGAAAGTAAGCGGGAAGCATTGTGCCATTATTTGAGGAGACACTTTCTTTGGTAGCATGGCCCAAATGTAGGAGTCTACATGAGCGTTGGGGCAAGAGTTGCCGTTGAACTTGCCAATATCGGGCATCTTGAACTTTTCGGGAGAGCCTCCATTGTGTTCATGAGGAGAGAAGCTTGATGAAGATCGGTGTTTGGGCCCTTGTGCAAATTTAGCCCACTAAGCCTTGGTCAATGTAGGACATGAGAGTGTTGACCAAACCGGTATCAATGCTTTGGACCTTTCTTTCACTCGTGAGCCCTTTCAATTGTTCTTGAGTTTAGCAACTTCTTTCTTGTGGGCCATTTTCACATTCTCGTAACGGGCTCGCCATAAATCATCCTTGCGGCGGATATTCTCGGCTAGTGTATCAACTTGCCCTTTCAATGCTTCCACCATGCGGAATAACCCTTCGTTGGACACGGGAATGCCGTTGTCGTTGCCGTTTGAAGCCATAGGACCTATTGAGAGAACACAGTCGATCTTAGGATGGCCCCACAAACACCTTTTGAGTAAAATGATTTCACTCACAAACAAGAAAAGACTCAACCACATAAAGAAAAATGACTCTTTTTTTTTTTTTTTTTATTTACAAAAGTCGGAAGGACTTGGTCCTTTTTGGGGTTTCTAGAAAAAATAGTGGAATCGTCACACTAGTATATAGACCTTCTCGTGGTCCCATATACTCATCGGATTCCACCACGCTTGTGATACCTACATGTGACGGGATTAAACTAAATTAATGTAGTAAATCATACATGCGGGGACGGATTTTTATTTTCGTCCAAGATAGCCACTTTTGGGGACGGAGTTTTATTTCGTCCATTGCAACAAATTGGCATGTATGATTTGAAGACATTAGTTTAGGGAAATCTCGGCACATGGAAACCGACTTGAGTCACGGAGTGTTAGACCCTAGACTAGAATTGTGTGGCTTGTGCTCGGCTTGAATATGAGGCTCAAAGGTCACCCCCGGCATGTAGTCATGAACTACGCCACGGGCTGAGGTTTACCGCTTCGAAAGAGCCAAGGTCGAGTGGAGCTTGAAACTTTCTAGGACGGGCCTCGACGGGTTTGGGGTTGGACTTGTGCGACTCGATAGTGAGCAGTTGATAAGAATATGTGCATGTAGTGTGAGGTCTAACATGTGACAAAACATTTTTTTTTTCAAAGAAAGAAAAAAAAGGAAACAAATAAGCACGTATTTACAACTCCCGAATCACCCGTGTGACCGGTAAAAAATAAACAGAAAGTAAAAGAAATTGTATGCAGGCCCGGTGCCCACACACTGTCATTCTGCTCTGTTCTGCTTTCTGTGCACTGTTCTGTTCCGGGAATGCGCCCAGAAGCGCGCGCATTGGGTTGCCTATGCGGAAGGCGCGCGCGTTAGAGGAAGCAGGGCAGAGGCGCCCGCTTCTGGGTGAGAACCTGCAAATCAGTGGGTTCAAGGGATTGCCTTGACCCTTAATTAAGAAAACTTTCCCCTGCAGAATTTGTTAGCACAGAAACATGGAATTGAAGGACAATAAGGATGACGGGCGATTCTGGTAATAAGGGTCGGACGCGCGCGCTTTAGGCCAAGAAGGCCGGGGGCGCGCGCTTCCCACCCTTTTTACCAGAATGCCCAGAAAACAGTAATAAGAACACCAAAAGTTAAGAACGCAAGTTTAACCCTCTAAATCTTCCCCAGCAGAGTCGCCACTGTAGATACCCCGGGGAACCACGGCTTGGCTAGAGCGGTGAATTATCCTAGGATGTCTAACTTGTTTTAGATTGTTTAGAGTCGCCACCTATGTTTTTAAAGGAACATAAGAAAAACCTAGAAATAGCCTAATTTATGTACAAAACCAGAGATTCGGGAGAGAAGGGTTCGGGGGTTAGGTGACGGAGTGGGAAGTACTTAAACACCCACTCCGCCCCGCTTATGCGGGTCTTGCTACTATTGGTGTTCTAATGCTAAATGTCCTTCAATTTATTAACAATGCTAACAATTATAATGTAAAGAAAAGAAAGGGAAAAGAACGATTTTATTAATTTAACGCTAAATAGTTACATGTTGGACTAGTGCTAAATGATTACATTAAGAAATGAAATATAAATTAAATGAAGTTTGGAATGTTGGGATGTAACCTTGGCCAAACTTCAATAGTGAAGTGGCCTTTTGGTTGTATCCCTTTTTATGGAGATTGCATACTAGTAAGACTAGACAAATAAAATAAGAGAAGAAAAGAGATGTTGTACCTTAGGAAAGAGGACTTCAAACTTGGACTTGAAAATGGTGTTGTTGTAGAGAAAATGTTGTGCAAACACTTTGTGTAGTGTTTTGTAGAGAAAGATTGTTGAGATGATTTGTGTAGAGTTTTTGTTCAAGTCTCAAAAATTAGGTCCAAGTTTTCGATGATTTTTCGATCCTTGAAAATGGAGGTAAAGAGAGGTTTTTATAGGTGAAAGAGGGGTGTTTTTGGTGCCAAAACTCAGTCACCAAGAAATCCTTCCCGGGCAAAATCCTGTAAATTGAGCAAGGGAGGGAATCCTGGCCAGAAATCTGTAACTGACGCCCAGAGGCGCGCGCTTCCTGCTTTGGGGGCGGGAGGCGCGCGCGCCTGGCTCCTCTTGTCGGAGGCGCGCGACTCAGAGAAGGCAATTTTGACAGAATGGACTAGAAAGTCAGCCCTGTCATTCAGTTTAGTCTCTGGACTTAACGAAGTCAGTCAGGAACTTAACGGAAGTGACAGAAACTAACGAGAAACACTTAAAACGGGGAGAGACACAAAATCAAATGTGCAATCGGGGTGAGCGGTCCAAGGCGGGGTGTCTACAGCAACCAATCTTGCTTTGTTTCTTGTGATGGTTCCATTCTCATCCATCTTGTTTCTGAACACCCATTTCGTACCAATCACTCCATGATCATTTGGTCTTGGAACTAAAGTCCAAACCTTACATCGTTCAAATTGATTGAGTTCTTCTTGCATTGCAACAACCCAATTAGGATCTTGGAGCGCTTCATCAGCATTCTTCGGTTCAATTTGAGAGATAAAAGCAGTGTAAGCATCAAAGTTTGTAGCTCTCCTTGTACGAACACCAACTTGTAGATCACCGATGATATTAGCAATTGGGTGACCTCTAACTTCATGAATTTCAGGAGGTAAGTTAGGTTGAGTCGTAGTAACTTGAAGGTCTTCAATTGGTACATCTTCACCAGATTCTAAATCATCAAAATTTGGGGGTTGAATTGGTGTAGAGTTGAAACTTGGGTTTACACCAGATGCAGCAGTAGAAATAGGCGCGTGAGAGGAATCATGAGGCGCATCATTGGAATGAGGCGCAATAGAGGATTCACCAGGCGCACCATTCAATGAATTAGGCGCATTTGATGTAGATGGATTTCCTTGAGTTGATAAATTATGATGTTGAGTAGGCGCAACATGAATAGGAGCACCTGTATCATTTAGCTCAACAGAATCATCAGCAACATTTGGAGCCAAATGTGGCTCAAGGAGAGAATGTTCATCAAATGTAACATGTACAGATTCAACTATCACTAATGTAGTTCTATTAAAACGCGAAAAGCTTTAAAGTGTTTGGCATACCCAACAAAAATACCTTCGTCAGCTTTGGCATCGAATTTACCTCTATGTTCGTTTCCGTTGTAGAGGATATAACATTTGCAACCAAAGATCTTAAAGAATGCAATGTTGGGAGTTCTACCACGCCAAAGTTCATACGGAGTCTTGTTGTGAAGTTTGTTGATGAGGGAACAATTTTGAGTAAAACATGCAGTGTTGATAGCTTCTTCCCAAAAGTACTTAGGTAATTTAGCTTCAGCTATCATCGTCTTTCCCGCTTCAATCAACGTCCTATTCTTTCTTTCAACAACGCCATTTTGTTGAGGGACTCCGGCGGTTGAAAAGTTGTGATCTATCCCATGATCTTCACAATATCGAGCAACACCGTTGTTTTTTAATTCTGTTCCATTGTCGGATCGAACACTAACGAGGTCATCTTCTTTTTGGGTTTGGAGCAGTCGAAATAAGGTAGTGAGAATATCATAACAATCATCTTTTGTAATCATCATCTCCACCCATGTATATCTTGAATAATCATCCACCACAACTAGAGTATACTTGTTTCTTCTAATACTTGCGGTGGTGACTGGTCCAAATAGATCAATGTGAAGCAGTTGCAAACATCTAGTAGTTGAAGGATTTGACTTGCTTGAAAATGACTGCTTCGGTTGTTTTCCAAGTTGACACGCGGCGCACTTTTTGTCATGATGATCAGCAACCTTGGGAAGTCCTTTAACAAGATTATTCCTGCTGAGTTTACATAGATACTTGAAGTTCAAGTGACTTAAGCGCTTGTGCCACAGCCAACTATTTTCGTTCACACTTTTTGCTATAAAACAAAGATTAGTACTAGAGTTCATACTATGGAAATCTATAATATAAATATTTGTCTTACGATATCCCGTGAGTAAGATAGCTCCAGTTTTGCCATTCTTGATAAGACATTGCGTTGAAGTAAAATGGCATTCTAATCCTTTGTCGCAGAATTGAGATATGGATAATAAGTTGTGCTTGAGCCCTTCGACGAGTGAGACTCTTTCAATGCACACTTTGTCTTTCTTGAGCTTTCCATATGCTACAACTTGACCTTTGTTATTATCACCAAATGTTACGGAGGGACCTCTTTCTTCATGGACATCTTCTAATAAGGATTCATCTCCAGTCATGTGTCTTGAACACCCACTATCGAGAATCCATTCATAATTTCTAGCTTTTAAAGATCCAGCCATGAAACAAAGAACCTGAAATATAGACATTTAAGCAGGTCCCCTTTATTCCTTTTGGGTCCTAGGGTTAGGAACTTTTGACAACCCACTCTTGCTTGACCTTAGGATTTTTACGTCCTTTGGCATTGGGAGTGAATCGCAAAAGGCATTCCACGGCCTTGTGTCCTGAACAATCACAAATGGAACAATGATGAAAGCCACCAATCACGTGAGTTTTCACAAACTCTTTACTTTTCTTGGGGATGGCATTCTTCTTTGGGTCAGATGAACTAGCCTTAACAAAATCTTTCTTTTGAAATTTTGGAGCGCTTTTTCTAGGAGGGCGCATAGGGCTAGGAGGCGCACGGCGATGAGGCGCGTGGCTCTTAGGCGCATAATGAGCACTCGGAGAAGGAGCGCGCCTATTTTCAAGAATGATTTTGCTAGGAGATGGTTCATCTGTAGCTATATCTTTCCCATTAGCTTTCCCAAATTGCTTCGTTGGGTAGACATAATGGAATGTTTGTCTCTTGACTTTTTCTTGTCCTTTACCCATTGAATTAGAATGTTTTTCCTTGGGAATTTCAAAAGTTTGTTGGCTAGTAAATTCACTATCTCTTTCAGCACAGACATCACATTTAAAGTTGTCACTAGTTGATGAGAATCCTAAGCCACTTTTATCACCACTGACTTTTTGGACTCAAATATATTCTCCATAGTGACACGAGAATTGGACCACTCATTTGTAATCTTTTTAAGATCAGTAATTTGAGCAACCAATTCATCGTTTTGAAATTTAAGAAGTAAGTTCTGTTAGAAAAGAGTTTTTAACAGTAAGAGGAGTCATGTTCTTTATCTGCTCCTTAAGGAGGGTGAGTTCAGATTTAAGTAGAGATTTCTCGGTCTTAAGCTGGGAAATTTCATCACATGATAGTGCTAAAGCTTCCTTCATACTATCAAATCTATTGATTACCTTTTCATCCTTTTTGAACAATTTTTCTTGTTCAGCAATCACTTCATCATCATTGATTTTGGAGATTGGAGCAGTTGGTTCAACTTGAGGTCTAATGTAAGCTCCTTTTCTCAACTTGTTCCTTGCACTTAGATCGCATCGTGAGAATAACAATCCACCATCGCTTTGAGTCGGAATGAGAAATCCTTGTTAGGTTTATTCAAGGCATTCATATCAGGAACATCCTTGGAGAAGTCATCATCAGAATCATAAGTATCAACTTCATCATCATTTGCCACCAAACAAACGAGTCCATCATCTGAATCTTCATCGCTCTCATCTGAGTCTGTTTCAATCCAAGTGTTCTTCTCATTTGCTGGTGCTGCTTCTTCCGCAACCATTCCCTTGTGACGAGTGAATTTGGGAGTGAACTTGGGAGTATGGCTGCTCTTCTTCTGCATATATTCAAATTTTGGAGTTGGGCAGCTTGAAGCAAAGTGTCTTGGTTTCCTGCAATTAAAGCAAACAAGATCTTCTTTTCTTTTAGAATCACTACTCCTCGTGAATTTTGGAGGAGCTCTGCTGGTAGATCCTTGAAATTTGTTGTTTGGGCTGGGTCTTGAGAATTTTCTGAACTTTTAAAATTTCTTCACAAATAAAGCGAAGTCTTCATCATCCATGTCCAATAGCTCAGAAGTAGAAATTTTGGGATCTGCGCTTTTCTCAACTTGTACCGGCCCAGGAGCAGGCGCAGGTGTAGGCGCAGCTTCTCTGTGCGCCATCATAGCCATAGATTTTGACTTTCCTTCAGTTTCGCTGATTCGTTGGAGTTTGAGCTCATAAACCTTGAGATTTGCATAAAGATTTCTTAAAGTCCATACATCTAAAGTTCCGGCATCTTCAAGAGCGCTGGATTTATGTAGGTATCTTGATCCAAAGGCTTGGAGAAAATTGACATTCAAATCTTTGTTAGAAAACTTCATGCCAAGTGAAATACATAGATTGATGATTTCACAATAGCGTTCATAAGTTTGTCTTAAGGTTTCACCGGGGAGTTGGGAGAAATTATTGAATCTCTTTTTGCACTTCATATTTCTTGTTTTCCTTGCAGACGGTGTCTCCTTCAATATGCTCTTCAATAGCATCACATAGCGCATTGGCGGTAGCACAATGCATGACTTGTTGTTTCATAGCCGTGCTTAGAGTGCTTAGAAGTATATTTCTTGCTTTGCCATCATTTGCAACTCTTCTTGTTTCTTCCTCAGTCCATTCCTCTTTTGGTTTCTTGACGGTTGGTTGAACATCATTTGTGCGCGGATTTGGATTCGCTTTCATAGGAATGTAAGGTCCATAAACCACGGTGTCATGAAGTCTTTCATCGATTGAGTTGAGATGAGTTAAGATGCTGAATTTCCACACGTCAAAATGATCTTCATCAAAGACCGGAACGTGAGTGTAGTTTGCAGTTGCCATAGGTTTTGAGTTTGCCATTTAGAATCGGCACCCAAGCTGTTAAGCTTGAAAAAACGAAAATGTTTTATAAATGTGTTTGCTCTGATACCACTTGTTGGTCCCAAAGGGCAACAAGTGTATGAAAAATAGCTAGAGGGGGGGGTGAATAGTTGTTTTAAAATTCTTTTCGTACCCTTGATAAACTCAATTGCAAATGCGCACTTTATCAAGTAAGCGTTATGATATGCGCCTAAGTGAGTGAGTGAAATGCACAGCGGAATTTAGTAATGTAAATAGGCGCAAAGTATGATAAAGGGGGCGCACACACACTCTAAGTATTTTGGCTCAAAGTGGGTGAAATAAGAAACTAAGGCAAATGAGTTAACAACACAACACAATTCAGATCAATCAATCTACAATGAGTTAAACAAGCAAATAGTGAGTGAAGATAATAACTTGAAAGAAAATGACAAGATAATAACACAAGCTATTTAGAGAGGTTCGATCAATGAAAGATCTACGTCCTCTACCAAGATGGTTAGTCTTGGATTTCTAATGGAGATCTTATATAATGAGTATGTTACAAATTACAACTTTTGAGCTTCTACACTAACTCAAGATCTAATAGTCTATGAATGAACAAATCCAAAACAATAACCGGTGTATCTCTATAAGAAGGATCTAAGTGATCAAACTTAAAGAGGTGCGTGTGTGATTTTAGTATCAAGGCTCTTTAGATCTTTATGATTTAGAGCACAATGAAACTAAAGTGTTATAGCTTGAAGATCTGGGCTAAGGATGAAAGTATGAAGATGTTCTTGAGGAATTCTGGAAAAACAAAGGCAATCTTCAAAATCTTCAACAAATGCTTTGAGAGAGAAATTCTTGAAATTCTTAGCAAAACTCAGCAACTTCAAAATGTTGAAGTTATGGGGTATTTATAGTGAACTTCCAAAAACTAGCCGTTGGAGATCCTTGTGGATAAGATGTGCTGTCGCTCGTTGATTGGAGCATGCATATATTATGGCCATTTTGACACTCAACATAAATGTGACCGTTGTGGACACGTGTCAACAAGATTAGGCGCATATGCATCTTTTAACCACCGTTGGATCATTGGCGTAATTTGAATTCTCTTCAAGTCTTTGAATCTTCAATAAATCACTGAGTGTTGAATAAACACTTTGAGGCGCGTTGAGCCAAGAGGCGCATAGAGAATGCGCGCGCTAAGGCATATGAGGCGCATGGCGCATATGATCAAAATGAGGCGCATAGCATTTCTTAGAAGAATGCTTATATGCGCGCGCTAGAAGGCGCATAGGCGCATGGCTCAACTCAAAATGTGATTTTCTTGAATCTTGATCTTCTTGCCCTATTCTAAGCCTATTCTATAACAATGGACAACGTAAAAAATGAAGTATAAATACTTCTTACATGAGGGTCTAAAGTCCATGAAATAAAACTTAGGTGATGGATCAATCAAATCTAATAAATCCTATTACATTAAAACTGAGATATATGTGGGCATACCCAACAATGTGACCCTGCAGCTTTCTATATATATCCGTACCTTTTACAAAAGAGTATTTTGCTACAATAGTTGCAAAGAACAATGAAGTGATCCTTTGCTACCGGGAACTGGCTCCTTTCAGAAATTGACCGTCATTATGTCAGTTTGAGAAACTTGTCAGCGACCCTATCCACCACATCCATCATGTGAACTACCTTATGATTGTTGTTTGTTTCGTTTGTCCAATACTTTTTGGGTTATTGGTGACAGTTGGTCGAGGTTGTGGAATATGGTCTCCTTATACTCATACGTTGGTGCATGTTGTGGATATTGTAATCACCAACTCCAAAAATTGAATTAAAAGCATTAAGATTTTCATATTCTGGGTTTTGAGTATCACGTGAAGTGCCAATATAATCTCTTCAACCATGGAGAAACCATTACGATCAAAAATTGAAAGTTGAAAGGAAATGAAGGTTGAAAAATGGATGAAATATTAAGAAAAGAGAAATATTTCGTCAGAAATTTAAAGAATTTTCGAATTACAATTATAAGTTAAATTAACAGAGGTAACGAACTTAGAGAATAGAGAGAGAGATTGAAAGATGGTAAGAAAAGGGTGTTCTATTTATACTCAAAAATTTGTCAAAATTAATTTTTATTATATTTTTAACTTGCAAGTCGTTAGTAACGGCTTGTTTATTAAACTAACCCAAAATGATAAATGTGTCACACATACACACGACCTCACATTGACACATGCACACGTCTCTCTCTCACACACACGATGGTCTAAAGTGGTGGATTTTCAAGCTCGAACCCTTCATCGGGTTCACCGATTCATCTGGTCCACGATTGACCAGTTTTCAACACTCCAAAATTGCCAGTTCATTCGTTTCAAATGTGAACGGTGGATATCTCTAGTTTAAGCACAGTTTGAATTTACGATTTTTGTAAAAAAAATGACAAACGAAACTAAACTTTAGATAATTTAATTTTGATTCATCATAGTTCAGATTTCAGCCGGCTGGTTTGGTTTAAATAAACATTTTGAAATCCGGTCAGGCGGTTCACTTTGAGCTTGAGCATGAGCATGAGCATGTCACAGCTCTATACGGGCCTTAAAGTGGCAAGTAAAGCCCAATGGGCCGAAACACTATATTCCCCATGAATGTTGGGGCCGAAACCCTACAAAGTTTAGGTCTGGGCCCGAACCTAACCAGAAGCCGTGAGTTCAATTCGTCTTCTTCTTAATCCCCTTTCTTAACCCTAGAACTTTCAAAGTTCAAACCCTACTTCACTCTTCCCCCCTCTCTCCTAAACCCTTCACACACACACACACACACACAACACACACACACACACACACATACACAGAGAGAGAAGGGAAGATGATTGTGTTGTTTGAGACGCCAGCGGGTTTCGCCCTTTTCAAAGTCAAAGATGAATCCAAACTCGATAAAGTTGAGGTGAAATCTCATGTGTTTTCTGTTTAATTTTCTCGATTTTTTCTGTGTAAAATCATCGTGTGGTGCATTTGTGGGTCTGATGTTTATTTGTTTGTTCAATTTATGTTTTTGCAGAACTTATGGAAAGATTTTGCCTCAGCTGAAACAGCTAGACAGTTATTTCCTAAACCATGTTAATGTTCTTGTATTGTTTAATATTCTAAACCTCTGTTTAGTCTGATCCCTTTTGATGTCCCATCTCTTTCTTTTGTAATCTGATCATAACATTTTTTGAGAATGAATATCTGTTCGTAATGTTGGATTGGGATAAAATTGCATGTTATAAATTTCTCTGAAAATGAATTATAATGCTGAAGCATGCAGTCATAGAGGATTAAAGTTCTAATTAATCTTTTACCAATTGAACCAAAGCTACATTTTGACTGGTTCTGTAATGGGGCTAGTGTAACCCAGTGGACAATGTCTTAGTTACCCAACTCAAGTTTCATCTCCATCGCAGCTAAGACATCATTTATCATTAGATTATTATAAAAGGACACATAACTTTCGATTACATACCCCTTAAATGAATACTCCCTCCGTCCCATAACAATGTGCACAAAATGGGTTTTGCACGGGAATTAAGGGATGAATAGTAGTGGGTAGTTGTTGTGTGTGTGAAAAGTGAAGTAAGAGAGAGAAAGTGGGGTAGGGAATAGTAGGTTAATTGATGTTGTGAGTGTAAAAGTAAAGTAAGAGATAGAATGAGTGGGATGAATAGTAAAGATTCTGTCATTTTAGGAAAGTGTGACTTATCAGTGGGACACCCAAAATGGCAATTTGTGCACATTGTTATGGGACGGAGGGAGTATATATTTGTCATTATAGGATATTTTGAAAACAGTGAACTTGTAATGACATTTAGTAGCAAAGATGCATTAATTCATGGATTTTGAAAATGATATCATTGCAGGTGGAAATTCATTAGGGTGGGTTTTTTTTTTGTTGGAATAACTAAGGGAGTAATTGATTTTTTTTAATGTGCTTGGTCTATGGTGAAGGTGGTAGATTGTGATTGATTCTAAGTGATTCAAATGCATCCATTCCCTCATTTGTATTCAGTGTCTTGACAGCATAATAAGCTGTTCTATCTCATCCATTTTGACTTTATGCTTAGACATGCTGTGAATATACAAGTTTTATTGTGAACAAAAATAATGGTGCTATGTATTTTAACAGGCTGTAAAGCTAAAAGCTTTCATGAAATTTGAGAATACATCAGAGGCATTATCAGAAGCTACATGTTTAATCGAGAGCAAGCCAAGCAAAGGTCTCCGTAAGTTCTTGCGTGCTCATTGCGAGGGTGAAACATTAGCTGTAGCAGATTCTAAACTTGGGAATGCAATCAAGGAGAAGCTGGTCAGCAAAATACTTATTCACCTTTTAACCATCCATTCTATTTGTATTTTGTAGATTTTCCTTCTTCCAGTCAATCTCCTTTTAAATTAAACGAATCATTCTTACAGAAAATTGACTGTCTTCACAACAATGCTGTAATGGAATTGATGAGGGGATTGAGGAGTAATTTGACTGAACTCATAACTGGTCTTGGTGCCCAAGATCTAGCTCCAATGAGCCTGGGTTTATCTCATAGCCTGTCCAGATACAAACTTAAATTCAGTCCTGATAAGGTGAGGTGTATAATGTTATTATTCTTGTTATGTTTTTGCTTTATCTTGAAGTTATTGTTTTCATTTCTTGGAGAACTAATTAGGCTCCGTTTGTTTGGAGGAAA
>JAOWBW010000011.1:885478-1057909 GCA_026119855.1 Campanula takesimana
ATCTCGTAATACCAAGCCTGAGAAAGAAAAACAAGGAGGCTTTTAGTACGCGAGAATGAGATAAAATCCAAAGCGGAGAGTAAAGCGAAGGCAGAAAAGAATAAAAGGGTAAAAGTAAGGAGGTATACCTTGAGGGAAAACTGGAACCAAGCAAAGATTTTGCTCGCTTTCCGGCTGTATTTCTCATGCTCCATGTATAGCTCAGCGAGGCCCGCTTCGCCCCAGGCAATGCTCCTAATAACTTCAGGCATCATCAAAAAGCCTAGAAGGAGAAACATGCATGTAGTATTGGCATTAGCAAAAATGGTGTTGCTAAGGAGGAGCCACACGTAAGAGCGCCCTATCTGCTCAGCCGTCACTCTGCCAGCCAGATACTCCAAATAGTTGGCATGGATGGCCCTCTCCACATTCTGAACCAAGATGCCTAAACCCTTGGTATGGCCCGAGAAGCCAATATGCACGCTAATCTCCACCTCAGGGATCCTATGCCTCTAAACAACCGGGTGACCATCAAAAGAAAGCCCGGTGATTGCTGAGAAGTCAACGGGAGTCACCGTCAGCTCCATCCAGCTCAAATGAAATATTTGGGTCGAGTCCCACTAATATTCAGCAAGGGCATTGAGAAGCCCCATACTCCTGTTGCTCTCCATCAACGTACCCAAACTATCGATGAAGGGTACCAAGCCGGTGCGCTTTACCCACTCCCTCGGACCAGGCTCACCATCAACGTACTCTGGCATAGCCGACCACAAGGAAAAGCAAGCATCCGGGGATCCTCAGGATTTGACATCCTTGCCCTGCAGGTAAACACAGCAAAGGTATGAATAACTCAGTTTAAAATACCGATGCGTATGATGAATGCAAATCACAAAATAAAAATGAAAATGGATCATGTTCCGTCCCCTTACAAATTTCATGAACATTTGAGGGTCATTTTGAAAAATCATTTTCCGTCCCCTTTCAAATTGCATAGACATTTGAGGGTCATTTTGAAAAATCATTTTTCCGTCCCCTTTCAAATTGCATAGACATTTGAGAGTCATTTTGAAAAATCATGTTCCGTCCCCTTACAAATTGCAAAGACGTTTTAGGGTCATTTTGAAAAATAATTTTTCGTCCCCTTTCAAATTGCATAGACATTTGAGGGTCATTTTGAAAAATCATGTTCCGTCCATAGACATTTGAGGGTCATTTTGAAAATCATTTTCCGTCCCCTTTCAAATTGCATAGACATTTGAGGGTCATTTTGAAAAATCATGTTCCGTCCCCTTTCAAATTGCATAGACATTTGAGGGTCATTTTGAAAATCCAACTCCGTCCCCTTTCAAATTCCATAGACATTTGAGGGTCACTTTGAAAAATAATTTTCCGTCCCCTTTCAAATTTCATAGCCATTTGAAAGTCGTTTTCAAAATATAGTCATTTTGAAAATCCAACTCCGTCCCCTTTCAAATTGCATAGTCAATTGAAAGTTATTTTGAGAATCCAAATCCATCCCCGTTTAGGGTAAAACTTTTTTTTTTTTATGGGAAATAAATAAGAACTTTTAGTGGCATAAATGTACATAGGTAAAAAAAAAATGCCCAAGAGTGTGCCAAATAGGTAGTCAAACCCAAGGTACAAGCATTTCATGCACAAGATTAGTGTAGCACACTTTAATTTTCAAAAGCATAGCTAGGCATGTCCAATGGAAAAAATAAACACATTCCCATAATCCTCGTAACTTCAATTTCATGAAAATCAAGTCAATTTCGCAAATTTGCTCCAAAAAAAAAAAAAAATCCCAATTGCATGCACATGAACCCTAGGTTTAAAGAATACACAAAATGCTTGAGATTTGACACAATTTGAATAGGAATAGTTTGAAGATGCTTACTCCTCCTTCGTGGCACAAATGCACGGTAGGAGATTTGTAGAAGCCCGCTTCCGCATCCATGAGATCAACGGTGTAGCCACGAAAGTTCCGAACCATTTCGAGCCTTTTGTCTGCTCCTCTAGGGTAACTCGCTCGTGTCCGCCCCTCCATGATCAAACTTAGGAAAGAAATTCGAAGATCGATGAAGGTTTCCCTCTCAATTTCTCTCCTTCTCTCGCCTAGATTATGAAAATGGAAGAACAGCCGTAAGGCTGCTGCGTTTGTGAAAAAACAGGGATCAGCGCACCAGCCATACAAATGGTTTTGGCGAAAAGAATTCTTGTCCAAAATTTACACTTTAGCCCCTAACGCCTTGAACCAAGATTTCCCTAGGTTTCTAAATTAGAACTTAGTCCCCTCTTTTAAAGAGTTGCTCAAAAACTCCCCCATTTGAAATTAAAAAGCTTAGGCGGTCTTCGATGTAAGCCCGTTGAAAATTGTGAAAAAGCTTAGGTGTTCTTCGACGTAAGCCCATTGAAAATTGTGAAAATGCTAAGGCGGTCCCAATGTGACGTAAGCCCAGTGTTTTTAGAGGAAAAATTTCTAGGCGGTCCAAATGCGACGTAAGCCCATTGTTGATAAAATTTGCCCGGCAGTCTATGACGTAAGCCCATTGAAGTTGAAAGAATCCCCGGCAGTCCTCAATGTGACGTGAGACCATTTAAGCCCATTGCCTTAGCTGAAAATGTCCCGGCAGCCCTCAATGTGACGTAAGACCAGTTTTCCCGTCAAATTCCCCAAGGATGGAGTCGACCCAAGTCAAGCCTTGACCAAAAGTGGTCATCTTTAGTTAAAACCTTTGTCCCGGCAGTCCAAAGCGACGTATGTCCATCCTTTTAATCAACCTCCCCGTAGAGTCGAGTTGACCAAGTCCCCACTTTGACCAAAAGAGAGTTAAGTCCACCCTTTTATCAACCCTCCCCGTAGAGTCGAGTTGACCAAGTCACGACTTTGACCAAATGAGAGTCAAGTCCAAGTAAGACCAAAAACCATTTCTAAGGAGAGGATGACAGATACCCACCTATCAAGCCATTTCAAGGAGAAGATGACAGATATCTACCTATTAAGCCATTTCTAGGAGAGGATGACAGATATCCACCTAGGATGAAAGATATCCCCTTAGGTTTAGGAGAGGATGACAGATATCCACCTATCAAACCATTTGTAGGAGAGGATGACAGATATCTACCTAGGTTTAGGAGAGGATGACAGATATCCCCCTATCAAATCATCCAAGGAGAAGACAAAAGATGTCCCCCTTTCTGGGTGAGCCCCCGCTAAACAGATCCCATGTCCCGAAAAACTTCCTTCTCTCGAACTACGTTTGGCTTGATTCCCCGTGAACGGGATACGTAGGAATCCTATACCCTTAGGTCCAGCCCCATAACTAAATAGGCCAAGCCATCCTCCCATCATAGGAAGATTGGGATGCTTTTTAGGTCAACAACCCCGCTTTCCTAAAGCGACGTTGCCGAGGGTCTCTGTAAGTACCCCAATCTGAACATAAACCAACCTTAGAGGAATTCTTAGCACCATTCAGGGATAAACTGATAAGCTGGGACCTCACTAAGATAAACCAAAAACTTTAGGACTGTTCTGGATGGCTAGCCTACATTCTCGAGACTGTGTTTCCCAAAATTGATCGCAATCGAAGATTCAAAGATAAAACGAAGTTAGAATTATGAAGAGTTTATAATTGCTAAAATTGAGAAACAAAGTTCTTGATTCAAGTTTGGAGATCCATGTGGAATTGTGAATGAAATTGGCCTACGTTCATCGAGACCATCTATTGCTTAGTTTCGGCCACATGGACTACTTTCTTGGTTTCTTGAATTAGTGCGGAATTTTGGTTGCCTAATGGCTTAGTTCGGCCGCACTTCTTGTTGTCTTGATTTGGAGATGATAACCAAAGTTCAAATAGTCTCATCCTCATAATTATAGAGAAACTAATGACACATAAATATTATGCTTAAATTAATGGAGATTAATTAGTGACTAAACTTGATGCTCAACATGTTTATCTTATGTGCTTATAAATGTGTTGCATGCTATATGGTGATGAATCTTCTTAAAAGTTTTAAGTCTTTTTGCCATGCCATGATTAAAACACTTGTAAGTACATGGGGTATTTTCATGTGGGCTCGCCATAGCGAGGTTCAATGATTTTATTCATGTATGAGCAAGATGAGTAAATAAGAGTTTCCTATTCGTTTAAAATGATTGGACTTAATTAGGCGTCAAAACAGTTTTGGGCCTAATGCAAAGATGAGATTAAACATGCTTTTTGAAATTGGATTTCTTAAAGAACCTCAGAAAGGATCTAAGAGTCTATGGGATATGATTGACATGTTTGTCTACCTAATTAATTTGATTTTGAGTGGTGCGCCATAGCATACTTGAAATTAAATTAAAGTTGGATCTTAGCCCATTTAAATTATATTATACATTGGATGTATAAGAAGGTTATATAATTTAGTGGGAGTATTTTTTTGGGAAAAAAAACATTGTTTATTTCTTTAATGAAATTGGTACTTATTAAATTTTGGAAATTTTGCATAATTGTAGATAATGACAACCAACACTCAATCAATTTCGTTGCGATCGATCCTTGAGAAGGATAAGCTTCAAGAGAGTGGTACAAATTTCATGGATTGGATGGATCCGAAGCCTAAGAATAGTTTTAGGCAAGAAGATAAATTGTACATTCTTGATGGGCCTACTCCGGAAGAACCCGCAGCCACTGCCCCTAGGGCAGAGAGAGACAATCACAAGAAGCATCATAATGATTCTAGAGATGTGAGTTGTATCATGCTCATGACTATGTGCTCAAAACTCCAACAAAGTTTGGAACATTTGGAAGCCTATGAGATAGGCGTGGAGTTAAGAGACATGTTTCAAGAGCAAGCTAGGCAAGAGAGGTATAAAACCATTGTTGCATTCACTTCTTGCAAAATGAGTGAAGGGAAACAAGTGGGTCCTCACATGCTTAAGATGAAGGGCAACGTGGAGCATCCTGAGAAACTTGGCTATCGAATTCCATTGGAGCTAGCCACGGATATCATTCTTAATTCATTGCCTAAGAGTTATAATCACTTTGTGATGAACTATAACATGCATGGAATGGATAAGAATCTCTCCAAGTTGCATAACATGTTGAAAACTACGGAGATGAAGATTGTGGAGAAAGTTTCTCCTGTGCTCATAGTTCTTGATGGGAAGAAGGCTAGTGCCAACGGAAAGGGTGGGGCAAAGGTTGCCAAACCCAGGATAAGCAAGGCAAAGGTTGCCAAGGCTTCAGAGGCAAAACCCGATGCACAAAAGGATGCAATTTGTTTCCATTGTCAAGAAATTGTTCATTGGAAACGTAATTGCAAGGCTTTTAAGGAAGAGCAAAAGAAGAAGAAGAGCAGTGGGACTGCGTCGGCTTCAGGTATCTATATGATAGATATTCTCCTTTCTACCACTAGTTCCTGGGTATTGGATACCGGATGTGGTTCTCACCTTTGTTTAAATGTGCAGGGACTAAAGAATAGGAGACTACTTAAAGAAGGTGAAGTAGACCATCTTGTGGGGAATGGAGCAAGAGTTGCTGCAATAGCCGTAGGGACTTATGAAGCCACTTTACCTTCTGATTTAATACTAGTTTTAAACAATTGCTATTATGTACCGGATTTAAGTAGAAATATTATTTCAATTTCTTGTTTGGATAATGAAGGTTTTAAATTTCTTATATTGAGAATAAGAGATTTTCTATTTATTTAAATGATGTGCTTTATGGTATTGCTAATTCATTTAATGGCGTTTATGTCCTTGATGTCAAGAGTGAAAATAATGAAAATGTCTATCATATAAATAAGAAATCTAAACCTAATGATGTAAATCATACTTATTTGTGGATTGCCGTCTTGGTCATATTAATGAGAAGCGCATCTCAAAACTCCATGGGGACGGCCTTTTGGGTTCATGTGACCTTGAGTCATATGATACTTGCGAGTCGTGTCTTCTTGGAAAAATGACTAAGACACCTTTTACCAAGTTAGGTGAAAGGGCGAGAGACTTATTTGGGTTGATACATTCTGATGTATGCGGACCACTAAGTAGCAATGCTAGGGGAGGATTTCAATACTTCATAACCTTCACTGATGATTATAGTAGATTTGGGTATGTTTACCTAATGAAACATAAAAGTGAAGCATTTAAGATATTTAGAATATTTCAAAATAAAGTAGAAAAATAGTTTGGCAAAAGTATTAAGGCACTTCGATCGGATCGAGGTGGAGAATACTTAAGTCAAGAATTTGATGATCATCTAAAGAATTTTGGAATACTTTCACAATTGACTCCACCCGGAATACCACAATGGAATGGTGTGTCCGAGAGGAGGAATCAGACTTTGTTGGACATGGTTCGATCAATGATGAGTCAAGTTGATCTTCCTTTATGCTTTTGGGGTTATGCTCTAGAAACCGCTGCTTTCACACTAATCAAGTTCCAACTAAATCGGTTCAAAAGACTCCATATGAGATGTGGAGCGGAAAGAAGCCTAGTTTTTCTTTCATGAGGATTTGGGGTTGTGAAGCTTTTGTCAAAAGAATTGTCTCAGACAAACTTGCACACAAATCTGATAAAAAAAATTCCGTGGGATTTCCTAAGGAAACTAAAGGATATTACTTTTACAACCGAACGGACAACAAAGTGTTTGTTGCTCGAACTTGTGTCTTTCTAGAGAAATAATTTCTCTCTAAAGAAATCAGTGGGAGTAAAGTAAATCTCGAAGAGGTTCGAGACCCAGAAAATTACATTGAACCAATAGTGGAACAAGAACAAGTCCCACAAGGAGTTGTGGAACCTGTTCAAGATACACAAGTAACTCGCAGATCTGGTAGGTTACGTTTCGAGCCCGAGAGATATGGGTTTCTTGTAACGGATAGTAATGAGGTGGAGATCATTGAAGATGATGAACCGACCACCTACCAAGAGGCGATGTCTTCTCCTGATTCGGACAAGAGACTTGGAGCCATGGAATCCGAATTACAATCCATACAAGATAATCAAGTTTGGAACTTGATTGATGCACCCGAAGGTGTAAAAACCATAGGATGCAAATGGGTTTTCAAGAAGAAGACTGACATGGATGGGAAGGTGCATATTTACAAAGCTAGGCTTGTAGCGAAAGGTTATAGGCAAGTTTATGGTATTGACTATGATGAAACCTTTTCACCCGTAGCAATGATCAAGTCTATAAAAATTCTGCTTGCCATTACCGCATATCATGACTATGAAATATGGCAAATGGATGTCAAAATCGCTTTCCTAAATGGAAACCTCCAATAGGATGTGTATATGACACAACTAGAGGGTTTTGAACTGAATTCTAAGGTATACAAATTGCAGAAATCCATCTATGGATTGAAGCAAGCTTCTAGGAGTTGGAATCACCGTTTTGATGAATCAGTCAAAGAGTTTGGCTTCATCAAGAATGAAGATGAAACTTATGTATACAAGAAGATTAGTGGGAGCATAGTGCTATTGCTTATTTTATATGTAGATGACATATTGCTCATTGGAAACAACATTCATACTCTTCAGTCTGTAAAGACTTGGTTAGGAAAGTGTTTCGCAATGAAAGATATGGGTGAAGCCGCATATGTCCTTGGCATTAAGATCTACAGAGATAGATCAAGGAAGCTAATTGGTTTAAGACAAAGTACATACATTGACAAGGTTCTTAGAAGATTCTGCATGGAAAACTCTTAGAGAGGACAGTTGCCAGTATTACATGGAGTTTCTCTAAGCAAGACTCAATGTTCTAAGACAAAAGATGAGCGTGAGAAAATGAGTGAGATTCCTTATGCTTCGGCAATTGGATCCATCATGTATGCCATGATATGTATTAGGCCGGATGTATCTTATGCTTTGAGCATGATGAGCAGTAATCAGTCCGACTCCGGTGAGAATCACTGGATGGCTGTATAAGCAATTCTTATGTACTTGAGAAGGACTAAAGATTCGTTTTTTATCTATGGAGGAATGGAAGATGATCTCGTTGTAAATGGTTACATAGATGCAAGCTTCCAAACCGATAGAGATGATAGTCGATTGCAATCTGTAGACACCCCGCCTTGGACAGCTCACCCCGATTGCACGGTTGATCTTGTGTTTCTCCCTATTTTATATGTTTCTCGTTAGTTTCTGTTACTTCCGTTAAGTTCTTGACTGACTCTGTTAAGTCTAGGGACTAAACTGAATAACAGGGCTAACTTTCTAGTCCATTCTATCAAAAAGACAATTTTTGAGTCGTGCGCCTCCGACCATAGGAGCCAGACGCGCGCGCATTCCGCCCCCGAGGTAGGAAGCGCGCGCCTCTGGGCGTCAGTTACAGATTTCTGTCCAAGAATCTCTCCCTTGCTCATTTTACATGATTTTGCCCAGGAAATATTTCTTGGTGATTGAGTTTTGGCACCAAAAACACTTTGTTTTCACCTATAAAAACATCCCTTTTCCACCATTTGAAAGGACCGAAAATTCTCTCTACAAAAACTATACCGAAATCATTTCTAAAGTTTTTCCAAGTAATTCACCAAGAAGTGTTTGAAGTCCTTCGAAGCATAGGTAAAAGTCCATCTTCCTCCTTCTTCTCTACTTCATCTCTTTCTTTTACTTTAATCAAACGTGAAATCACCCAAATAATTTTGGGACATGACACCAATGATTGCTTCATTTCATTGAAGTTGGTCAAGGAGTCATCTCCCTACATTCCAAACACCCCCTTTTAAACCCCTTTATCATTATTAAGAATATGAATAATATTTATTTTATGTAGAGTTTGAACAAGCAAGAACAACATTAGTTGGGCGAGATGGGTGTTTAATTACTTCCCATCTCGTAACCTAACCTCCAAACCACATAACAAGAATCTCTGTTTTCGTATCAAACTTAGGCTAAATATTAGGTTTTTCTTATGTTCCTCTAAAACATAGGTGGCGACTCTAAAAAAATAAAACACAAATAGACATCCTAGGAATAACTCACGGACAATCGGTGTTACCGTTTACCAAATTCTGCGATCCTGAGGACTATACCTCTCTGAAGGATGTAGCCGTGCGGCCACTTTGGAGCCGTGCGGCCACTTTTGGGCCGTACAGCCAGTGTGTCTTTTCCCTATTTTTTCCCTATAAATAGGCCCCTCCTCTCAGCCATTTGATCACACAATTAACCTACGGGAAAACCCTCACAGAAGCTATTCCCAGCCTCTCTCCTTCTCTCTTAAAGCCTCTCTTTAATACCTCTTTGATCATCAAAGAGATTCAACACCGCCATCAACCAAAGGAGTGAAGATTCAACCTTCGATGCCTCTTTAACCGGTTTGGTAACGCGTTCTTACTAATTTAATTACTTAGATCTATTATATTCATTCATATATTGTTAGATCTAGGGTTTTGTTCATCGTTCATATTCATGACCGATGATGATCTAGGGTTTCCACGAAACCCGCACTAGATCTAGGTCACATATTACTTACATTAATGCTATATTTAGGGTTGCGATCTTCATGTTTTTGTGTTCATTCATATGTATTCATGATGTTCTTATTATTATGCTAGATCTAAGACTTATCCATGACATATTAGATCTAATGTTTTAATCCCTATTTATGTGCACATGTCATAGCCAATGATGATCCTAGGGTCTCATTAAACCCTAATATGATCTAGGAACTACTTCTAACCCTAATCTTCCCCCTCTATATGCATGATCCCGCTTCATCTCTCCCCATTCTAAATATCAATGAACTACACCGACCTGAGCTTCTCATGATGAGAAGAATGTAGGCAATCTTCGGATCCGGTCTCAAACACTAACACACACACATTGATCATGATAGAAAGACCGATTCGTCGGTCAATAGGAGTGATCACTAGAATATTCTTCTTCTATTGTAACATGATCCCCAAACCCTATTATTCTCATAAATGGTTTTCTCAATGTTTTAACCACAAATAAAACAACGTGGCGACTCTCAAATTTTCAATCGGGCGTACTCACACATTTCTGCATCATATGGGTGTTTATGTTTACCATTGGATCAGCACCCAAGTGGTTAAGCATGTAAAAATAAGTTTTTGGTGGATATGCTCTGATACCACTTGTTGGTCCCAGAGGGAAACAAGGGTATAGAACCGCTAGAGGGGGTGAATAGCTGTTTTAATGTTTTCGAAAATACCCTTAAAAATTTAAACGAGTACTTATCAGTTTGGCCAACTGCGGTTCAAAGCACTAGAACCGAACTGATAAAATGCACAACGGAGTTTGCGGTTTGGCCAAAGTGGATAGATAAAGAGTTGGGGAGTTTGACTGGGTTGAAAAACACAATGACGCACAAGACAGTTAGAGCTTAAACATCAAAGGAAAACACAATTCATTTTTCTGATCATATCATAGATGAACTTAGTGAGAAACCACAAACAATAAAATAAAGAGCAAAATAGAAAATAAAGATCAAACACACAAATTTGAAGAGGTTCGTTCTTGAATGAACTACCTCCTCTACCTAGATGGTTAATCTAGGATTTTCTAATAGCTACTAGACTTGTTTTAATTTAGAGGAGCTTTTACAAGATTACAATGAAGAATCTAAACTCTAAATAAACAATCTAACCTATCAAAGCTATTATAACAACCGATGTATTCGAAGTGTATAATATATATGATCATACAAATTGGGTGTGTATGTGGAAAGGAATCAAATTCTCTAATGATCTAAGTGATGTTGAGCAAGTGAAAACTTTCGGTGTACAAGGCTGAGAAATGAATGGATAAATGACTGAAGCTTTGATGAAGAATTCTGGGTTTGCTAAGGAGATCTTTGAAGGTTTGCATATCTGGGTAAAATCTTCAAAACAAACTTTGAACACTTGGGAAATTTCTCTCTTGAAGCTCAGCAACCTTCATTGGTGAAATATGAAGGCTATTTATAAGAGAGCAGCCTTGTGACCGTTGGATAAAGATTTGATTCAAATCTTGAAGGTACAGCTGCTGTCAAAATCCCATTGGTCGAGCTGTCATTTTCGTCATTTGTTTTGTCTTGTAGTCCTAGGCAGTTGTAGCACCACTACCTGACATTGTACTTTGTTGCAAAGAAAGGACTAATGGTAAACATTTGAATTTGCAGAACAAAACCGATATTCCTTGCAGAAACTCCAAGTTAACTCGAAGTTATTCGTCAAGTCATAAATCATTCCTTTATGGTTGTAAAGGGAATGTTTGTCTGAAGGAATAAATAACATACTTGAATTCGTCAATAAATGCTCTGCGGTTCCACCCAGGTGGTGGAGCGGTTCCATGAATAAACTAATGCGGTTCCACCAAGGTAGCATCAACGGTTCTATACAAGACTTGAAGTGCGGTTTCATCAAAGCCACATAACGCGGTTTTATGAAAGTATACGGCTCCATGCTGGCGGTTCAATAGTTGCAGCTAGTGCGGCTTCAAGGATCAAACCGCTGAGGTCAAACCAAATCAAAACTCAGCCTATGACAAATAAAAATCTAGAAATGGACTTATCTAAAAATTGAAGTATAACTACATTACCTGATTCCTAAATTCCATAAAAAGACACGTGGCATGGATCAATCAAATCAATTAGGGTGTACTAACAAAGAATCCTAACAGGTCTAACACTCAAACACAAATTCAATCTCAATCATTGGCGCCCACACTCAGAGATGAACCAACACAATCACTAAAGCCCACTTTGACCGTCAAATAATTAGCAACATCAAAACTATTCCATATAAAAAATCTCATTACTTGAGAATTAAAAACAAATAGCATGCTTTCAAAATAATCAATATTCTACGGAACAAAATCAATATCAAAACAATTATCCAACTGAACCAAACAATAAATATACGTATCAAAAAAATAGAGCACAACGATGGGACGGATATCAATGAAATAATCACGTGATTAAATCCGTACGTCACATCTAATTTTGATTGTCAAAATATTTGCAATCTGTAGACAAATCTTAAACTTGTTTGACCTTTCTTGACCAATACCAAATATGCACCCATGCATTCACCAACACATACACTGCCCACCAAATCAATTTCCTCAATCCCTCTTTGTCATTTTCTTCTTTCTTTTTGTCAAACTCAATTAAGTACTTGTAGTCTAAATACAATAACCATACAAATCTATATACTCCCCCCGTCCCACCCGAATTAGGATTTTTGTGTTGGACATGGGGATTAAGGAAAAAGTGTTAGTGGAGTAGGTGTTGTGATTATGAAAAGTGAAGTATGAGAGAGAAAGTGGGGTAGGGAATAATGAGTGGAAAGTTGTTGTGAGTGTGAAAGTGGGTCCAATTAAATAAAACAATTCCATTTTTGGGTTGTCCTAATTCGAATGGGATGCCAAAAATAGAAATTTGTCCTAATTCGAGTGGGACAGAGGGAGTATATATATGTTAAAGTTGGTGTGGAGTGTTGTGGATTTGACATGTGGACATATTTTAGTAAAAACTTGATTTTAGAGAATCCACATGAACATCATCTTAAAATCTAAATGACTTTTGATATTCTCATTCTTAGCTAATAGTATTAGCTAATAATATTAGTTACTGAAAAAGCAAGTCGATGTCTTACTGTAACGAAAGTGTTATCAAAGGTGTTGGCAGAGCAACGATAACACTTTGGGCAACACTTACACACACAAGCAGAAAACAGTTTCTGAAAAGAGTTTGCAATGGAAATTTGACACAAGAATTATTTTTCTTAAGATATATAAATTATATATCTTGAGGGATGCCTCAAAAGGCGAGACCTTTACTAAAATATGAAATGAAGTACAAGGCTGAGAGAGCTATTACAATATGAGCTCTATGGAACGACTATGTCTATACACGAGACCCTATCCTAGCCAAGACAAACTTACAATCAAAGATTATAAGAATGGAAATAGGTTTGGGAAGACGGGGTTTATCGGAACCAAGGAGTGTATAGGCTTTTCTTGTGCAAGGATGTGTTGTGTAGTTACTTTCTTTCAATATTCATCCTCCTTGCTTTATATAGGCTTGAAATACTTGGGTAATACACAAAAGATGGCTGGGTTGTTGTTGACAAACGTGGTGGAGTGGAGTGGAGGAGTGCCGAGCCTTGGGGAGTTAATTCTCCACATTTCCTAAAATGTAGGAACCGGCTCTTTGTGCCCAAGTTAATGCTTAGACTTCTTGTACCTTCTAGCTATGCACGCCTTGTACATTCTTGATCAATACTCAGCCCTTTGAATTTCTTGTTACTTTAAATTCCACATGTTTATGAATAAAATCCACTTTTATCCATAAACTCTTCTTTCACCTTCCATGCATTATTCTAGCATCTCAACCATAGTATACCTAAAAATTGGACCAACAATAAACACTAAACATGCAACAATATTAGACATTAGTACAGCAATTATTTATGAAGCAAATATTCAAATATAATCCCAGACTGTCCGTCGGGTAACACTGGGACAGTGTTGGCAGCACTTGTGGTAACACCACGTTGTGCACTTACAATCTCCCCCTTAATTGAATATTTCTTCACAAAATAAATAATGTTGTGACCCTGCAAGACAATGTTAGCCACAAAAACAGAATATACATAAATTCTTCCTGCAAAGATTAACTCCCCCTCAAAGAGGCAAGTCAACCGAAAAACAATGATTTTAAAATAGTTTTAAACCGAGTAAACAAATCATTATTAAAAAAATAATTATCCAAAACAAAATAAAAGTTATAAAATCCAAAAACCATGAAGTGTTTAACACACTTCACACAAATAAATCAACAAAAAACAAATGTAAAACAAATGTTAAGTGCAACCTAATAGTTTTAAAACAACTAACATAAAAATTGTTTTTAAAAGCTACCAAGAATATAAACACACCAACTAGCAAACCTGTTTGAGTATCATTAGCCCGCACACGTGCATTAGCAGTTAGATCAGCACTTGTGTTAGCAGAACAACACTTGTGGCAGCATGCAGAACAGCACTTGTGGCAGCATCTCCCATTGTTTGTGAAGAATGCTGTGCAAAGAATTTCTACAAGTCTGTATGAATCTGTATCTGGCTTGAAGTCCGCATTGAAGGAGCTTGGGCAGTCGGTTGGCATGAAGAAGATGAGACTTTTCTCTTCTTTTTCTTTTTCTTGATTGTAGTCACTATAGGTTGGGAAGGAGCCGACGTAGGAGGAGCCTGTGCGACCGGAACAGGTGGAGGTCCGGAGACAACAATTGCGAGACTAGGTGATGTCACAGGTGATACTGCCGGTGATGTCTCCATAGGCAAAGTAACCCTTGATACACCACTAGGAGAAATTTCCATGGGCTCATTTGAGGTTTTGGATGGGGAAGCCATTGATGGAGATTTGAGAAGAGAAGGAAGGAATTTTGGGAGAGGAATTTTGCGATTTTAAGAGACTGAGAGAGAGATCGGCGAGAGAAAGAGGAGGGGGTTTATTTAGGATATTTTAGGAAGTATTCAAATGGAAGAGAAATAATCATTAATAGATAACTCTCCCTATTCCTAATAATACTCAACTCACCCTATTTCCTAGCTAGATAGTTAAACTCAATCACATCACTCACATTTATCACCAAAATAACTGGCCATTATCCCCAAAATTAGCCTCTTTTTTTTTAAATAAAAACAAAAAGAAAATAAAAGAATATAAAAAATATTATGTAAGCCGAGTTAGGTAACGTCTCCCACAAAGCTTGGAGTTAATTTTAAAATATGACTCCAAAAATATAGGGATTTAGTTAGCTTAAAAAGATTTACCAAAAATAAAAGGATTTAATAAATACTTTTTGGAAATCAATAAACTCCACAAAATTAAGGGACTTTTGGACTTCCCAAATTTAATTATTAATTCTGAAAAATAAATAAAAAAAACTAATGTGGCACATACTAATGTGTTATCGGCAATGATGGTAACACTTTAGAAAACATATAAGTCAAATATCCCCTTGATAAAACTTTTCACTTTAAGGCAAAGCAAGCCTCATTATAAACACTTGAGGCAAAATAGATAGGCTTCTTAATAATAAGCATTTGAGGTAAAAACAAGCTTCCCAAATTCAAACACATGAGGCATAGCAAGCCTTAATTATAAGTGTTTGAGGTAAAATAAATCTAACATGTTAGATAAAATAAGTTTGTTCTTCATCTTCAAGCACTTTAAAATAAGCATAATTTACACTTTTTATCTACAAGATAGCATCGTTGTAACGAGCTCCGTGCTCCGAGTCATTAGAAAATGTAAAAAATACTTTAGTGATTTGTACCTTTCAAGTAGGATACACTGTAGTAGTGAAATTCATGTTCCTAATACTTAGTACGAAATCACTAGATAGTATCTCCCTTTGGCAAGAGTGCATCGTCGCAGCGAACGCCGTGCCCCGAGTTACTCAAGTAATACTATAAGAGCTTTTTTCCTTTTCCCTTTTATTTTATCACAAAAATTAGTGACTTTGTCACTTTTGAGTACAAAGGGGATTTGACAAACATGTTAACCAAGTATAAACCTACCAAAACAAAAAGGTTAGCATATACCGCCGAAAAGGCTTAAATCGAAAACTGATTTTTTTTTTTTTAAACAGTGTTACCAGAAGTGTTAACAGCACTCAGGGTACACTCTAAAAACAGTAGATTAAAAAATACAAAGAACACGAGATCTTTTCAAACTTAAAAATCTATCATGGTCAAGGGCCTTGGTAAAAATATCAGCAAGTTGATACTTAGTATCAATATGCTCTATGATTATCAAATCTTTTTCAACCAGGTCTCTTAAAAAATGGTGACGGATATCAATGTGTTTAGTACGGGAATGTTGAACCGGGTTTTTGAAATGTTTATAGCACTTAAATTGTCAAAATACATGGTCAAGATATTACTATCAAGACCATAGTCGTCTAACATATGTTTTAACCAAATGAGTTGGGAACAACAACTACCAGCCGCGACATATTCGGACTCGGCAGTCAAAAGAGACACACAGCTTTGTTTACGACTATACCATGACATTAAGATATTACCCAAAAAGAAACATCCCCCACTAGTACTTTTTCTATCATCCATGTCACCTGCCGAGTCAGAATCACTAAAACCAACAAAGTTCGTATTAGTATCCTTAGAAAACCATATTCCTAAATCACTCGTGCCTGACACATATTTGACAATCTTTTTTACAGCATTTAGGTGAGAAAGTTTAGGACTGGCTTGATAGCGTGCGCATACACACACACTGAACATTAAATCAGGACGACTCGCGGTAAGATAAAGGAGACTACCTATCATAGAGCGATACAAGGTTGGATCCACATCCTCCCCTACTTGGTCCTTTCCCAACTTCAGTGTAGAACCCATTGGTACTTTAGACGCCTTGGCATGCTCCAACCCGAACTTTGTTACCAAACTTTTCGCATAATTTCTTTGTGAAATGAAGATCCCTTCATTCGATTGTTTCACCTGCAAACCAAGAAAAAAGTTTAGTTCCCCTATCATACGCATTTCAAAAGTTGATGACATGGCATCCACAATTTTTTTCAAAGCCGTTTCAGATGTGGAGCCAAAAACAATGTCATCAATATATATTTGAGCTATGACAAGGGTTTTACCATTTCTTAAGATAAACAAATTCCTATTGGCTTCTCCTCTAACAAAACCATATTCCAACAAAAATTGAGTTAAGCGTCCATACCATACTCGAGGAGCTTGTTTCAAGCCATATAAGGCTTTTACAAGCTTATAGATATGGTGTGGTTTGAATGGATCTTCAAAACCTTTTGGTTGTTCAACATATATTTCTTTATCAATATATTCATTCAAAAAAGCTTCTTTCACATCCATTTGGTGCAATGTGATTTTAAGATAACAAGCTATAGCCAAGAGGAGTCTTATGGACTCAATTCTAGCCACAGGTGCAAAGGTCTCATCATAATCAATACCTTCGACCTGTGTGTAGCCTTGAGCCACAAGACGAGCTTTGTTACGAACAATGTTACCCGTTTCATCACTTTTGTTTTTGAAAATCCATTTAGTCCCAATAACATTGGTGTTAGCGGGACGGGGGACTAAAGTCCAAACATTATTTCGGGTAAATTTTTCAAGCTCATCTTGCATAGCTTGAATCTAAATATTATCTTTTAAAGCATCAGTCACATTCTTAGGTTCTAAGGTAGAAATAAAACAAGAGTACTTCATATTTGCATATGTGGTAAACATACACACATATCTTACCATTTCCCGGTAATTGATTGGTTCTTTATTTCTTGTTTGAATTCCTTCACTTACCTCCCCTATTACTTATGTAGAAGGATGATTCCTTCTTATTCTGGCTGGGGGATCTCTCCTTATAATTTCATGAACCTCTGTACCGTTTGGATTTTCTTCTTCTGTTTCAGCAGCTGTACTGGAATCAGGTGTTACCAAAAGTGTTGCCTCGTCAGTGGTAACACTTTGGTCAGCACCTGAATCATCAACAGAATCTCTGTTATCATTCAGCTCTTCCAACAGAATCAAGAGAGATTCCTGAGGTCCTTCACCTGCAATACTCGGCAGGTCATCAAAAGCAATGTTAACCGATTCTTGGATAGTTTTCAACCTTAGATTGTACACCCTATATGCTTGAATATTTTGAGCATATCCAAGAAAGATTGCCTTATCACTCATAGAGTCAAACTTTTTTAGTTGATCCCGGTCATTTAAAATGTAATACATGGTGGTGTTGGTGCTCTAGGTACGTTTAATAAACGTTGTAATTGTTATCACTTATTTCATATTAATAAAGAGATGTTTTGATTATTATTGTTGTTCATGTTTACTTATAGTGATCTCCGTCCCTATTACTTTTTTGGTATTAGTATAAAGGCTAAATGATCATGGGATGATCATGTTGTATTTATAGGTACTTGTTTGGTACTGGACATGAGCCGCTCTATGAGATTTATGTCATGGTCAATGTCATACATATATCTCATATTAGTTATGTCATTTGAATCCTTATACATGAAGTTATTATGGTCTTCCACTTGATGAACATTATGTTTGACATATTCAAACGCTACCTTTAACCGGGTAGTTATAAAGGGTATGATTGGCATAATCGAATTCATGTAGGGAAGAATAGTAAGCTAAATGGATTTGTCCCTCTTCGGAGAGATGTCAAGCTTGGGCCTCTCGTAGGAATGATGTTGATGAAAATGTTCGGCCGGACTCAAATGAATTGATTGGATCAATGTCATTTGGATTATCAACATATTCGGAATCGAGAAAGTATTGAACAAAGACAAGATGACTTGTTGACCATGACTTGTGTTCAATGACATCGTGGACAAAAGGATTATGACATATTCTAAATGGAATGCGAACTTGTATCTAGTTATACAATTTGGGTAGGTATGATGGTTTGCTAGAACCTAATCATATCTTATGGTTTCATATTTGAACCCATTGCCAACTTAGTATAATCCTAGAGGGTCACACACAATAGAACGAATCCTTAAAAGAACTATATTGGAATATTGGGTCGAAGGACCATTGAGGGATTTAAAGAATTAGAAGAAGAAAAGTGGAAAAAGGGGAGGTCCGGTCGGACCTGGCCATAGACCCGGCCGGACCATGATGGATCCAGTCGGACCCTATGCCATACCCGGCCGGACTAGTCGGTTTCGGGAGGAACTTTCCTTAATCAGTTTTCTTGTGGGTTTAGACATAAATTACCTATTTGGAATAGGTCTAACTTGTATATAAACAACCCTAATTTGTCCCTAATTAGAACATGTGTTTTTGCAAGACTCCAAAGAGTTTTGGAGAGTTATTTCTTGTTTTAAGAAATCCCTAGATTGAAGAACAAGATCAAACACAATTATATTCCATATAGTCAAAATACAATTGAGAAAACGTGTTCCTCAATTTTTTTCTAGCAACCAAGATCAAGAAGCTCCTTGATATTTGTTCGTGGTGTGGATACCGCTAGAGGGTGAAACTCATCATCTTCAAAGTTCGTGTTCAAGCTTTGTGTTCGTGACCAAGTTTCTAAATCTCCACCAAGATCAAAGGTTGAAGTTCAAAGGCATCAAGGGTTAGTATTCTAGTATTCATATTATATGTATTTGATATAATCATATGAACAGATCTATGGCTTTGGGTTTCTATTAAAATTTTAAATGCAATTTTCCGCTGCGCATGTTACTCCGAAATCCAACAGTGGTATCAGAGCCCCGTTCATGTTGATTACTTCAATACTAGATCATGTTGTGTGTATATAAATTGCTTGTTTATGTACCTAGCATGATATGAATATTGGATTATGATGTTTATGTGTTAATTTATTTTATGTGGTTTATTGTTTTATAAACTATAATCGCACTATTTAATCGCAATAAAATTATGTTGGATTTAAAATTGTTTGGGTTATCAATTTCTGATTGGATCAAAGTTTTGATAATCGGGGAAAAACAATTTTTGAGACAAATTTTTGAACTTTAAAATTTCTGGAATTTTTGGCGAAGGTCCGACCGGACCAGAGGAAGGACCCGCCCGGACCCTTGGGTCTGGAGCGTGGTTCTGGCGTTTGGTTTTGGTCAGATTCAAAAATTCTGGATTTTTCGAAGAGGTCCGACCGGACCAGTGACAATACCCGGCCGGACCTGCTGGTCTGGAGCGGGCATTGGGCAGTTGGTTTGGGTGCGGATCCCGGGGTTTGATTTTTCCTATTTGTTTTGATCTTATGATTCTGAGATTGGATCAAAGGTTGGATGGCTAATCTACGTTCATCGAGATTGTGTTTCCCAAACTTGATCGCAATCAAAGTTTCAAAGATAAAACGAAGTTAGAATTATGAAGAGTTCATAATTGCTAAAATTGAGAAACAAAGTTCTTGATTCAAAGATTGGAGATCCATGTGGAATTGTGGATGCAATTGGCCTACGTTCATCGAGACCATCTATTGCTTAGTTTCGGCCACATGGACTACTTTCTTGGTTTCTTGAATTAGTGCGGAATTGTGGTTGCCTCATGGCTTAATTTCGGCCGCACTTCTTGTTGTCTTGATTTGGAGATAATAACCAAAGTTGAAATAGTCTCATCCTCATAATTATAGAGAAACTAATGACACATAAATATTATGCTTAAGTTAATGACTATTAACATAATGGCTAAACTTGATGTGTAACATGTTTATATTATGTGCTCATAAATGTGTTATATGCTATATGTGATAAACATTCAAAGAAAGTTTTAAGTCCTCTTGCCATGCCATGATTAAAACACTTGTTGATACATGGGTAACTTTAATATGGGTTCGCCAAAGCGAAGTGTGTTAATTTTATTCATGTATGAGCAAGATGAGTGAATAAGAGTTTCCTATGCGTTTAAAATGGTTGGACTTAATTAAGCGTCAAAACAGTTTTGGGCTTAAGTCAAAGATGAGATTTAACATGCTTTTTGAAATTGGATTTCTTAAAGAATCTCAGAAAAGGATCTAAGAGTCATATGGGATATGATTGACATGTTTGTCTACCTAATTAATTTGATTTTGAGCGGTGCGCCAAAGCGTACTTGAAATTAAATTAAAGTTGGATCTTAGCCCATTTAAATTATATTATACATTAGATGTATAAGAAGGTTGTATAATTTAGTGGGAGTATTTTTGGAAAATACATTTCTTATTTCTTTAATGAAAAATTGGTACTTATTAAATTTTGAAAATTTTGCATAATTGTAGATAATGACTACTAACACTCAATCAATTTCGTTGCGATCGATCCTTGAAAAGGATAAGCTCCAAGAGAATGGTACGAACTTTATGGATTGGATCCGTAGCCTAAGAATTGTTCTTAGGAAAGAAGATAAGTTGTACATTCTCGATGGGCCACTTCCTGCTGAACCAGAACCTACTGCCCCTACGGCCGAAAGAGACAGTTACAAGAAACATCGTAATAATTCTAGAGATGTAAATTGTCTCATGCTTGCTACTATGTGCTCAAAACTCCAACAAATTTTGGAATATTTGGAAGCGTATGAGATAGGCGTGGAGTTAAGAGCCATGTTTCAAGAGCAAGCTAGGCAAGAGAGGTACAAGACCATTGTTGCATTCACTTTTTGCAAAATGAGTGAAGGGCAATAAGTGAGTCCTCACATACTTAAAATGAAAGGCTATGTAGAGCATCTTGAGAAACTTAGCTATCCAATCCCATTGGAGCTAGCCACGGATCTCATTCTTAATTCATTGCCTAAATGTTATAATCAGTTTGTAATGAATTATAACATGCATGGAATTGATAAGAATCTCTCCGAGTTGCATGATATGCTTAAAACTGCGGAGATGAAGATTGTGGAGAAAGGTTCTCCTGTGCTCATGGTTCAAGATGGGAAGAAGGCTAGTGCCAAAGGAAAGGGTAAGAAAGTTATCAAAACCAAGATAAGCAAGGCAAAGGTTGCCAAGGCTTCTGAGGCAAAACCCGATTCACAAAAGGATGCAATTTGTTTCCATTGTCAATAAATTGGTCATTGGAAATGTAATTGCAAGGCTTTTAAGGAAGAGCTAAAGAAGAAGAAGAGCAGTGGGACTGCGTCAACTTCAGGTATCTATATGATAGATATTCTCCTTTCTACCACTGATTCTTGGGTATTGGATACCGGATGTGGTTCTCACATTTGTTTAAATGTACAGGGACTAAAGAATAGGAGACTGCTTAAAGAGGGTGAAGTAGACCTACGCGTGGGGAATGGAGCAAGAGTTGCTGCATTATCCGTAAGGACTTATGAAGTTACTTTACCTTCCGGTTTAATACTTGTTTTGAACAATTGCTATTATGTACCGGATTTAAGTAGAAATATTATTTCAATATCTTGTTTGGATAATGAAGGTTTTAAGTTTCTTATTGAGAATAAGAAATTTTCTATTTCTTTAAATGATGTGCATTATGGTATTGCAAATTCATTTAATGGACTTTATATCTTGGATGTCAAGAATGATGAAAATGTCTATCATATAAATAAGAAATCTAAACCTAATGATGTAAATCATACTTATTTGTGGCATTGCCGTCTTGGTCATATTAATGAGAAGCGTATCTCAAAACTCCATGGGGACGGCTTTTTGGGTTCATGTGATCTTGAGTCATATGATACTTGCGAGTCGTGTCTTCTTGGAAAAATGACTAAGACAACTTTTACCAAGATAGGTGAAAGGGCAAGTGACTTATTGGGGTTGATACATTCCGATGTATGAGGACCACTAAGTAGCAATGATAGGGGAGGATTTCAATACTTCATAACCTTCACTGATGATTATAGTAGATTTGGGTATGTTTACTTAATGAAACATAAAAGTGAAGCATTTGAGATATTTATAATATTTCAAAATGAATTAGAGAAACAACTTGGCAAAAGTATTAAGGCACTTCGATCGGATCGAGGTGGAGAATACTTGAGTCATGAATTCGATGATCATCTAAAGAATTGTGGAATAATTTCACAATTGACTCCACCCGGAACGCCACAATGGAATGGTGTGTCCGAGAGGAGGAATCGGACCTTGTTGGACATGGTTCGATCAATGATGAGTCGAGTTGATCTTCCTTTATCCTTTTGGGGTTACGCTCTAGAAAGCGCTGCTTTCACACTAAATCGTGTTCCAACAAAATTGGTTCAAAAGACTCCATATGAAATGTGGAGCGGAAAGAAACCTTGTTTGTCTTTCATGAAGATTTGGGGTTGTGAAGCTTTCGTCAAAAGACTTGTCTCAGACAAACTTGCACACAAATCTGATAAATGTATTTTCGTGGGATATCCTAAGGAAACTAAAGGATATTACTTTTACAACCAAACGGACAACAAAGTCTTTGTTGCCCGAAATGGTATCTTTCTAGAGAAAGAGTTTCTCTCCAAAGAAATCAGTGGGAGTAAAATAAATCTTGAAGAAATTCGAGACCCAGAAAATAACATTGAACCGATAGTGGAACAAGAACAAGAACCACAAGGAATTGTGGAACCTGTTCAAAATACACAAGTAACTCGCAGATCTGGTAGGTTACGATATGAGCCCGAGAGATATGGTTTTCTCGTAACGGATAGTAATGAGGTGGAGATCATTGATAATGATGAACCAACCACCTACCAAGAGGCGATGTCTTCTCCTGATTCGAAGAAGTGGCTTGGAGCCATGGAGTCCGAATTACAATCCATGGAAGATAATCAAGTTTGGAACTTGATTGATGCAACCGAAGGTGTAAAAACAATATGATGCAAATGGGTCTTCAAGAAGAAGACTGACATGGATGGGAAGGTGCATACTTACAAAGCTAGACTTGTAGCGAAAGGTTATAGGCAAGTTCATGGTATTGACTATGATGAAACCTTTTCACCCATAGCAATGATCAAGTCTATAATAATTTTGCTTGCCATTGCCGCATATCATGACTATGAAATATGACAAATGGATGTCAAAACCGCTTTCTTAAATGGAAAACTACAAGAGGATGTGTATATGACATAACCAGAAGGTTTTGAACAAGATTCTAAGGTATGCAAATTGTAAAGATCCATCTATGGATTGAAGCAAGCTTCTAGGAGTTGGAATCTTCGTTTTGATGAATCGGTCAAAGAGTTTGGCTTCATCAAGAACGAAGATGAACCTTGTGTTTATAAGAAGATTAGTGGGAGCATAGTGCTATTCCTTATTTTATATGTGGATGACATATTACTCATTGGAAACGATATTCCTACACTTCAGTCTGTAAAGACTTGGTTAGGAAAGTGCATCGCAATGAAAGATATGGGTGAAGCCGCATACATACTTGGCATTAATATCTACAGAGATAGATCAAGGAAGCTAATTGGTTTAAGCCAAAGTACAGACATTGATAAGGTCATTAGAAGATTCCGCATGGAAAATTCTAAGAGAGGAACTTTGCCAGTGTTACATGGAGTTTCTCTAAGCAAGACTCAATGTCCTAAGACAAAAGATGAGCGTGAGAAAATGAATGATGTTCCATATGCTTCGGCAATTGGGTCCATCATGTATGCCATGATTTGTACTAGGCCGGATGTATCTTATGCTTTGAGCATGACGAGTAGATATCAATCCGACCCCGGTGAAAATCACTGGATGGCTGTAAAAGCGATTCTTAAGTACTTGAGAAGGACTAAAGATTTGTTTTTGGTCTATGGAGGAATGGAAGATGATCTCGTTGTAAATGCTTACACGGATGCAAGCTTCTAAACCGACAGAGACGACAGTCGATCGCAATCGGGTTTTGTGTTTTTGTTTGGGTTAAAAAGTTTATCACTGAACTTGAAGTGGTTCCTAGTATTGCTAGTCCAATAGACCTTTATTGCGATAATAATGGTGCTATTGCTCAAGCAAAGGAACCAAGAGCACATCAGAAATCCAAACACATACTTAGGCGTTTTCATATCATTCGAGAGATCGTTGATAGGGGAGACGTGAATATATACAGAGTACCTACTGATGATAATGTCGCGGACCCGCTAACAAAGGGACTTCCACAAGCTAAACATGATGGTCATGTTAGGTCCATGGGTATTAGATACATGGGAGATTGGGCCTAGGGCAAGTGGGAGATTGTTGGTGTCAGGTGTTACCGGAAGTGTTGCCTCGTCAGTGGTAACATTTTGGTCAGCACCTGCGTCATCAACAGAATCTCTGTTATCATTTAGATCTTCCAACAGAATCAAGGGAGATTCCTGAGGTCCTTCACCTGCAATACTCGACAGGTCATCAAAAGCAATGTTAACCGATTCTTGGATAGTTTTCAACCTTAGATTGTACACCCTATATGCTTGACTATTTTGAGCATATCCAAGAAGGATTGCCTTATCGCTTATAGAGTCAAACTTTTTTAGTTGATCTTGGTCATTTAAAATGTAACACATGTTGGTGTTGGTTCCCTAGGCACGTTTAATAAACGTTGTAATTATTATCACTTATTTCATATTAATAAAGAGATGTTTTGATTATTATTGTTGTTCATGTTTACTTATAATGATCTTCGTCCCTATTACTTGCTTGGTATTAGTATAAAGGCTAAATGATCATGGGATGATCATGTTGGATTTATAGGTACTTGTTTGGTACTGGACATGACCCGCTCTATGAGATTTATGTCATGGTCAATGTCATACATATATCTCATATTAGTTATGTCATTTGAATCCTTATACATGAAGTTATTATGGTCTTCCACTTGATGAACATTATGTTTGACATATTCAAACGCTACCTTTAACCGGGTAGTTATAAAGGGTATGATTGGCATAATCGGATTCATGTAGGGAAGAATAATAAGCTAAATGGATTTGTCCCTCTTCGGAGAGATGTCAAGCTTGGGCCTCTCGTAGGAATGATGTTGATGAAAATGTTCGGCCGGACTCAAATGATTTGATTGGATCAATGTCATTTGGATTATCAATATATTCGGAATCGAGAAAGTATTGAACAAAGACAAGATGACTTGTTGACCATGACTTGTGTTCAATGACATCGTGGACAAAAGGATTATGACATATTCTAAATGGAATGCGAACTTGTATCTAGTTATACTATTTGGGTAGGTATGACGGTTTGCTAGAACCTAATCATATCTTATGGTTTCATGTTTGAACCCATTGCCAACTTAGTATAATCCTAGAAGGTCACACATAATAGAACGAATCCTTAAAAGAACTATATTGGAATATTGGGTCGAAGGACCATTGAGGGATTTAAAGAATTAGAAGAAGAAAAGTGGAAAAAGGGGAGGTCCGGTCGGACCTGGCCATAGACCCGTCCGGACCATGATGGATCCGGTCGGACCTTATGCCATACCCGGCCGGACCAGTCGGTTTCGGGAGGAACTTTCCTTAATCCGTTTTCTGTTTAGACATAAATTACCTATTTGGAATAGGTCTAACTTGTATATAAACAGCCCTAATTTGTCCCTAATCAGAACATGTGTTTTTGCAAGCCTCCAAAGAGTTTTGGAGAGTTATTTCTTGTTCTAAGAAATCCCTAGCTTGAAGAACAAGATCAAACACAATTATATTTCATATAGTCAAAATACAATTGAGAAAACGTGTTCCTCAATTTTGTTCTAGTAACCAAGATCAAGAAGGTCCTTAATATTCGTTCGTGGTGTGGATACCGCTAGAGGGTGAAACTCATCATCTTCAAAGTTCGTGTTCAAGCTTTGTGTTCGTGACCAAGTTTCTAAATCTCCACCAAGATCAAAGGTTGAAGTTCAAAGGCATCAAGGGTTAGTATTCTAGTATTCATATTATATGTATTTGATATAATCATATGAACGGATCTATGGCTTTGGGTTTCTATTAAAATTTTAAATGCAATTTTCCGCTGCGCATGTTACTCCGAAACCCAACAGCACACACACCCAAAAACATGAAAATAGTGAACTTTAGGCTTCTTGCCATTCAAAATCTCATAAGGTGTCATAGTGGTACCGGGTCTTAAGAAAACTCTATTTGCCATGTGACAAGCTGTGTTTAGTGCTTCGGCCCAAAATCGTTTAGAAATCTGTTTAGAAAACAACATTACACGAGCCATTTCAAGTAAAGTTCGATTTTTCCTTTCGGCAATCCAATTTTGTTGAGGAGTTTTGGGTGCCGAAAATTCATGGTGAATTCCCATTTTCTTCACAAAAAGTAGAAAAAGTAGCATTTTCAAACTCTTTACCATGATCGGACCTTATACGAGAAACAGAAGCACAAAACATGTTTTTGATTTTTGAGAGTAAGATTTTAAACTTTTCAAAAGCCTCAGATTTTTCTTTTAAGAAAAAGATCCATGTGAACCTAGAAAAATCATCAACAATTACCAACGAATATTTCTTACCACCCAAACTGTCAACCTCAACTGGACCCATTAAATTCATATGTAAAAGTTGAAAACAATATGTTGTTCCAGAGTACTGCTCATGCTATTGGGCAGCACTGTGGGCAACACGAGTTTGTTTGCCTTTAAGACAACCTTCACAAATGATTTTGTTTTTAAAATCCAGATTAGGAACTCCTTTAATAGAACCAAGCTTAACAATCTTTTCAATATTTTCAGAAATTTGTGTGTCCTAACTTTTGGTGCCACAAAGTGGTGACATCAACTCTCACGGAGTTGCATACCTATTTGTTTTCAACACAATAACAATTGTTGGTTGATCTAGTACCTGTCATCACACACTTATTAGTACGATCAAAGACCTCACAAGTATTTTTGTTGAATTTTACCTCTAAATCGTCGTCACAAAGTTGGCTTATACTAACTAAATTAGCTACAAGACCATCTACATGTAAGACATTTTTTAAGGTGGGAAAACCCAGCACATTTAGTGTACCTTTCCCTATTATCTTGCTCTTACTTCCACCACAATAAGTAACATTACCTCCAAGAACAGATTCATAGTCTTTTAAAAACAATTTTGTTCCCGTCATGTGACGTGAACACCCACTATCAAAATACCATGAACCTTCAACATTAGTTATTAAGGCCGTAAAAACAACATCACATCTTTGATTGTTTTTAGGTCTCCATACATTCTTACTTTGCTTTTTGTTTCTCCGATAAGCAGTGTTATCAGAAGTAGTGGGTAACACTTCAGGTAACAGTGAGGAACTGGACTGATTTCTTTTCAGAAAAGTATGACAATTGTTTTTAAAATGTCTAGTAGTGTGACAATAAGTACACACTTTCCCCTTGTCAGAGATTTTGAAAGAAGAAAAATCATTATCCTTTCCACGTTCATTTAAAAAACATGTTTCATTATCTTCTAAAGACAAAGAAGAAATGATCTTATCTAAAGAATCTTGAAAACCAATACCTGCCCTGAGAGGTTTACTTAGCATGAGGATCTCATCCAGTTTGGTAGATCCCGTGTTGAGCTTTTTGAGAGTGGTTTCGGCTAAAGACAATTTTGTCTTGATTTTCTCCGGCTCAGCATCCTTCTTTGTGAGTTAGATTTCAAGATTAGCCATGCCAACCCTTAGCTGCTGAGTTTCTTTGGTCAAGAATTGCACCATGCTATGCTCCTTCTTGTATTCTTCAAGAATGTCCTCATAAAGATTCCTTACTCCTATTATGAATTCATCCTTACTCATCTCAGCATCATCTTGAGAACTTCATGCATCCAGATTAACAGACCCCATAAAACAAACAACATTAGTAGAATTTTAATCATTATACCTGCTGGATGTTATCACATGTGTTACCTCACTTTGGTTATCACTTGGGATAGCACTTTCTGTGTCCGAGTCACAAACAGTGACGAACATGGTTGTCTCATCTGGGTTTTGAGCATGGTCCACTCCTTCTTCTTTATTGTCACTGAGGGACACCCATAAGCCTTTTCCCTTCTTCCTCAGATTGTTTGCGTATTCATTGGCATAGTGTCCCCATCCCGAACACGTATGGCATTGAATGGAGTCAAGGTAATTAGAACTTGACTGATCGGAGGATACCCTATGGATTGGGCTTGATTTCTAGGTGGTTGGGAATGACCTCCTTGGCATCGAATCATACACCTTGGTTTGTTACTCTTTTGCTTTTACATGCACATTTTCTTTGTTAAAATTTCTTAACATAGAGTTATATTTTCTAGCATGTAAAGACACACTAGCATTTTCATCAAATCTTTTACAAAAATCGAGGGTTGAATTTTCAAAGCAACACTTTTTCTTTTAATAGCATCACTTTGATCAGCAAGGTTTAATTCAAAATTTTCCAAAATACTCATCAAAGTATTGATATCCATGGTTGCAAGACTGTGAGCCTCTTCAATAGATGAAACTTTTATATTGAAGCGCTCATGAAGAGTTCTAATTGATTTTGAAACAAGTTGTTTGTTAGTAAAAGGTTCACCCAAAACTTGACATTCATTTGCAATATCAATAAGTTTTTCAAAATATGAAGAAATATCTTCATTTTCACTCATCCTCAATCTTTCAAATTTGCTTGTGAGCCTCCTAAGCTTAGTTTCATGCACACTACCATCTGTTTGTACCCAATCTGAAGTTAGAAGACTTCTTAGACGTTTAGGAACCTCCAAGGACCTTTTAGGAAATTATAACCTAACAAGGTCTTATCCGACAGATTCCCAGACTCCCTGATAGACGAAATCAGTTGTAGGTCGAATTCTATCAGGATAATGGACAAATCCCGTGAGCAAACTGATAAGGATTCGATGAGATCTTGATAAGCACGGAATCCGAAGATCATCACCGTACGGCTTCCTAACCTCCGTACGGCTCCCTCCAGGCCGTGCGACCACATCCCCGATTTCCAGGTTTTTTCCTATAAATAGGGTCCTCCTCTCAGCCATAATCACACAATTCATTCTACGAGTTCCACAGTCAAAACTGACGAGGAAACTCTTAGTTTAAGACTTTTCTTCACCCTAAAAGCCTCTTCGAATCTTCAAGAAGCTTCAATCATAGTTCTTACCGATCAAGGTAAGTCCTCTTCCTTTTATTATTATGTTCGTCATGTTCTTAGTCTAAATTCATAATATATGCTATAACTAGGGTAGTGATCTTCATGTTTATGTGTTCAGTCATATGTATTCATGATGTTCTTGTTATTATGCTAGATCTAAGTCTCATAGATACATGATATGCTAGATCTAGGATTGTAATCCCTATTTATGTGCACATGCCATAGCCTATGATGATCCTAGGGTTTCATCAAACCCTGATACGATCTAGGAACTACCTCTAACCCTAATCTTCCCCCTCTATATGCATGATCCCGCTTCATCTCTTCCCATTCTAATTCATCAATGAACTACACCGACTTGAGCTTCTCATGATGAGAAGAATGTAGGCAATCTTCGGATCCGGTCTCAATCACTAACACACACATACACATTGATCATGATAGAAAGACCGATTCGTCGGGAAATATGAGTGATAACATGAATATTCTTCTCTTATTGCAATTTGACCCCCGAACCCTATTATTCTCATAAATGGTTTTCTCAATGTTTTAACAACAAATAAAACAACGTGGCGACTCCCGATTTTCATCTCACATATTCACAGTGGCAACTCCGCTGGGGAATTGTTTTTGAAAACCTTTTTCAAAACTTAAGAGGGTCTAACTTTCATTAACTTCACGATTTTGTGTGTGTTCTAACTGCCCCGCGCATCCCTTTATCTGCAAATCTGGTTCTAACGATTCCCTGCAGGTTTATATGTTCATAGCATGCTTTAAATGTTCTAGGATCCACTCTGATTGTGTTTGATTAATGCTTAGACTCTATAACTATGAATTGTTATGCTAGTAGACTCCTCTCTTGCATTGCATATCATCATAAAATACGTAATCAAATGGCACACTACCACTAGTCCGTGTCACACTGCACACCCTACTGGATACTCCGCTGAGTGCACAGATTTTGGTGATCCTGTCGCCTTTATCTTCGTGGAACACGGGCTATCTAACTCACCGTATTCACTTGTGAAGCGGTCGAGGTTAATCCTTGTTCATTTCTAAACCATGCACCTTGATCAAGTTAAGAACACTTATCAAAACAAGTAATCTTAATCTTAACTAAAATCATTCATCATGTTGCGTGTGTCTACCCTAGATTCACTCTAGTCAAACCTTAGACCCGTCTAGGTCAACCCGTCTAGGTCAACCTAGTCTACCCTAGATCAACTCTAGTCAAACCTTAGACCCATCTAGGTCAACCCGTCTAGGTCAACCTAGTCTACCCTAGATCAACTCTAGTCAAACCTTAGACCCGTCTAGGTCAACCCGTCTAGGCCAACCTAGTCTACCCTAGATCAACTCTAGTCAACCCTCGACTCGTCTAGGTAAACCCTAGTTAACCTCTGACCTTCCTAGGTCAACTTACTCAAGGCCATCCCGTCTAGGTCAAACTTTGGCCAACTTTGGTCAACCGACCTACCTCTAAGCCAATTAGGATTCCTCTTCATCTAGACCCACCTAGGTCAACCTTTGACCTGCTAAGTCAACTTCGACCCGCTTAGGTCAACCTACCTATCATTGACCCATCTAGGTTAATTTACCCATGTCTCGACTCGGTTAGGTCAACCCAACCTCAACCAACTCAGGTTAACCCGTCATCCTCGACCTGTCTAAGTCAACCCTACCTCAACCAACTTAGGTTAACCCATCATCCTCGACCTGTTTAGGTCAACCCGTCACCTTGACCCATCTAGGTCAATCCTTCATCTTGACCCCACCTTTAGTCAAGCTAGCCGATCGTAGATGTCCCACCTCTTGGTCTACCAATGTCAAACCTTACCCGACTCGCTTAGGCTAAGACCACGTTACCTAGGGTCTCTCCACCTATACCTAACCAAGGACCGAGTAATCTCCCCTTACTTTTGGACAACTACGGTCATCTTCTATTACTTATGGTTTTCAAAATCACTGACCTCTTACGGTCACTATCTCAGTTATTTTACTTAACCCGAACTACGGTGACCTGAGCCTCTCATTGTGTGGGACCTCTCCTACATAGTAAGGGGAACGTAGGTAGCTACCGGCCCGGTCAATCTTTTAGTCTTTTCATTCAAAGAACATTTCAAAAATACAGAGATTGAGTCTTTTCATAAAAAATGATTTTATAAATGATACCTTGTCATTAATTATGAGTCTAATTTAATTCAAAGACTTAACTTCTCCACCGTCACTACAGAATCCTGCATCATTTCTACCGAAGGGATTAACGCAGTCACAACCGTAGCTACCACCCAAGATCTCGAGACAACTCTCTTCTCCAACAACGTTCTCAACGAGAAAATGGCCCACTTCAACGCTATCCTCAACAAGCAAGCAACCCGCTATGAGACTATCCTCAATGAGTAAGCAACCCTCTCTAGAACCGCTCTCGATGAACAAGAAGCCTTCTTTGAGACTGTTCTCCTCAAGCAAACAGACCGCTTTCAGAAAGTGATCTACAAGGATCTAAAGGACACCAAAGAGAGTCTCTGGTCTGATATACGCGGCATCTACGAGTATCTCAACCGCAGTCTCCCTCTTGCTCCATTTCAACACCCGTACGCTCCTCAAATGTATGGGTCACCACAGACTTTCCCCATTGCGATACCTCCTATAGCTACTCATCAACTAGGAATACCGGTGCCTAAGCCTCCCTCCAAGATGGTCCGTGACAAGAAGGACGAGTACGATGACTTGGGTATGCCATTAGACAAATGCTTCAAAAGTCTAGTTCGAGCCGGCAAGTTATCCCCTCTACTCGACTACAAACCATTCTATGCAAGACCAAACTTGGATCCCTCCAAACATTGCAAGTATCACTAATACATTGGACATGACACCGAGAATTGCCTCCCTCTGAAGAGAAAGATCCAAAGCCTCATCGATAGCGGAGCCATCACCTGCCAAGGGAATACATGGGCATAAGAAAAATCCGAGCAAGCAAGAGGTTACACCGGGGCTACCTCCTTCAAAAAAATATATATATATTAAAAAAAAAGAGTCTTTTAGTCTTCGTAGGTTCTAGAGAATCTTTTAGTCAAATTCCACTTCGGACATTAGTTTTTTATTTTTACTAGCAAAAGTCCACTCCGGACATTAGTTAGATTGTTAAAGTCCACCTCGGACTAGTCAATTTGAGTCTTTAAATAATAAAGTGTCTTTATTTGTTTTCTCTCTAGACTTGAGACATAATCTTGCATATACATCAACTCCATGAAAATTGTATTAATCTTAATTGACAATTGATTGATATATCTTTATATGACGAATTAATCGCAAATGTATTCATTAATAAAGACTCATTAAAAGGTAAATGGACCTACAAACCATCATACATAACTTAACAAACAAATAATCTCAAAATAACAAACGCTTTGATTAATCGAATTGTTTTCTCTTTGTCCTCTCTATACCTACCCTTATACGTGTACACCCACTGTGTACACTCTATATATACTCTCCTCATATACACCCACTGTGTCCACCCTCCATATATTATTCTCGTGTAGACCTACTGTGTACACTCTATATATATTCTCATCGTGTACACCCACTGTGTGCACCCTCCATATATTCTCCTTGTGTATACCCACTGTGTACACCCTATATATACTCTCCTCGTGTACACCCACTGTGTGCACCCTCCATATATTCTCCTTGTGTACACCCACTGTGTACACCCCCTATATACTCTCCTCGTGTACACCCACTGTGTGCACCCTCCTAAATATTCCCCATATACACTTCCACCTTTCCATGAAGAAGACGACGACGGCAGAGTTGGTCACCATTGAAGAAGCGTCCGCGCCATCACAAACGCTATCTGTCCTCCTCAAAGATGTCTAGGGGTTATCCAAACCCCCTCCACGACTTCTACCTCCCAAAGGCGAAAGCGAACTAGGGGCTCATCTTGCCCCACATTTCAATATGTAAAAAAAAAAAAGGCTCACTAGGTCGAAACCCACGATGGGCGGCTTAGGCAAAAATTAGAGCAAAAGCACAAAAAAGAAGCCCGCTAGTTTGAAAACCCACAAGGGCGGCCTAGACAAAAATAAGGGTGTGCACAAAAAAAAAATCAAAGCAATGAAAAATAAAAGGGGCTATCATCATAGGAAAAGTAAAAGTCCCACTTTCTTTTCACTTCTTATTTTCTATTTTTCTTCCTTTTTAAAGGAGTTCAACTCAACTCGACGGCAGCAAAGCGACAACTACAAACAAAGCGGCAACGGTGTAACCACCACTCGAACCCGGTATCATCATCAACCGGATCATCCTCGAACTACGCGGACCTGAGCCTCTTATACCAAGGGGAACGTAGGCAACCTCCTGGTCCGGTCCACAAAATATATACAACCCACCTCGTGCCAACTTTCATTCTTTTTTCTCTTCCCCATACAGTACAATTTCTATTCTCTTTCTCGATTAATCAAGGCGTTTATTATTTCGAGACTACTTGTCTAAAACATAATCATAAGATACATAACTAATCAACGAGGTCCATTCTCGAGCAATCAAAAGACAATTCTGAATAAAACAATTTTCAAATGTCTCGACAAGTCTTCTGTTCTACAATCTAGGAAAGAGATAAACAATTATTTTCTGTCAAGCAGGGGCTTCCTTCCTTTTGTACATATACTTCGCTGTCCAAAGAGTCAAAATGCGAGAACTCCCTCTCTTGTTCTCTCTCTCTCTTCTCTCACTATAACAAAAAGGCTCCTGCAAGTCGTCTGTACAATTCTGTCCTTTTTCTTTATTTTTGAGTCGACTGAAAATAAATACAAATAAAATAATAATAATAATAATAATAATAATAATAACGACGCTAAAATAATATACCCACCTAGATTGAAAACCCGCAAGGGCGGTCTGGAGAAAAAACAGGGTGCGTCTAAAAGAAGGTAGCATTCCCCCACCTTATGCCCTCACCAAACTAGGGCTACCCTAAAGGAATTAGGCCGAGTACTGATCATTCCCCGCAGAAGGTCATCTCTCTCCATCAAAGCTCAACATGGATGACCTCTTTCTAATGCCCTCACCAAACTGGGGCTTCCCCAGTGCAACCGGACTGACTACCGATGATCCAACGAGATCACCCTCCAACAAGGCTACTCCCCACAGAAAGTCATCTCTCTCCATCGAAGTCAGACATGGTTCACCTCTCTCAAGTACCCCCATTCAAACTGGGGCTTCACCAATCCAAGTTAAGTCAACTACTTGACTACTCGAGATCACCGGCGACTCGATGAAATCTCACTCACCTGAAGGACTACCCTAATCAACGAACCTAACGAAGGACAAGTACTTGAATCAATTAGACTGTAATTAATTATAAGGTATCTTTATAAAGTCATTACATTTTCAAAGTGTTTTCTATCACGACACGTTGTTTATAAACCCGCACACTCGGTCTCCACACTACAAGAAAAATACCTTTCTACGACGGCTAAAATCCATCGCCTATAGGTAGAAATCCATCGCGTTTTAGTTTTTGCGATGGGAAAAACCGTCGACATGACCTTCGCCTATACCCTTGTCGCTAAAGGTATAGGCGATTGTTATAGCCATTGCAAAATGTTTCCCATAATATGCGATTGCTTTTCAATCGAATATAATATTTTTTTTTAAATAATTTAATGTGTTGGCCATCGCAGAAACTAGGATATATAAGGAGACGGATAAAGCCATCGCCTATTACCCCTTTTTCAATCTTATGCGATTGCTTTTCAATCGCTTATTGTAAATATTTTAATTTTAATTTTAATTTTAATGAAAATGTGTGAGCCATTTGAGACGGATATAGCCATCGCCTATTACCTTTTTTTTTCTTTTCCCCAAATAGCTTGTTACAGAACCTCAATGCCAAGCCTATTACCCCATCCCAACCAAGCATGTTGAAAAAGATATATAACATAAATGAAACTAAAATTTGCAAAAACATAAGCCTTTATACGTAAATTGGCAACAAAATGTTTCACCAATTTTTTCACCAGTCCAAAAAAGAACCTAACTAGATCACCGACTGTTTCACTAGTTCAAAATATAAGCGAAGCACCTAGTTAGAACTATGAGTCTACCAAGGCTCAAGCAATTTTAAACAAGTCAAAAAATATACATACTTTGGCCAATTAGTTTCATAAGTTCTAAAAGCAAAATATACCCAAGTACGTAACTATGGAATCTCACCACCCGTCTCACCATCATCATTGGAAGGAGATGAAAATGTTGGAATATTCGATGCACGATCAGAATATGGTGTAGAATCACAATCATCGTTGAAGTCAGGAATGGGTGGCGGGGGAATTCCAAACCTCTCACCTACTTCAGCCAAGAATGGAGCCATGCTGTTAATAAACACTTCCATTTTCTTCATTTTCTTGGAGGAATTTTGTGATGCGACATATGCTGCATAATCAACTGATGAAGCGTTACTCGAACGCTTGAACCATCTCTCACCTGGCCGTCCAATTAGCCTTCCTTTATTGACCCTACCGACTGCTGCCTCCCATATCTTCAATCCAAGATATGAAACAGGGTCACATCCAGGGTGCAAAATACCATTAACAAGAGCTGCTGGGTCTAAGCCATTCAATTCACGCAAATCTTTGGCGTAGACCTCCTGTATTGACATATAATTGTTACCAAGTGACAAAAGAAGCAAACCTAGCAACAAATTTGAAAGATGCAAAGGGAGTATATTATAAAGAGAAAAAATTTCATACAGTGTCACTGTAAAAAACTAGTTTTATAGAACGTCTTTGTTGGATTCTAACTAAGAAAGCTGAAAAACTGCTGCATATGATTACGGTCTGGTGTGTGAACATTGTAATTTTAATTATTGAGTCTCATTAGACTGATGGCTTGGCTGAAAAATTTCAACCAAAAGCTTCTTTCTTGTGCAGTTTAAATACAATATTTGTTGATGGAACTGCTGTTAGGAGTGAAGATACAGTCATCATCAAGTGTGGGACTGAAATTATTCCAGGTCCAGCTGCTGAAGGTCAGCAGTTTTATTACGTAGTTTATCCTTCTCCTTTGTGTGCTAGTGACATCAGTGTTGATTTTTTTTTTGGTTGGAATTTTTATTAGAGTAATTTGATTTAAACTTCTTAAAACAATGTCTTCAAATGAGCTGCACCTTTGCTAATCGTAGGTTCCTTGTTCTGATCTGAGCTCACTTTATAAATTGAAGCTACTGTTATTGACTTATGGGTGTTTGTAAACTGTCTGACCTCTGTTTCTTTCTGATGTCAAGGGTATGTGAGTTACAAATTCAAGTCACGTGCTGCCACCTAAGCTATAATTGTAGAAAAAATAGGAAATGATATCTTGCAATTTTGGGAAGTCTAACCACAGTTAGTTACTCAAAATAAGGCTAAAGTCTATCTCTCTTCCAGCAACATGAAACCTGATGAGGATGACACTTCAACCATGTGTACTCTGTGGATCCATTGAATCATCTTTTGCTTGTTCCCATTCTAAACTCAATTAACATAATTCAATAAAATGATCAACCACTTATTTACGCCCAGTTTCAACAATTTTGCTTTGCAATATCTATTCTTTACTTAAAGACACCACCGGTTGTATCATCAAAATGATACAGCACAAGTGAAAATAAGAATCTCTATTCATTAGAGAATTTTTGTTAAAAAAATTAAATAAAAAATTATGACACCCCTGTTACCTACCAGTCATCTTCATCAGTAAAATTTAAGATGATTAACTTTGAAAAAAAAATTAGGACCGCGACCACCACTACCACTTTCCCACATTAGTATGATATTGTCCGCTTTGGGCCCAGCCCGTACGGATTTGTTTTTGGTCATCCCCCAAAAGGCCTCATACTAATGAAGTGGGTGGGTGCTATTATAAACCTTGCAATTGTTTCCTCAATTGCCGATGTGGGACTTTGGGTTGCACCCCAACAATCCTCCCCTCAAACCAAGGACCATATCCAGCGAAAGCTTGTACCAACCGGCCCGCGGAACACCACCGCCTTCGATTGCAAGACTCCATTCGCAATGTCACACAAGGGGAACCCCACCAATATAAAGCACACACGCGGTCCACCCGGTCAGGAACATCCGAACCAGGGCTCTGATACCACTTGTAGGGACCGAGACCACCACCACCACTTTCCCACATTAGTATGATATTGTCCGCTTTAGGCCCAGCCCGCACGGATTTGTTTTTGGTCATCCCCCAAAAGGCCTCATACTAATGAAATGGGTGGGTGCTATTATATACCTTGCAATTGTTTCCTCAATTGCCGATGTGGGACTTTGGGTTGCACCCCAACAAAAACACTCCCTAAGATCCATTTAAAAAAAAAAAAACTGTGATCCAATTCTAAATCACGCAAATGAAGGATCGATTGATAGCGTATGGTGACAAGTGTAAATAAGAAATGGTTGAAGTGTAACCGGAATCATCTTCACGTTGCCGCAGAAGGCGAGGAGACTGCAGCCCTCTTTTGCTAATAGTCGTGGGTGTGAAAACAGGAGTGAGGAGAGAGAAAATTAACCTAATCGATTGATTAAAATGGTGCGGATGGAGGGAGTGTATTATAAATTAGATGTTTTAAATTAGAAGGGAAGGACGGAGGGAGTATATTATAAAATGGGACGAAGGGAGTATATCATACTAACTGTTTAAAATGGTACGGACGGAGGGAGTATATTATAAATTAGATGTTTTGCAGTGACATCGCATATAATTTTTTCTCTAAACATATTCACAACAGTCATATTATATAACAACAGCCAAGAAACACATACCTGAAGATTCTCAGCTTCTTTGGTAACCCAAATCTTATCGTTATTGTCGGTACTTTTCTTCTTTTTAAGGTGAGTTTCAGTGAACCTTTCAATTTGAGTTGGTGCACGACCCAAAACATCTTCCTGTATGTTGAAAGAAAAAATACTTATGATCTAATTAAACGAAGAACAAAAATTACCAACATATGTATTAAAACTTATAACTTAAAACTTAGTTTTCATTACCAGTTTCTTATCTCTTTCCTCATATGTAATTCTGCCAGATGTGTGAGGAATATTTTTTATTGATGCTCGGTTTTGCTTATGTTGTTCACTTGATTTTATAAACTCGGGACTCATTCAATGATCACATAATCCTTGCCAGGCCTCGTTGTTTGTCCATTCAGGTGTGTGGTTCCTCGCTTCAAGTATTGATGTATGATCTTTAATTGCCTTATCTTTCCATGCAAAGAGATACTTTGGAAAGTTCCAAGCTGCTATATACTCCCAAACTTTCCTGCCTCTTGCTTGTTCTTCAGGTGAAATAAACCTAAAGTACCTCTAGAAAGACACAAAAGATTGCTAAATCAAGTTATTTGTATTCTAAAAAAAGTACAAAAATTGTGATAGAAAAGGAATGTTACCAGATATTCTGCCCAAAGAGAATCAAGTTCTTCTTCTTTCCATTCGCTCCATGATTTTTTAAGTTCATCAAAGTGTCTTTGAATGATTGGGCCAGTCTTTGATATATCAGAAGCAGGTAATAATCTACAAGAAAGTAGATTTAGAAACAATAAACAGGACATATATATATATATATATATACACACACATCAATTGATTAAGAAACAATAGTTATTGATGCTTCCTCAACCACCGCCATTTGTTATCCTCCTCCATTGAAACCCCATTAAAAAAACCTGGAGCTTGGATAGAATGGCGGTTCAAGAAATTGGTAACAGAGCGTTTATAAAACTGAGTGGAAAAAACATTTTGAGAGTCATTCAAACACAGCCAACCCCCTTCTGGAGACTTTATTCAATCATTCCCAAATTCCAGCAGAAATGATGGAATGAGAACAAGTAGGAAATAGGGAAAGAATAATTTTAAACCCCATTTTCATCCACAATCAGAAACCCAGTTTATGGTCGATTCATGAATGGAGCTCGTGTTCTCAACAGGACACACGAACCAGCCTTCCTGACCACGCATAAATACATAATAAAACCACAATGCTTTCACACACAAATCCCTACTCGCCCCCCCCCCCCCAAAGATTGGATGGAGACCCTATGCTAGTGATCTCAGAAATGCTGCTCTCTATCATGTTGGGGGTGACCAAGAAAGAGATGGAGAGATGAACAGTTGGATGGAGAAGTAGTATCTGAAGCAGGTAGATGAAGATGGGTATTTGAGATTACTATCCTACCCATATTATGTATGTACTTAGTGTATAAAAGGTAGTCTAATAAAAAAGGGCCATTTGTTAAGATACCCTTGAAGGGGGTATCCTAACAACTCCCATATAGATATATATATATATTTATATATGGGAGTTGTTAGGAGAGAGAGAGAGAGAGAGAGAAAATTTAACTTATGCACCACTGAATGAGGCAAACCATTCAGATGTGACTTACGTTTGCGCGAGAACAGTAACCATTTCTTTCGATTTACCAGCTTTGGGTGCCTTTATTCCCTTAGTTACACCGTGGGTTCTCCTTGGTTGCCCATTGGGAGGGACAGGTGGGATTTCAGGTTGAGGAGCCACTTGTGGGGCCACTTGAGGAGCCACTTGAGGGGCCACTTGAGGGGCACCAAGAACTCGTGGGGCAGTAGGATGATGTTGAGCAGCATTAGCTCGAGCTATAGATTGTGGAGCAACAAGAACTCGTGGAGCAGGAGCACCTCTACCTCTACCCATTCCTGAAGCAGATTGAGGGAATTACAAGCACACACAAAAAAAAAAAAAAGAAAAAAAAGGAAGTTATGAGAAAGACTAATACCAAGAAGAGCACTGCCATTATCCAAGAGTCAGAATTGGTTTAGGCTAATAATTTTAAATTCATTCCATCTTGAGTCCTTGCATCACAATTATACTCCATCCGTCCCAAAATATTCTTCACACTCCTGTTTTGCCCTTATTACGAATGAACTTTTGACCAATAATTTTAGGTGGATTTGAGTATACTAATGAAAATCTAAATTTGTTATTGGTTTATCATCAACAATACTATCAATAATAAGTTTTAGGATTTCATTACGATAAACAAATCAATCTAAAATTTTAGTTTAAAATTCATTTGAAGCAATGACAAAAAAAAGTGAGAAGATCATTTTAGGACGGAGGGAGTATGATATAACTGTCATTTCCAAGCAATTGGGACAGTTTAGGCTATTTTTTAATAATATCTCTGAGTAATTATGCATACAAAACACGGGAAAGAAATAACCATGTCATTCTGACAAACTTCCGAGTAAGCAATCAAAACACGAGAAAGCAATACAACATAAGTAACCAGTAAAGACAAAATAGGGACTGAGAGCCTCTACCAGATGCTGAGTGGGAAACATGGGGTTCAGGGACACGATAAGTGGATGAAGAGGCCAAATGCTGATTGGTTGTATTTATGGAACCACCTCTCCCAGAAGTTGAATATGCTCCACTTTTACCTCTAGCCATACCTGAAAATGGAAATGATCATCAGTTAATAGAACCACATTAAGTTACTGAAAATGGAAATGATCATCAGTTAATAAAAATATTCATACAATTAATTCTATACCAAGTCTTCATTAATCACTGTCATTAATGGAATCACCATCTTCATTATATGTGTTTTCACCCTCCTCACTATCATGATCCTCATCTGTTGTATCATAAATTTCATTGAGGGTATCATCCTCCTCCTCACTGTCATGATCTTCATCATCCAAAAATTCTTCATTATCATCATCATCTTCTAGTGGCTCAACTTCAACTCCGGGTTCATTGTCATCATGAAGAATCAGACTATCACCGTCATAATCAAAATCAGACAGATTTACAACACCAATCTCATCTTCTTGATATGTATTTGCATCTCCATTTTCATCATTTTCCTTAACATCATATGTACTCCTTGGCTTTGTAGTGATAACACTAGACCAACCTTGATTTTTTTTTTAAACAGGATTTGCATAGAAAACTTGCAAAACCTGAGATGCAATTACAAATGGCTCGTATGACCTTAATATAGATTTTGTGTTCACCTTTGTAAACCCATATTTGTCAACTTCAACCCCTTTTTTTGGATCATACCATTCACATTTGAACAAATGAACAGTGTTGCCTTCGTGATAGTGTACCTCAAGGACTTCCACCAAGTGTCCATAATAGTCACACTCATCATCACCGTAGTTATTTCCCTTCACTACTACTCCAGAACTTTGAGTTACCCTCCTTGTCTCTAGTTTATTAGTATGGAACCGGAAGCCATTTACAAGGAATCGCTGAAAACTTGTGACATCTTTATAGGGTCCCTTTGCTAATATCCTCAAATTTTTATCATTGTCCCTCTTAAACTGATGATGGAACCATTTAAACAAAGTTCGATGGTGTTCTTCCTCTATGTGATTTTCTGTCATATTTGGGTGAAGTTCTTGTACTATTGCTCTATGTTCACTGATAAAAAAATATAATAACAAATTAATCCTATAAACATGATTAAGAGACATGTTTCCTGCAAAACAAATTAAACCTATAAACATGATTCTATTTACAAGAAAGGAACAAGAAAATTCAACGAATTTATGAACAAAAACAAAGAGGGAGTATTAATGAATTAACAAAATTCAGCAAATTCTATATACTGTGAGAGGCAGGGTGTGACAAAAGGGGAAAGGCAGGTAAAAAAAAAAGAGGGAACATCATTTTCGGGACGAAGTGTCGCGACCCCGGACCCCGCGGGCCCCGGGACCGCGATCTGGACGTCGACTCTAAAACCAAAACTGTAAATACCGAAGTTAAAAATTCCATTTGATACCGAAAGGGTGATGCTCCAAAGTTTTACAAAACCAAGTTTAATACAAACCAAATACGACTATCATAAACTTCCACAAGTTTATGCACAACAAAATACAATTATTCAATTCTTAACGACGTCATTGTTTGGTACAACTATCCCAAAATGGTTACACATTTACATAATGTAAACCAACCTATAAAAACCTTCCCCAAAAGAACAGATCCACCCTCGACGTCCTCTTTCTCGTGATCAGCGAGACTAATCCTTAGCACCTGGGGGGGGTTAAGGAAAAACAAAGATGAAAGAAAAGGGGGTGAGATAAATCTCAATAAGTTACTAATGCAACTACATGACATGCTATGATGCAATATACAATAAGCAATAATAATTATCACATATCACATAGCATTTATCACATAACAGATAGCAGCGGAAATAAACACATAACAAAGGATATAGCCAAGGTTTTCCAAACCGGAACATCCAAATAAAGGATCGCTGCGCAGCTTCAATAATCAACCAATCATCATCTTCATAATAGCATGAAAGCCGAAGAGAAAACCCCGGTACCGGAACCAATAACCATAAAAGAAGTGTCACAAGGGACGGGAGACATGCCACAAATTCATGCTCCAAGTAAAGCTAAAATGCACACAAAGGAGCTAGCTCTTCTCACATCCAAGGCCAATCTGGAGGAGGGTAATAATGGGGCAAAACAATGGTCAACATCACAATGGACTTGGCCGTGCCATCATAATGTTTCGCATCGCCCAAACACACAAAAAATACCAGCTGGACTTTCACGTAAAGGCTAAGTAATAAATACTAGCACGATAAACAACAAAGGATTCCAAAGTAGGGAATCATGCCAAATAATCACCAAGAAGATGAAATGAACCAACAACACACAGCAAAGGTGCTTCAAAATCTCAATTAACCATTAATGAATTCCAAACACAAACTTGATCACAAAGGACCCAATTCTATCACTAAAGGGTACTACAATGTTCACTAAGGTCAACTAGAAGGACACTCAAGACTTAGACCAAAACGCATCCTTCAATCACACAATTTTAGCAAATGTAAATTTTCAGGGGTTCTGTGCGGCCGCCCAAAAGGGACTGTGCGGCCGCCCAACAAGGCCCTCAACCAAGCACAAAAGCTTTCAGAAAGATGAGCGGTCGCCCATACGATTTTGGGCGGTCGCCCAATAAGCCGGAATCGCCAGAAATCGGGAAGAACAACATGGGTTCTTCCATTTTCAACCCAAAACACATTTAATCAAAATCCCAACTTCCAACTCATGTACTAATGTACCAAAACCATTTATAACTAGGGTGGGGACTCCAATATACCATTCATCAACCCAAAACAAAGAATCAAACCCAACATTCCAAAATCACCATTTTTGATCAAAAACCCAAATAAATTCCAAACAAATTCGAAACTCATCCAAACTTCAAATATAACACATCAAACAATATCTAAACATGATATGAACATTTTAGCATTAAAATGGGGGAAAAGTAACTTACTTGAATTTTCTCAAAGTTGATGGATTTCAAATCTTTTTGAGTCTACGCGATCCTATCGACGATCTAAACAATGTTTACGTTTTAAGAAATGAGAAATAACTAGAAGAAGATGAAGAAAAAGAAGAGAGAAGGAAAGAGAAAGAAGCTTACCCACAACCAAGAGAGAGAGAGAGAGAGTGTTTGGGAGAGAGAAGAGAGTGAGGAAGATGGAGTGTAAGAGGGAGAAGGGGAGGAGTAGGGAGGGAGTAGGGAAATAATTTAAAAGAGTTACACTTAGGCCCCCCCACTACACTACACACAAACACTACACTCCCTACTAACAATTAAGACCCAACAAATCTACACTAGCACAAATGACCCAAATAAAATGCTAGGCATAAATATTATAACACATAAATTGCACACATAATTATTTAAATAAGTAAAAATTCAAATAAATAAATAAGCAAATAATTAAATAAAAATCATTTAATTACTAATAAAATAGAGCCTATATTTCGGGTCGTGACATTCACTCCCCCTTAAAGAAAATTCGACCCGAATTTTAACGAGACTCACCTCAAACAAAAAGCCACGGAAATTTCCTCTCGATCTCATCTCGGAGCTCCCACGTCGACTCCTCGATATTATGATTCCTCCAAAGGACTCGAACCAACGCGATGCTCTTGCTCCTCAACTCTTAGGCTTTAGAATCTAAGATCCGGACCGGTCGTTCCTCATAAGTCATATCTGGCTCAATATCCTCCGGCACCTTCGGTAACACGTGAGACGGATCATGAACATACTTCCGAAGCATAGAAACGTGGAAAACGTTGTGCAACCGGTCCAAAGATGACGGTAACGCAAGACGATACGCTAGAAGTCCAACCTTTCCCAAAACCTCAAACGGACCAATAAACCTCGGAGCCAATTTACCTTTCTTCCCAAACCTACGAATACCCACCTTTGGAGACACTTTCAAAAACACCCAATCACCGGTCTGAAAACTAAGGTCTCGCCTTCCAACTCTTATGTCGACTCTGGGCTGTCTTCAATCTATCCCGGATAACTTTAACTTTCTCAACCGAATCCCGAAGCAAATCAATACCCAAAACTCTCGCTTCACCAACCTCATCCCAACAAATAGGCGATCTACACTTCCTTCCATAGAAGGCCTCAAACGGTGCCATCTCGATACTAGCCTGATAACTGTTGTTGTAAGAGAATTCCACTAACGGTAGGTGCGAATCCCAAGAATCGGAAAAGTCTATCGCACAAGCTCGCAACATATCCTCAAGAATCTGAATAGTCCTCTCGGATTGACCATCGGTCTGAGGATGAAAAGCTGTACTGAATCGCAAATCTGTACCCAAAGCTTCCTGAAACGCCTTCCAGAATCTAGAAGTAAACCTCGGGTCTCGATCTGACACAATGCTAACCGGAACCCCATGCAATCTAACAATCTCATCAATATAAAGGGTCGCCAGCTTCTCCATCGAATATCTGATATCAAAAGGCAAGAAATGGGCGCTCTTGGTCAATCTATCCACTATTACCCAAACACTGTCATACTTCCTACGGGTACGAGGCAATCCCGTAACGAAATCCATAGTCACATGCTCCCATTTCCACTCGGGAATCTCTAACGGCTGAAGCAATCCCGCGGGTCTCTGATGCTCGGCTTTGACCTGCTGACACGTTAAACACTTCGAAACATACTCGGCTATTTCCCTTCTCATATTAATCCACCAAAATTGTTGCTTCAAATCCTGATACATCTTCGTACTACCCGGATGAATAGTATACCTCGATTTGTGACCCTCATCAAGAACTCTCTGTTTAATTCCATCAACCTCGGGTATGCACAAACGACCACGGAAAGTCAAAACTCCACTCGAACTCAAAGAAAAATCCTCGAAGTTCTTTTCCTTCAATTTACCCATTATCTTCATCAACTCGGGATCTTCTTTCTGAGCTTCCTTTATCCTCTGAATTAGGGGAGATACCCTAATATTCGCAAAAATAGCCCCATGTCTCGATTCACGAGGAGACCAATCTCGAACATCCTCAAGCATTTTCCATTCTCGAACCATCATCGAAGCCACATAAGACTTTCTACTAATCGCATCGGCTACCACATTCGCCTTTCCCGGATGATAAGAAATCGTGCAATCATAATCCTTCAACAATTCCATCCATCGGCGCTGTCGGTTGTTCAACTCCTTCTGGGAGAAAAGGTACTTCAAACTCTTGTGATCCGTAAAAATCTCAAACTTCGCTCCATAAAGATAGTGCTTCCATTTGTGCAACGCAAAAACAATAGCCGCTAACTCCATATCATGAGTCGGGTAATTCTGCTCACTAGAGGTCAACTTCCTCGAAGCATACGCAATTACTTTCCCATTCTGCATCAACACACAACCCAAACCCTCTTTCGAAGCATCACTGTAAATCACTAGACCATCGCTCTCATTAGGCAAAGTCAAGATCGGTGCTGTCGTCAACCTCTTCTTCAATTCCTCGAAACTCTTGTCACATTTCTCGGTCCACACAAACGGAACGTTCTTTCGGGTCAACTGAGTCATCGGAGTAGCAATCCTCGAAAACCCTTCGATAAACCTTCTGTAATACCCGGCTAAACCAAGAAAACTACGAACCTCGGTCACTGACTCGGGTCTCTTCCAACCCACTATTGCCTCTATCTTTGAAGGATCCATAGAAATCCCGTCTTTAGAAATCACATGGCCCAGAAATGACACCTTCTCGAGCCAAAATTCGCATTTACTGAACTTCGCAAATAATTTCTCCCTCGCAAGAACGGATAAAACTGTCCTCAAGTGCTGCTCGTGCTCCTCTCGGGATTTAGAATAGACGAGAATGTCGTCGATGAAAACCACCACGAACGAATCAAGATAAGGATGGAAAACTCGGTTCATCAAATCCATAAACACGGCCGGCGCGTTAGTCAACCCAAACGGCATAACCAAGAATTCATAATGACCATACCGAGTGCGAAAAGCAGTCTTCGGAATATCCTCCGATCGAACCTTCAACTGATGGTACCCACTCCTCAAATCAAGCTTAGAGAAAACCACGGACCCTTGAAGCTGATCAAACAAATCATCAATATGGGGTAGAGGGTACTTATTCTTCACCGTAACCTGATTCAACTTCCGGTAATCTATGCACAATCTCAACGAACCATCTTTCTTTCGCACAAATAAAACCGGTGCTCCCCACGGGGAAACACTAGGGCGGATAAACCCTCGATCAAGCAACTCTTGCAACTGAACCTTTAACTCCTTCAACTCAGCGGGAGCTAACCTATAAGGCGCTTTCGAAATCGGAGCCGTACCCGGCAACAGATCTATACAAAACTCAATCTCACGATCGGGAGGCATATCATACTCGGTAGAGAAAACATCGGGAAACTCCCGAACTACCCGAACACTATCAAAACTAGGGGATTCTTTCCTAGTATCAAGAACACTAGCCAAATACCCCTCACAACCACTATGCAATAATCTTCTCGCTTTCATAAAAGAAATTAAGCGAACCTTCCTACTCAGAGGACTAGCCTCAAACACAAACTTAGGCACATCGGGAATAGAAAAAGTAACAGTTTTCTTACGGCAATCAACGGACGCATGAAATTTGTTCAACTAATCCATACCCAAAATGACATCAAAGTCTTGGATAGGAAGAACTACCAAATCCGCACAAAGGACTCGACCACAAATAACCACGTCACAAGCACGAAAGACTCGATCAGAAATCAAGCATTCTCCTATAGGGGTCGACACCTCTAGCACGTACGGTAAAGACTCAAAAGCAGCATTTAACATGGAAGCAAATTTCACAGAAATGTATGAATGAGATGATCCTGGATCTACTAACGCTCGCGCGCTCACATTAGATACAGAAACAATACCTCCAATAACGGATGGATCATCGGTAGCTTGTTGTTGATTCATGGCATAAACCTTCCCTTAAACCTTGGGCTTCCCTGCGGCATCCCTTTTCTGACCCAGATTAGTACCAACTCCTGACCCGGATGCTTGCCCTCTACCTCTCGGGCAATCTTTTACAAAGTGACCCATTTGACCACAATTGGTGCACCTTCCTTGCTTCTTCCAACAACGGTCTTCAGAATGACCTTCCTTTTGACAATACGAACAAAGCCTCCTAATTTGGCTCCCTTGGTTCCCGGAAGTGGTACCCGGGTTCCTTGGGATCGGTTGCCCTCGGAACTGAGATTGTCCCCCAAAGCTACCTCGGTTATCAATTCTTGGTTGTGACTTGCTCTGCGCTCCTTGCTTACTCGGGTTAGCTACCTCAGTCTTCCTTTTATGTTCCCCAATATCTTGCTCTATCAAATAGGCTCGGTCCACCGCATCTTGGAAAGTCACAATCCGTTGAGCAATAAATTGAGTACGGATGGAGGTCTTCAATCCCCGAATAAATCTCATAGCTTTTTGTTCCTCGGTCCTCACCAAATAGCCGCAATACCGGGCTAATTCTATGAACTTAGCCGAGTATTGTGCTATAGACAACACACCTTGCTCCAAGTTGAGTAGCTCGATCTCCTTTCGGTTTTGATCAACAACCGGAATGAAATGCTCCTTGAATTTACGCACAAACAACTCCCACGCATAAACCGTGCGAGTATCATCCCAAGTAGCTTTAATACCTTTCCACCAATGCTCGGCGGCTCCCACAAGCTTGTAAGCCGCGAACCGGACCTTGTCCTCATCCGAACACCCAAACACCTCATAAATCTTTTCCATAGACTCAATCCATAACTCAGCTTTCCGAACATCGGGTTCCCCATTGAATTCAACCGTTTAAGTTTCAAGAATTGCTCCAAACCATAACGAGGTGGTGCTTGCTCTACCCTCGGAGTTTGATCATGTATGGCCTTCATGGCCGCCTCAAACATGCCTTGAAACATGGCACGGGCTTCATCCCTTGTATCATTCTGATTCTGTGCCCCGCTAGTACCTCCTCTGTTTCTTCTTCCAGACATTGAGAACAATTACCTGCATAAGACATCAACCGTTAATCACTCCGCACACTACTACCCACCTAGGTCATACTAATCCACCTAGACTTATATATAGAGCTAATGCCATAGCTCTGATACCAACTGTCGCGACCCCAGACCCCGCGGGCCCCGGGACCGCGATCTGGACGTCGACTCTAAAACCAAAACTGTAAATACCGAAGTTAAAAATTCCATTTGATACCGAAAGGGTGATGCTCCAAAGTTTTACAAAACCAAGTTTAATACAAACCAAATACGACTATCATAAACTTCCACAAGTTTATGCACAACAAAATACAATTATTCAATTCTTAACGACGTCATTGTTTGGTACAACTATCCCAAAATGGTTACACATTTACATAATGTAAACCAACCTATAAAAACCTTCCCCAAAAGAACAGATCCACACTCGACGTCCTCTTTCTCGTGATCAGCGAGACTAATCCTTAGCACCTGGGGGGGGGGGTTAAGGAAAAACAAAGATGAAAGAAAAGGGGGTGAGATAAATCTCAATAAGTTACTAATGCAACTACATGACATGCTATGATGCAATATACAATAAGCAATAATAATTATCACATATCACATAGCATTTATCACATAACAGATAGCAGCGGAAATAAACACATAACAAAGGATATAGCCAAGGTTTTCCAAACCGGAACATCCAAATAAAGGATCGCTGCGCAGCTTCAATAATCAACCAATCATCATCTTCATAATAGCATGAAAGCCGAAGAGAAAACCCCGGTACCGGAACCAATAACCATAAAAGAAGTGTCACAAGGGACGGGAGACATGCCACAAAGTCATGCTCCAAGTAAAGCTAAAATGCACACAAATGAGCTAGCTCTTCTCACATCCAAGGCCAATCTGGAGGAGGGTAATAATGGGGCAAAACAATGGTCAACATCACAATGGACTTGGCCGTGCCATCATAATGTTTCGCATCGCCCAAACACACACAAAATACCAGCTGGACTTTCACGTAAAGGCTAAGTAATAAATACTAGCACGATAAACAACAAAGGATTCCAAAGTAGGGAATCATGCCAAATAATCACCAAGAAGATGAAATGAACCAACAACACACAACAAAGGTGCTTCAAAATCTCAATTAACCATTAATGAATTCCAAACACAAACTTGATCACAAAGAACCCAATTCTATCACTAAAGGGTACTACAATGTTCACTAAGGTCAACTAGAAGGACACTCAAGACTTAGACCAAAACGCATCCTTCAATCACACAATTTTAGCAAATGTAAATTTTCAGGGGTTCTGTGCGGCCGCCCAAAAGGGACTGTGCGGCCGCCCAACAAGGCCCTCAACCAAGCACAAAAGCTTTCAGAAAGATGAGCGGTCGCCCATACGATTTTGGGCGGTCGCCCAATAAGCCGGAATCGCCAGAAATCGGGAAGAACAACATGGGTTCTTCCATTTTCAACCCAAAACACATTTAATCAAAATCCCAACTTCCAACTCATGTACTAATGTACCAAAACCATTTATAACTAGGGTGGGGACTCCAATATACCATTCATCAAGCCAAAACAAAGAATCAAACCCAACATTCCAAAATCACCATTTTTGATCAAAAACCCAAATAAATTCCAAACAAATTCGAAACTCATCCAAACTTCAAATATAACACATCAAACAATATCTAAACATGATATGAACATTTTAGCATTAAAATGGGGGAAAAGTAACTTACTTGAATTTTCTCAAAGTTGATGGATTTCAAATCTTTTTGAGTCTACGCGATCCTATCGACGATCTAAACAATGTTTACGTTTTAAGAAATGAGAAATAACTAGAAGAAGATGAAGAAAAAGAAGAGAGAATGAAAGAGAAAGAAGCTTACCCACAACCAAGAGAGAGAGAGAGAGAGTGTCTGGGAGAGAGAAGAGAGTGAGGAAGATGGAGTGTAAGAGGGAGAAGGGGAGGAGTAGGGAGGGAGTAGGGAAATAATTTAAAAGAGTTACACTTAGGCCCCCTCCACTACACTACACACAAACACTACACTCCCTACTAACAATTAAGACCCAACAAATCTACACTAGCACAAATGACCCAAATAAAATGCTAGGCATAAATATTATAACACATAAATTGCACACATAATTATTTAAATAAGTAAAAATTCAAATAAATAAATAAGCAAATAATTAAATAAAAATCATTTAATTACTAATAAAATAGAGCTTATATTTCGGGTCGTGACACGAAGGGAGTATTTATTTTCTATGCAATGAGCAGGATTTAAAAACGAAGCAAACATAACTCAGAGAAGCAGGCGTAACAAGAAGAGAGTGACAATCATAATTGACCATAACATCGAGTTTCACAAAACTTCCATAAACGTGATTCAGAATAAAATGAAAAGACAAATTCATATTGGAAAGTTTATACCTGAGTAGCACAATAGGGATACAAAATACATAGGAACAAACAAATTAGTGTTAAGGCTATGAAATTACACAGAAACATTAAAAAATTCTCTGTATAAGAAATCAAAATAGCCAAAAAAAACTGCATAACTTGAACTCTCACAACCATCCCTATACATCCAATCTCTTTCACTAGACATGTCTCCTACAAAACCATTTACACCTATAAACATCATTTTAAACTGCATCAAGAAGTTTCACACAATAATCTGTAATAGCACAAAATAATCTGCAATAAAAAGACTACACAATAAACTGCTGTAAAATGACTCAAAAATTGCTGCATAATAGCTCAAAAACAGCAGCAAAATAGCTCAAAAACTGTTGCAGAAATAGCTCTACTGAAATAGCTCAAAAACTGCTACTAAATAGCTTAAAAACTGCTAGAAAAATATCTTAAAAATTGCTGCAAAAATAGCCAAAAACTGCTGCAAAAATAGCTCAAAAACTGCAGTAAAAGAGATTAAAATAAATCATTGTAAAAAGCGATGTAAGTAGATTTACATAATGTACATAAATTGCTAAGAAAAACACCTCTATGTAGCTAATGTAACTATCACGCATTATAAACAAACTAATGTAAAAGCAACACAAAAGACAAACGAAATCAGGATCTCTATATGTGTTGAACTATGTATATACCTGAATCGATTGTTGGGTTCTTCAGAAATTGGAGTTGAGTCAATAAATCGATTGTATCTCACAAAATGATTCTCATTGACCCTAGCATCCTCTCAAGTAATGTAAACCTGAAAGAAAAATAATCACAAAAATTGGGCTTTTAGAATTAAATCTCATTTTGGAATTTCTTTTTTTTTTTTTTCCTTCTACTCAACTATTACATCAAGTAAAAATATAAAAATAATAAAATACTCCCAAATTATAATAAATCCCCAAAATTACATAAAACTAAACTAAAATACATAAAAATTCTCATTTAAGCTCATATAAAACTAGGAATTAGATATGTAAAATCCGTCTCATCAAATTCCCCCACGCATAGACTTTTACTCGTCCCTGAGTAAAATCCTAACTCCCCTCTAAACACCGGTCTAATTAGCGTAGCATGGAGAAAAATGATTCCTAGCCCCTCTCTAAACCACCAATCATACATCAATAAACAAAATCTGGAGTGTAGAAACTCCGTCCCCTTATAACTCCTCAAAGAAATAATAAAAATGACATTAGGTTGATACCAACACCATAATAAACGGTATCCAAACTAAATGTCCACTCAAAAGCCAAGGGGAACTAAAAATGTCCTAAATTTCCCTCCACGCTTATCTCACACTACAATCTCCCTCATAAAAACAAAGTTTTTGTGTGATTTTTAATTAAGTACAAAACTTAACTCGTAACAAAACACCAACACCCCCTTATATCTCCAGAAAAGAACGGGGATTTCTAACCTAAACTCCACTATCCGAACCTCCTACTCCAATAGTGTATAACCTACCCGAAACTCCAAACCCCCCTTATGTCTTCTCTCCGGTGGATGTATGATATTTTATTATTCTATTACTCAATCCTCACATTTTGCCTAAGCGCCCTTTCGGGTTTTCACTTATCCTCTCTATTTTTTTTCATTTTTTTTTAATTTTAATTTATGCACACCCTGGTTTTTGCTTAGACTACCCTTTCGGGTTTTCAATCTAGCGGGCTTCGTTTCTTGTGCGTTTTTTTTTTTTTTTTTTTTTTTTTGAAAAGGAAAACTAACTATCTAGAATGAAAAATGCATACTATACAACTACAAATCCTTCCCCCACGCTTAAACTACACAGTGTCTTCAGTGTAAAAAAGTGAATTAAAAAATAAGGACAGTTTAAAGGTAAGGGAATAAATGGTACCTCATTAATGCACACTCCACCCCGTTTGAGCTCGAATCGTCCCATGAATCCTTTCTTCTTTTTGTTCATCGTGCTCAAACCTCCATGCTTCTCTATCGAACCACTAACCATCATCACTTCTTACTCACCTCCAAATGCATCCTTTCGGTGCTCAGGAAGATTCTTCACCTTTCTTGGTCCATGTTTTACCGCAGGAATCTTTAAACCAGTATTCACATTATCATCCCCACTACAAATATTAGACACATCCTCTACCTTTGGCTCAACTACACCCATGAAACATAAACCACGAACATCCTCAGGGTCTTTCTCGGAGTCAAAAATATTGAACTCCATTAAATCCCCATCGAACTCCATAGTCAATGAACCATTCGACACATCTAGCTTAGTATGAGCCGTAGACATAAATGGCCTCCCCAACAGAATGGGAGCCTTAGGATCCGTATCCATCTCCAAAACATAAAAATCAGCAGGGAAAATGAACTTACCAACCCGGACCAAAACATCCTCAACCGTCCCCTTAGGGTATGCATTTGACCTATCTGCCAACTGAATAACAACCCTAGTATCCTGTAGAGGTCCCAACTTGAGCTTTTCAAACAATGCATAAGGCATGACATTGATTGAAGCACCCAAGTCAAGCATCGCCGTATGTTCAGACTCATCACCCAAAGACACAGGAATAACAAACATACCCGGATCACTGCACTTGTTGGGCATCTTCTTATGATAAACTACAGACACATGCTCTTTCATCTTCACCTTTTTCTGACTTCTCGCTTTCTGATCCCTCTTTAATGTACACAACTCCTTCAAGAATTTAGCATATCTCAGGACAGTCTGCAATAAGTCTAAAAATGAGATGTTTACATCAAGCCTCTTGAAAGTGTCATATATAGCCTTGTCAGGCTCCGGTTTGCGATGCTCTCTTAAGGCCTCAGGAAATGGAACATCCGGCTCATAAACTGTGGGCTCTGGTGTAGCTTTCTTCTCCTCCTTCTCTGGGACCTTCTCCTCAGGCACAACCTGCTCAACCTCAATCACTGGCTCCTCCGGTACAACTTCTTTCCCAATCTCTAGTCTCCCAACTGCATCAGCTATTTGCCCCATTTGTCTCGCTAGATTACTAATACTCGCATCGGTCTTCTGTTGATACTATTGGAAATTACCATTCATCATACTCACTGACTGAGCTAAAGAGTGAAGCAGATCATCCGTAGACTGTCTCGGAGGGTTACTCTGATACTGCTGCTGCTGCCCATATGGTGGTCTGTACTGATTATACTGATTAGTCTGGTACTGCTGACTCTGTGGTTGACCCATCAACAATTGTCTCATCATCCCTTTAAGGTCCTCAACATCTGTCTCAAGTTTATTTGTCACACCACTACTAGAATTCGCAGCACTGACCTGTCTGAAACTCGATCTTCGGCCATGTGTCCGAGTGCTCTTATCCAACTCATCAATTATCTCATTAGCCTCCTCATTCGTCTTGTTGAGTATACTGCCCCCACAACAAGAATCCACCAACCGTTTATCCATAACTGTCAACCCTCCATAGAAATATACTATCAGCTGATCATCATCAAATTCATGATACGAGCAACTCCTGCACAACTTATGGAACCTGTTATAATACTCGTATAGAGTCTCATCTACCTTCTGCTCCATGTTGCTAATGTCCCGCTTCATCACATTGATTTGATCGGGAGGAAAGAATTCATCAAGAAACACCTCCTTCATCTGCTGCCATGCGGTAATGCTGTTAGGCGGCAAATGGTAATACCATGCACTAGAATCATCTTTCAGAGTGAAAGAAAACGCTATAAGGAGGAGATGCTCAATCGAAAGTGTTGCTGGCTTCATGCTCTGACAAATCTGCACAAACTGGGATATATGTTGATTCGGGTTCTCACCGGGCATCCCAGTAAAGTGCGGTAACTGGCTCAACAAACCGGCTTCAACTCAAATGTAACCCCAGTAGGAAAAGTGGGTGTTAGGATTCATTGTTAGTACACCCACCTTAATTTGATTGATCCATGCCACATATCTTTTTATGGACTTTAGGACCACGTGTAATGAAGTTTTACTTCAATTTTTAGATAAGTCCATTTCTAGATTTTTGTTTGTCTAAGCTGAGTATAGTTCGGTTTTACACCTCGCGGTTTAGTGTCTCAAGCCGTCATCTTCGAGCCGCCAGCATGGAACCTTAAGTCCTTCATCAAACCGCAGTATGTGGCTTTGATGAAACTGCACATCAAGTTCATCCTTCAAACTGCTCCTATGCCTGGTGGAACCGCAGTGCAGTTATTGAAGAATTAAAGAAATGTCATTTATTCCTTAGACAAATATTCTCTTTTCAACCGTAAAGGAATATTTTATGTCATGTCAAAATAACTCTAAGTTAAACTTGGAGTTACTGCAAGGAATGTCGGTCTTGTCCAAGCAATTTGAATTATTTACCGTTAGTCCTTTCTGCAACAAAGGATGGATGTCAGGTAGTGGTGCTACAACTACCTAGGACTACAAGACAAAACAAAGGACGAAAATGACAGCTCATCCAATGGGATTTCGACAGCAAATTGTACCCGGAGATTTGAATCAAATCTTTACCCAACGGTCACAAGGGTGCATTGCTTATAAATAGCCTTCATTCCTCAACAATGAAGGTTGCTGAGCTTCAAGAGATTCATTCCCAAGTATTCAAGTTTGCTTTGAAGATTTAAACCCAGATATTCATATCTTCAAACCATCTCCTTAGCAAACCCAGTTTTCTTCATCAAAGCTTCAAGCCTAACAACCTTTCATACTCAGCCTTTACACCGAAAGACTTCCATTTGCTCAACCATCATTTAGATACTTAGAGCATTTGATTTCTTTCCATACACACACCCGATTTATATGATCACATAGATTATATACTTCGAAACACCGGTTGTTATTATAGCTTAGGTTAGACTTATTGTTTAGAGTTTAGATTCATCTTGTAAAACCTCCTCTAAATTAATACAAGTCTCATAGCTATTAGAAAATCCTAGACTAACCATCTAGGTAGAGGACGTAGTTCATTAAGAACGAACCTCTTCCATTTGTGTGTTTGATCTTTATTTTCTGTCTTGTTATTTATCTTTCTTGTTTGTGGTCTTTAACTTGTCTCCATATACGAAATGACTTGAAAGATGAATTGTGTTTTCCTTTAAACTTTAAGTTTAACTATTCAGTTGCATCATAGTGTTTTCAACCCGAGTCTATCCGCCCAACTCTTTAACTATCAGTTTGGCCAAAACCGTAAAACTCCGCTGTGCATTTTATCAGTTCGATTTCAGTGCTTTAAACCGCAGTTGACCAAACTGATAAGTACTCCGTTGATTTTTAAGGGTATTTTACGAAAAAGTTTGGACCGCTATTCACCCCCCCTCTAGCGGTTCTATACCCTTGTTGCCCTCTGGGACCAACAAGTGGTATCAGAGCATATCCACCAAACTTGTTTTTACAAGCTTAACCACTTGGGTGCTGTTCCAATGGAAAACACAAACACCCATATAATGCAAACATCCAATTCGAATCACTTACCGATTCTGGATTAAGATAGTTTTATCTTTTGGAAAGATAGGATGATGAAACACATGATTTCATGTGATCGTAGACTGTGGACCGCGGTTACTGATGGACCATATGTTCCTATGAAAGCTAATCCACGTGCAAGAACCGCAGGAGAAAAAGCTGAAGTTAAGAAGTTAGAAAGTGAGTGGACTGATGCAGACCGCATCAATGTGGATTTTGATGGAAGATCTATGTCCATGCTAGTGTCAGCTATTGACTTAAGGACTCATTTTAAGGTGCTTCACTGCACAACCGCAAAGGCTACCTGGGATGCTATAGTTGACTTTCTGGAAGGAGATTCAGATACCAAGAAGAACCGCCTCTATCAACAGAGAAGACTCTTTGACTATTTTGTTAAAGATCCTAAGGAATCTCTTAGACAATGTTATGAAAGGTTTATTGATATTGTTAATGTGTGTTTTCTCTTGGACATGTCTATTCTAATACAGATTTGAACATGAGATTCATGCAATCACTTGGTAGAAAATGGCTGATCAAAACTACTAACATTGAAGACAACAAGGACTTGGAAGCTCTTGATCTTCGACACTTGTATGCCATGCTGAAGGTTTTTTGAATTCAAGCTTGAAGAGGTCCATGAAACCGAAAGCAGATTTAAGACACTCTCTCTAGTTGCATTCAACAATACCTCATCTCCTGTATACAATCCAGACCATCATCAAACCGCTCCTCACCTCCACTTGCAAACCGCTCCTCCTGACCAAAATGTTCCTAGATACAATCCTCAAATCGCACCTCCTGAGTATTACCAGTAGCCTCATAAATCCTATCCTCAATCACATCAACCATATCCTCAACCTTATTAATCTTATCAGCAGTCTCATCAACCCTACACTCCTCCTCAAAGTTCTTATGCTCAGAGTGTAGAATCACAATCCTCAAGTTCTACTCAAGTTGATTTTGATAAAATGGATGATGAAGAATTTGCTTTGTATGTGAAGAAATACACCAAGTTCAGGAAAAACAATAGATCTCAATTTCCATCCAAAGGCCCAGCAAAGTTTGTCCCTCCAACCAGATTCAACAAAATGCAGATCCCAAGACAAGGGATGACTTGGTCTGTTATAACTGCAGACAGCTAGGTCACTTTGCTTCAAGTTGTCCCAAACCGCGTTATGAAGCCGCGCCAGTAAAGAAACCATTCAACAAGAAGTTCGTGAAAAGAAGAGGAATGGTAGCTGACCAAGGAGATCAACCGCTGACATGGATGGGTTCAGACTCAGATGAAAGTGATGACGAAGAAACTGCTAATCTCTGTCTCATGGGATTTGAAGATAGAATTGAAATTGACGAAAGCCTTCACTGCCAAATCAACAAATGAAGTCAGTTTCACCTAAGACTCCTGAGGCTAGATTAAGCAAAGCTCCTACAACTCCAAACTACACTCCTGAGGTTCAAGCAGACCAAAGCCATGATGACCAGGTACTAGAACGTGCTAATATTATATGTCAACAACACACTGTGCCTAAAAAGGCATATAAACTAATGGCTGCGGAACTTGAAGAATCCCAACGTGAATGTAAATCCCACAAGGAGGAAATTGAAAACCTCAAGCTCCAAATTGCTGGGATATCTACTATTGTGGATGAAAAACGCTATCTGAAGGACAGAACCGAGGTACTTCTCACCCAAATCCATGAGCTTACAGTACAAAGGGATGACCTTCAAAAAGTGACCGATGTATGGACTAAGTCTGGTGTCACCGTGGAACAAATCCTAAATTCACAAATTCCTACTTCGGATAAAAGTGGATTGGGGTTTAAAACCGATGATGGGTGTAAGTGTCCTTGTCTCTGTGCCGAAGGTGGTGTGAAACCAACTGAACAAACCAAAGAAACTCCTAAGGTTTATCATGCCGGTAAAAAGGGCTCAAAACAAGAAATTAAAAGGCAAAATTATTTCTTTGAGTATCCTAAAAACCAAACTGGGAGAGATTCAAAGTGGAAAGAGAAATCCACAGCGGCTGAGGCAACCAAGGAAGTATTGAGTGATGAAACCGCTCCTAGTCGGTTTAAGGAAATTCCTATCATTTTCCCTAAAACCGCACCTAAGAGGAAGGTTGAGCTCAAGAAGGTAATCTTTGTTAAAGCCAAAACCGCTGACCCAGTAAAACATGAGAAACCGAAGGTCGGTAAAGGGTTTGTAAAACCGCAACCAAAACCTGGATTTATTCATTGTGCTATTTGTGCTGATTATGGTCATCGTGCTGGTCATTGTCTTTTAAGGTTCACACCCAATGCCAAGGGACGTAAAAACCCTAAGGTCAAACAGGTATGGGTCCCAAAAAGCTGCTAACCCTAGGACCCAAAAGAATAAGGGGGACCAAAATCTTTAATGTTTATTTTTCAGATCTTATGCTTTATGGCTGGAACCGCAAAGAAGAATAAGGATCTTTGGTACTTGGATAGTGGTTGCTCACGACACATGACCGGAGATAATGAACTTCTTTGTGATTTCATCAGTATGAGAGGCCCCCCAGTAGTGTTTGGAAATAACAAGAAAGGAGAAACAATAGGATGTGGAGCAATCAAACGTGGAAAGGTGACCATTGAAAATGTGTCACTAGTAGAAGGACTCAAGCACAACCTTCTCTCCATATCTCAGTTTTGTGACAAAGGAATGAACTGCAACTTTACTTCAACTAATTGTTTCATTAAAGATGCAACTTCCGGAGTTACTCTACTGACAGGCAACAGAACAGGTGATGTATATATGATAGATTTGAGTAATATTGTTTCTATTGCTGACCTCTGTTTTGTAGCCAAAAATATAAGTGAAAGCAGCTGGTTATGGCATAAGCGGCTCAGCCACTTGAACTTCAAGTATCTAGCAAAACTGCAAAGGGACGGTCTCGTAAAAGGACTACCCAAAGTGGCTGATCACCATGATAAGAAATGTAAAGCATACCAGCTTGGTAAGCAGCCCAAACAGTCATTTCCAAGCAAAATCGCGCCTTCAACGAACCGCTGCTTACAACTGCTTCACATGGATTTATTTGGACCTGTCCCAACCGCCAGTATAGGAAGAAACCGCTATACACTAGTGGTGGTTGATGATTATTCAAGATATATATGGGTGGAAATGATGGCCTCTAAAGATGATACCTATGGCATCGTAACTGCTCTCTTTAGACAGCTCCAAACTTAGAAATTGGATAACATCGTTGCTGTGCGTTCAGATAATGGAACTGAATTTACAAACAATGGTGTTGCCCAATATTGTGATGATCATGGTATTGATCATAATTTCTCTGCCGCTGGGGTTCCACAACAGAATGGAGTAGTGGAAAGGAAGAACAGAACTTTGATTGAAGTAGGGAATACCATGATTGCAGAAGCCAAGCTTCCCAAGTACTTCTGGGCCGAAGCTGTCAATACCACATGTTTCACCCAGAACCGCTCCCTCATCATCAAAGTTCACAACAAGACTCCTTATAAATTATGGAGAGGCAGATCACCAAACATTGCCTTCTTTAAGATATTTGGATGCAAATGCTACATCTTATATAATGGCAGAGAGCATCGAGGTAAATTTGATGCTAAGGCCGATGAAGGTATTTTTGTTGGTTATTCAAAACACTCTAAAGCTTTTCGTTGTTTCAATAAGACTTCATTAAAAATTGTAGAGCCAGTCCATGTTACATTTGATGAACATGATCTTCTTGAGCCACATATGGCTCCAAATGTTGCTGATGATTTTAGTGGTTTTGAGACAGGTACATCTTACCCTAATCATGCAACCGCAAATGACCAACCTACTCAAACCGCTCCATCAGGTTCTCCAGCTGCTCCAAATCAAACCGAAGGTGTTGCTGTAGAACCGCACTCTTCTGATCCCATTTAAACCGTTGATCCAGTTCCAATCATCACCTTCAATGAAGATTTCAATAATTATCAAGAAGAGCCTCCTCTAGAAAACCTTCAAGAAATAGTGGTTCATGAAGACCTCCTCCAGAAATTAATGAGCATAGAGACCATCCAACAACCAATGTTATAGGTCCTATCAGTTCTGGTGTTCAAACAAGAGGAAGCTTAACCCATAGAGATAACCACAGTTTGTTCTCAACCGCACTGTTATCTCAGATGGAACCGAAGAAGGTAGATGAAGCTCTAAGTGATCCAAGTTGGGTAGCTGCAATGCAAGAAGAGCTCAATCAGTTTGAAAGATGCAGAGTTTGGACTCTAGTTCCAAGGCCCAGAGATCACACTGTAATTGGAACAAAATGGGTATACAGAAACAAGATGGATGAAAATGGTACTATAACAAGAAACAAAGCAAGGTTGGTTGCTCAAGGTTATAGGCAAGAAGAAGGGATTGATTATGATGAAACCTTTGCCCCTGTAGTCAGACTTGAAGCCATTAGATTGTTCCTGGCCTATGCCTCCTTCAAGAAATTCAAGTTATATCAAATGGATGTGAAGAGTGCATTTCTGAATGGTGAACTACAAGAAGAAGTTTATGTAGCTCAACCGCCCGGATTTGAAGACAACAAATATCCTAATCATCTCTTCAAGCTCAAGAAGGCCTTGTATGGACTCAAACAAGCTCCAAGAGCATGGTATGACACTCTATCTAAATTTCTTATTGAGCAAGGCTTCTCTCGAGGCAACATTAATACAACTTTATTTATTGCTAAACACAAAGGTCATTCATTATTAGTTCAAATATATGTTGATGATATTATTTTCGGTTCTACTAATGAAACTATGTGTGTTAAGTTTGAGAAGCTTATGAAAGGTAAATTTGAGATGAGTATGATGGGAGAGTTGTCATTCTTTCTTGGACTCCAAATCAAGCAATGTCATGATGGAATCTTTATCAACCAAGCCAAATACACCAAAGACTTGATCAAGAAATTTGGGCTTGAAACCGCTAAGCCAGTTGATACCCCAATGCAAAAGGCCTGCAGTTTGGATCGAGATGAACAAGGTAAGAAAGTGAATCAGACACTCTACCGAGGTATGATTGGCTCTCTTCTTTACTTAACTGCATGTAGGCCAGATATAATGTTCAATGTGTGTGTTTGTGCTAGATTTCAAGCTGACCCTAGAGAATCTCATCTTATAGTTGTTAAACGTATTATTAGATATTTATGTGGCTCTGTTAACCTTGGACTTTAGTACTCCAAAGAATCTTCATTTGATTTGTTAGGTTATTCAGATGCTGACTTTGCAGCATGTAAGATTGATAGAAAGAGCACTAGTGGTACATGTCAGTTCCTTGGATCTCGGCTTGTATTATGGTCCAGCAAGAAACAAGCATCGGTTTCAGTCTCAACCGCTGAAGCTGAATATATTGTGGCTGGAAGCTGTTGCTCTCAAATTCTCTGGATGAAACAGCAGTTGGAAGGCTATGAAGTATTTGAAAAGAATTTCCCTATCTACTGTGATAGTACTGCAGCAATTTCTATCTCCAACAATCCAGTTCAACACTCAAAAACCAAGCATATTGACATAAGATATCATTTCCTCAAAGATCATGTTGAAAAGAAGAATATTTTTCTAGCAAAGGTGGGAACCGATGATCGAATTGCTGATATCCTCACCAAACCGCTTGAAAATTCAAGGTTCTTTCACTTACGAGGAGAAATGGAAAAAGCAAATAGCTTGCGGTTCCATCAAACATTAATCCGCAACTATAAAGGTTCGGCTGAAGATTCCATCAAACCAAATAGTCAAGAAGAATTTCTTCAGTTTAATCCAAACCGGAGCGTGAAAGAAAAGACACGGTTTGATCTACTGAAACCGAAGACGAATCTGAGATGTATCGGTTTCATCAAAACCGATAATGAGGAAAAGGTAAGTCGGTTTACTCAAACCGCTCAAGTATGGTTAATTACAGTTTAGTCCCTACTTTATGTCACTTCATTCTTTAAGGACCTTTGTGCAATTATCTCTGCCGCATTTAATGCGAATCGACAGGTACGCTGACGGTTAAGTTTTCCTCAGCCGTCATGGCCGCTCCACTACCCGAGGTGGTTAATTGAGTATAAAAGACAAACTAAATTTTAATTTAACTTTTTACCTTCTTACTCTTTTTAGCAAAATCTCTTTCTCTCTCCTCTGCACTCTCTCTGCACTCTCTTTGTTCTCACTCTAAAAATTTCATACTTAAACGATTTTCGAAATGGCACCAAAGAAAACCATTGATCTGGCTTCTACTTCTACATCGTCCAAACCATCTAAGCCCGATATGGTATGAATTTTTGAACCCTAACTCAGTATTTTTTTTATCCGCCATTGTTGCTTGAAAAAGCTTGTTCATCTTCTTAGTCATTTTATGCTTTTTTTTCATATTTTTGGTTGGGTTGAACTCGCATTTGTTTATTCATACTGATTGTTTACTTTATTTCATGATTTGTGTTCAATTTTGAGCAAAATAAATTTTTGGGTCATTTGGTGTTCTTGCGCATATTTGCAGATTCTGGGTTCTAGTGTTGTTATTTGCCTTAGCTTATTTAGAACTTTGTTAGAATCTGACCTTTGTGATCGTTTTGGTACAATTCTTTCATATTTTGGTTAAGATTTTGATTTGCATGTTCATACTCTGTTCTTTGTCTTCTTCGTGCATTCAAACTCTTTTTCAAAATTTTCCCTCTTTGATCCTTTTTATTTTTACTGTTCATTTACTTTTATGTTTTTACTCTTTTATCCTTACTTTTCTTAGACCGCATATTTTCATTGTTAGGATTACTTGTTACAGTTTGTAAGTCTCTCTCAAACCTCTTTGTTTATCCATTTCATTGAACCGCTCGGTTTGATTAAATGGTATGAACCGCTGTTTGCTTAAGATTTCAACTGTTAGTCTTCAAATTATTTCTAACTTTGAATATTTTTTAGGATCCATCAAACTTTGTCCCCGGTTCTAGAATTCGAGAAGAGGAATTCAAGCAAGATGCAGTTAGGAGGAAGCTACTCAAACTGCTTGGAGATGCTAAGCTTCTGCCCTTGTTCCTAATGGATGAACCCCAATTCGTGACAATTATCTGTGCTGAATTTTTCGAGAATGAGATCTCCACAAATGCTGCCTTGCTGGATGTAAGAGGAGAACCGATAAGGGATCTGGAAACCGGAGAAGTGAAATATGACGATGCTATCAAGTCCACGGTTTGTGGCAAGCCTGTGGTCCTAACCGCTTCCAAGATCGCAGTTCTAGCTGGTCTTGAGATCTCAAGAGTTATGGGGATCAAACCAGAACTTCTGAGCAGTACTACAATGGAGTTAATTGGAGTTAATTCATTCTCCACCAAGAATTCCTCCAAGAAGGATTTTGGAGAGGTTATGTCACTGCTATGTCATTTAGTAGATACTGGGGTTATGTGCAAGAATGGGAACCATAAAAGCTTTACCAGTGAGCAGTATGCCTACTGTGTGGCCATTTTCAAAGGGAAGAAATTGCACTGGCCCAAGGTTGTAATGAAGGAGATGATCAATGCCCTGAACCGCCTTCATGCTGCTAAAGCCGCTGGGAAGTCCAAGATCAGAACTCATTGCAGGCTTCTGACTAAGTTTTTGCACCAAGACACTGACATCTTCATGTTTTCTACAGAAAACAAGGACTATTGGTTGGATCCAATTGAGAAGTCTGTTTTTGGATCGTTGAAATTTCATGCATTTAGAACCGCTTTTGGATGGCGGTATGCACAGGCAGTTTGGAATGAAGACCCTCTTCCTGAAGCCGAACGTGGCCCTTTCCCTGAAGCTCGGCTCAACAAGTCAAATAAACCGTATGCTGGTGCCATTACTGATCAGGCCCATGCTACGATGTTAAGGAATGAAGGTCAGACTGCTACTTTGAACATATTGGGGTTGAGTCAGTTAGCTCAAACCGCGGTACAGGCTGAGGGGGAGCCTATGGTTGAGGGGGAGCCTGCAGTTCGGTCTAGACCTGCGGTTCATCCCAAGGAAACCGCTGCTCCAAGGAAAAGGAAGGGAACCGTCCAAATTCCCTCAGTTATTACAAAGGCAGACCTAGCCAAACCTCCCTCTAAACCCTCATCCAAACCGCTCTCTAAACCTTCATCTTCTTTATCTTTATTCCCACCAATCAAACTTTCCCCTACCTTTTCAAAACCTCCAATTCCCAAACCTCAAATTAAACCTCTCTCTCCATTACATCAGAATGTGGAGAAATCCCTTAACTTTGCAATGGATGCCTCCTCTCTCAAAGCTGCCAAAGCCAAATCTATTCCAGAACTCATTCCTTCACCTCATCTTTTCCTCCCCATCTCCTCTCCTCCTAAACCTTCAACTTCTAAACCGTCATCTGTTCAGTTCTCTGAAGAACAGTTGGCTGAGATTTATAAATCCTTTCCCAACCTTAAACCTTCTACTCAAACCGAGCCTGAGCAGACCGAAGAGTCTGAGGTGCAGTTCGGCCTGAGCAGACCACAGTGTCTGAGGCTGCAGTTATGCCTGAGCAGACTGACATGTCTGAGGCATATGAACCTGAGCAAGATGTTAAAATTCTTGAGGTTCAACCGCCAAAGAAGAGAAGAAGGTTGATAAAGAAATATGAGTTTGAGGAACACTGGCAGACAAGGCCACCTGGTGCAGTAGACTTCAGTGAGGCTCATGACAAGAAGGATCACTCACCTCTTGAAGGCGCATTTGCAAAAGAATTAAGAGAAATAGCTGAGATGAGAAAGGCAGGTATTGACCCAATGATGGTTGGAGTCTCCCCTTCTTCACTTAAAAGAAAACTGAACTTTGACTCACCAGAGCACACTCCTTCTCCAGTTCAGCCATCTCCAGTTCAACCAGGATCTAGTCCTTCATCTCCAGACTTACCGTATGCTGCAGCGGTTTTACCATCTCCAGTTTTGCCGTCTACTTCTTTGTCGGTTCAACCGCTGCCTCTTCCTTCAGTTCAACCACTGGTTATGACTTCGGTTCAGACTTCAGTTTCTTTTATAAAACCGACACCAAAGAAAAGGAAGAGTGCCACAGAACTGGCATCTTATCTGAAGAGGTTCAAGGCTAAAACTTCTAGGGAAAGAAGGAAAGGGGCCCTTGCTCGTGCCGCCTCAAAAGCCGAAGCCAGATTCTTGAAGGCAGGCCGCCCTAATCCTTATGCTATCTTTCCAAAAGAAGAAATGGAGGCTGTTGTTGATTAAACCATTCTTTCAGCTGCAGATCAGATAATGGCTTAGATTGCTTATCAGGTTCTCTTGGATCCTTCTCTTGCCTCTCAATTCTTTCTATACTTTAACTGTCATTGCATTCCAAACCTATATCGCCTGTTCATTGTTCCTTCCCCTTCCATTTTTCTTTATAATGATTACATGAGGTATCCTGTTCCTTCACCTCCTTCTCAAACTGCCATTATTCCTATTCATTCTTCTGATCAGTTTGATCCCATTGAATTTGAGATTGCCCTTAGAGTTTCAATGGGTAAATATTTTGAGGAGGCTCGTACTAAGGTCAAAGGCAAAGCCAAAATGCCTTCATCTTCTTCCCATCCAACCGAAAAGGCCATCCTAATCTCTGATGATGCCATCTCCATCTCTGATGATGATGATGATGAGCCAATGCCTGACTACACTCCTTCTAATGAACCTCCTCCTTCAGTTTCTTCTTATCCTGTTTTACCACTTCGTGCCTCAACCGCCAATTTGATAGATGCGGTTAGGAACATTCAGTTTCATCAGCAAGCCGCCACTTCTCGGTTTGACACTCATCTCCTCACTATTCAGTCTGATCTTGATGCCATTAAGGGGGAGAGAGTGAATGATATTTTTGAGATAAAAAAGATGCTGAAAGGAGTTTTGGAAAATCAAGCTGTACTTCAAGACATGGTCAAAACCAACCATGAGATCTACTCCCTAAAGCAGCAAGAAGTTGAAACCAGGATGGACTCTATAGAAGAAAAGCTTGACATTCTGGCTCAACATTCTTTTGACAGCACTGAGCACTTAATGCTTAGAACCGGCAGATTAGTCAGACAAACTGCTGCTATTGAAACTAGAATCAACGAACCTACTGTGGTTCGGCTTCGTGCAGCTGATTTGGTTGTTGAAACCGCTCATGCCTCCGGTTCAGGAAATGCTGTTCCAACCGACAATGCCAATGTTGATCAAGCCGCCCCAGATCAAGCTGTTTATTTTTAACGTCTAATTAGATCGGGGAATTATTCAAATTAAGAATGGGAGCTCGTTGCTTTTTCTGTTGATAATCAAGCCGCGCAGGCAAATGTTGAAGAAATGAAGAAGTGATAGCTCCTGCCGCCGGTGATGAAATAGACTAGATTTCATTTTCTTAGTCTTTTTGATTTCCTTATAATTCACTACATTGTAAGTTCAAAACCTTTATGATTGAATTATAATGAGAATGATTGCATAGCATTCTGTTTCAAAAACATTGTTTATTCAAACTGCTTGTTTGTGAAACAATGCTTGCATTTTCAAAACCTCATGCACTACATTTCATCATGAAAATATTTTTAAGTGCATTTTGTTTTAAACATTCAGTTTAAACATGCAATTTATCATAGTGTGGTAATGGCATCAATCAAATAGTGTGGTAATGGCATCAATTAAATAGGGGGAGATTGTTAGGATTCATTGTTAGTACACCCACCTTAATTTGATTGATCCCTGCCACATGTTTTTTTATGGACTTTAGGACCGCATGTAATGAAGTTTTACTTCAATTTTTAGATAAGTCCATTTCTAGATTTTTGTTTATCTAGGCTGAGTATAGTTCGGTTTTACTCCTCGCGGTTTAGTGTCTCAAGCCGTCATCTTCGAGCCGCCAGCATGGAACCTTAAGTCCTTCATCAAACCGCAGTATGTGGCTTTGATAAAACTGCACATCAAGTTCATCCTTCAAACCGCTCCTATGCCTGGTGGAACCGCAGTGCAGTTATTGAAGAATTAAAGAAATGTCATTTATTCCTTAGACAAATATTCTCTTTTCAACCGTAAAGGAATATTTTATGTCATGTCAAAATAACTCTAAGTTAAACTTGGAGTTACTGCAAGGAATGTCGGTCTTGTCCAAGCGATTTGAATTGTTTACCGTTAGTCCTTTCTGCAACAAAGGACGGATGTCAGGTAGTGGTGCTACAACTACCTAGGACTACAAGACAAAACAAAGGACGAAAATGACAGCTCATCCAATGGGATTTCGACAGCAAATTGTACCCGGAGATTTGAATCAAATCTTTACCCAACGGTCACAAGGGTGCATTGCCTATAAATAGCCTTCATTCCTCAACAATGAAGGTTGCTGAGCTTCAAGAGATTCATTCCCAAGTATTCAAGTTTGCTTTGAAGATTCAAACCCAGATATTCATATCTCCAAACCATCTCCTTAGCAAACCCAGTTTTCTTCATCAAAGCTTCAAGCCTAACAACCTTTCATACTTAGACTTTACACCGAAAGACTTCCATTTGCTCAACCATCATTTAGATACTTAGAGCATTTGATTTCTTTCCACACACACACCCGATTTATATGATCACATAGATTATATACTTCGAAAACACCGGTTGTTATTATAGCTTAGGTTAGACTTATTGTTTAGAGTTTAGATTCATCTTGTAAAACCTCCTCTAAATTAATACAAGTCTCATAGCTATTAGAAAATCCTAGACTAACCATCTAGGTAGAGGACGTAGTTCATTTAAGAACGAACCTCTTCCATTTGTGTGTTTGATCTTTATTTTCTGTCTTGTTATTTATCTTTCTTGTTTGTGGTCTTTAACTTGTCTCCATATACGAAATGACTTGAAAGATGAATTGTGTTTTCCTTTGAACTTTAAGTTTAACTATTCAGTTGCATCATAGTGTTTTCAACCCGAGTCTATCCGCCCAACTCTTTAACTATCAGTTTGGCCAAAACCGCAAAACTCCACTGTGCATTTTATCAGTTCGGTTTAAGTGCTTTAAACCGCAGTTGACCAAACTGATAAGTACTCGGTTGATTTTTAAGGGTATTTTACGAAAAAGTTTGGACCGCTATTCACCCCCCCTCTAGCGGTTCTATACCCTTGTTGCCCTCTGGGACCAACAGTGGGGAACTGAACTGCATGAGGTTGCTCGCTCCAATTCGGGGCTGTTTTTTGCCTCAATGTCTGCGCTGCCATCTGCTTTCTAGTACAAGACTCACAAGCAATTATCAGTAGAACGGGTGTGGACCGTACAAGGTACCACACTAAAAGCAAAAATAAATAAATAAAAACTAAAAAGGAAACTAAATAACTAAACTAACTAAAAATAAATACAAATAAAATAAAAAGAAAAAGAACAAGAATTAAAATAAGAACGTAAACAAATATACACCGCTCCCCGGCAACGGCGCCAAAATTTGATAGGCTAAATCGCACACCTACAAACTGGACTAGGTTCTAAAAATATAGCTAGGGCAAGTCCAGAATCGATCCACGAAGAACGGTTATTTATTTACACAATTGTCACTTGACAAGATTGGGGGAATAAATTTATAATAACTAATATCCTAAAAAAATAATAAAATAATAGAGCTAAAACAATAATTAAAGAATACTTTAGATTTGATTCCGTCCCCATCTAATTATTTAATTATCATCAATATCTCTTTTCACTTTTTACCGTATTCACTTGATCACGAGATTTATTTCAATCCCTGTTTCTTCTTTTAGAATAGTTACTAGCAGTGGCACACTCACTAGAAACCCTAATTAATAAATTAATCTAACTAGCACAGTCTAGATCGCAGAATTAATTGATGCACGATTTAAGAAACTAAGATCAAGAATGATTTCTATGATTATTTCACACAGATAATCATCTAATTTTACCCACTTCACAATTTACCATGGCACATGCATAAATCATAAAGATGCTACAGCGAAAATTCTACACTGGCACAATAAGTAGAAAATTCTGGCAGAGATAAATTAACCGGAGCAATTAGATTGATCAAGTCTAAAAACCCTAGCAATAAATCTCGATTAAGCACAAATAAAATTATGAATAGGAATAAAAGAATTGAAAAGAAAAATACCTCAAATTGATAAAAAGGGGTTTATGATTCAAACCCAAAGCTTGGGTTTTAGTTCCTCATATGGAGCTTTGAAATCTCCATGAAAAGAAAAAAAATAAAACCATAGATCTAAATTATTGTATGTAGTCTAGAATGCAAACAAATAAAAGAAAACCTAGTTTTATACCTAGAATAAGTCCTAAAACAATAAGGAAATAAAAGGAATTAAAATTAAACAAAAATAACGAAAATTCTGCCTTCCAGCTGGCTCACACGTGCCTCCACGCGCTCTCACTCTCAGTCTTCACCACGTCCACGCACCAGCTTCCTCCCATTCACGCGTCAGCAACGATGAAAACGTACCTGGAACATGCACTTTGTCCTGCGCCTTCACGAGTCGCGTGCCCGCTCACGAATCGTGCCGGATTTCCACCAGGCGTGTGCTGTACTTTGGGCCGTCTGGTGGTCTTCTTCCGCATTGGGCTTGCTGTGCTAGTTTGTTGGGCTTGGTCTGGTGTCTTTGGGCCGCCCCAGCTGCTCTTCTTCTTGCTTCATTTCCTTCACCTTTTTATTCTTGACCCAACACTCCATCTTTATGTAAAAATTGGGCTTTTAGAATTAAATCTCATTTTGGAATTTCTTTTTTTTCCCTTCTACTCAACTATTACATCAAGTAAAAATATAAAAATAATAAAATACTCCCAAATATTAATAAATCCCCAAAATTACATAAAACTAACATAAAAATTGTCATTTAAGCTCATATAAAACTAGGAATTAGATATGTAAAATCCGTCTCATCAATGATCCTAGGGTTTTATCAAAACCCTAATACGATCTAGGAACTACTTCTAACCCTAATCTTCCCCCTCTATATGCATGATCCCGCTTCATCTCTTCCCATTCTAATTCATCAATGAACTACACCGACCTGATGAGAAGAATGTAGGCAATCTTCGGATCCGATCTCAATCAGTAACACACACATACACATTGATCATGATAGAAATACCGATTCGTCGGGCAATATGAGTGATAACATGAATATTCTTCTCTTATTGCAATTTGACCCCCGAACCCTATTATTCTCATAAATGGTTTTCTCAATGTTTTAACAATAAATACTACAACGTGGCGACTCCCGATTTTCATCTCACGTATTCACACCATCCCCTTCACAAAATCTTTGTAAAGTATCCCATGCGTCCTTAGCAGTGGGAGTATTTTGAATGAGTTTAAAAATATGCATATCAACCCACTCATAAATGGCATTAAGTGCCTTCTCATTGAAACTAGCTAGGTTGTTCTCCTCATTAGTCCACTCGGATTCAGGTTTGACTTGAACGTCACCATCTTCATCCGGAGGTAACAATGGGACAGACTAACCATTTACGATAGATCGCCAAGCCCGGATATCAATTGATTTGATATACGAGCGGAGGCGGATCTTCCAATAGGCGTAATTTGAACCATCAAGAACTGGAAGCCTCTTTTGATTAGGATTGGCTGGATCATAAGCCATGACATATTGGATCGAAGTACAAGTAACCAGCTCTTGTGCCAATTGAAAAAGCAAGTCGATGGCTTATTGTAAATAAAGTGTTATCAAAGGTGTTGGCAGAGCAACGATAACACTTTGGGCAACACTTACACACACGAGCAGAAAACAGTTTCTGAAAAGAGTTTGCAGCAGAAATTTGACACAAGAATTATTTTTCTCAAGATATATAAATTATATATCTTGACGGATGCCTCAAAAGGCGAGACCTTTACTAATAATATGAAATGAAGTACAAGGCCGAGAGTTCCCTATAGCTATTACAATATGAGCTCTATGGAACGACTAAGTCTATACACGAGACCCTATCATAGCCAAGACAAACTTACAATCAATGATTATAAGAATGGAAATAGGTTTGGGAAGACGGGGTTTATCGGAACCAAAGAGTGTATAGGCTTTTCTTGTGCAAGGATGTGTTGTGTAGTTGCTTGCTTTCAATCTTCATCCTCCTTTCTTTATATAGGCTTGAAATACTTGGGGAATACACAAAAGATGGCTGGGTTGTTGTTGAAAAACGTGGTGGAGTGGAGGAGTGCCGAGCCTTGGGGAGTTAATTCTCCACATTTCCTAAAATGTAGGAACCAACTCTTTGTGCCCAAGTTAATGCTTAGTCTTCTTATACCTTCTAGCTATGCACGCCTTGTACATTCTTGATCAATACTCAGCCCTTTGAATGGGTCAATTCCCATGTTTTTCTTGTTGCTTTAAATCCCACATGTGTTATGAATAAAATCCACTTTTATCCATAAACTCTTCTTTCACATTCCATGTATTATTCTAGCATCTCAACCATAGTATACCTGAAAATTGGACCAACAATAAACACTAAACTTGCAACAATATTAGACATTAGTACAGCAATTATTTATGAAGCAAATATTCAAATATAATCCTAGACTGTCCGTCGGGTAACACTGGGACAGTGTTGGCAGCACTTATGGTAACACCACGTTCTGCACTTACAGTTACTATATAGGGTAACTATTATAGTAACTAATACTTATAATAGTAAGATAAATAGTAATAGTTACTATATAAAGTAACTATTATAGTAACTATAATATGTAACTATTATAGTAATTATAATAGTTAACTAGTTAACTACTATAGTTAAGAATTATATTTAATTATTTTAATTAACTATTATATTAGTTAAAAATTACTATTAATAGTATTAGTTAAGCATAATAGTTACTATATACTCCCTCCGTCCCAAAATGATCTTCACGTTTGACTATTCAAACTTTTTAAGGATATGAACACTTGCTTTGCTAGCCATGTTTTGTTTATGCACTTTCAAGCCTAATTTGTAGAAAAGGTGAAGAAATTTTTAGGACAACAAGAAATAGCAAATGAGAAGATCATTTTGGGACGGAGGGAGTATATTAATTATTACTATTAATAGTATTGATTAATTATAATAGCTACTATATAAGTTAACTTAGTACTATTAATAGTATTAGTTAACCATGATAGTTACTATATAAATTAATAATTACTCTTAATTATATTTTATATTACAAACAGTACAAAATACTCCATCCATCACAAACTTATGGTTATTTTTGGTCAAATATACTTAAACTTTGACTAATATTTCATGCTAAAATATTAATCTTCATACAAATTCAACAATGGTTATTGATAATATTTTTATTAGTGATTTAATAACCATTTTTAATTTTTTATAAAAGGTTAATAGTTTAACATAAAGTGTTAGTCAAAGTTCAAGTATGTTTGGTCAAAAGTAATAGTTACTATATAGATTATTAATAATATTTATAATATTAGTTAGCTATGATAGTTACTATATAAATTAGTAATTACTACTTATAATATTTTATATTACAAAAAGTACAAAATACTCCTTCCGTCCCAAACTTATGGTTATTTTTTGTCAAACATACCTAAACTTTGGCTAACGTTTTATGCTAAACTATTAATTTCCATAAAAATTTTAAAAATAATTATTTATAATATTTCTATTAGTGATTTAATAATCATTTTTATATTTTTATAAAGACTAATAGTTTAACATAAAATGTTAGTCAAAGTTCATGTAAGTTTGCGAAAAGTAACCATAAATTTAGAACGAAAGAACTATTTTACATTTTGTAATTATTAATAGTTTATACTCTTAAGGTAATATTAGATATATGGGTAGTTTTAAATGCAAATTGACAATAAAAAGGTTTTATGATAATGTTATCCTTTGGATGCCAAAACGTTTGGCTAAGTTTAAATGCAAAAATTGATTTGTAATTAAGATGTTTTATTATTATATGGCTCTTTAGTTCCCAAACTTACGTTTGATGAAGTCCACTAAATTTATACTCTCTCTGGTCCAAAATAACTGTCTTTTTTTGCTTTTGCACAATTTTTAAGGAAAGCAATTAATATCATGATTTAGTGACAAAAGTGTCAACTTTACCCCTATTAAATAGGGCATCATTACTACACTAATGTCTCACAACTAAGACAATTAATAAAGCAAAACAAGTTTCAAGGCGAGGGTAAGAAGGTCATTTAGCTCAAAAGTGACAGTTATTTTGGACCAATTTTTTGACTCAAAAGTGACAGTTATTTTGGACCGGAGGGAGTACCTTTTAGTAGATAAATGCTTTGATACAATAGTCAAATGAAGGGTTGGTTTGTTTATGATTATACACTTTTTTTGATAAACGGGATACAAGTAATGTTTTATGGTTAATTTCCAAATTAGTTGTTCCAACACCAAAGGCGATTACCTCAAACTGGCCACGTATATTGAACGGTTGGAAAAGATTTGCAAGATATAGTTTGTTGTTGTCGTCATGATTTAGCAAATATAGTGTTGTCCTTGCAGCAACCATGATTTCACTGCGTTGCTTCAAGTTGAATGATTCTTTCTTATCTTGCTGAATTAAAAGGTGATAATTCATGTCCCTATAAATTTCGGAAACAATCTGATTATTCTCTGACTAAACTTGCAAATCAGTTTAAGAAATGGTTGTTTGAACATGAATTATATACCAGAGTTTTTTCTAATTTAAAAACGTTTGGTATACATTTTTTTTTTTTCAAGTGCATAATTTGAGTATCCATTTAATTCCCTATGGAGTATTATGTCTATGATGTATGGAAATGTTTTACAATTGGGGAATGTTTTAAAATGCAATTGTGAGAAAAAAAAACCTCAAATTTGTATAGCCTTTATGTGGCTGACTTATTTTGCGAGGAAGAATGAAGAAGTGATGAGTATGGATTTTGTGGGTCTAGATAAAAAGGTATGCTTTCCATTTCCTCTTCAGATTTATCATTAAAAGAAAAGTTTCTTATTTTGATCATTTTTATTTGATATGAAAACTCTAGACATTTTGTGACTAGAATCAAATTTGTATATGCTATTTGACTAAGAATTGAGAAGCTCATCCATAACAATGCAAAGGAATTGACTCATTCAATATTTGAGGTTAATTTATTTATGTTTGGTTTGGTATTTTAATTTTTCATTTATATGTTTGAAGATGCCCAAAATTAGCTCATTCAATATTCGAGGAATGACAATCTCAAATAGTTGTTATTTTCATTCATCATTGGTAATTGGTTCAGTCAATATTTGAGGAATGTCAATCTTGGATAACATATTTCTTTATAGGTTGTTTATTAATTATTACTAACCTTTCCTTCAATATATTCTTATCATTATATTGAATCATACAATTTTATTAAGATTCTAGGAGTTCTCTAAGTGATCAAAAAATGGAAATGATCAATGAAAGAAAGCTACAAGTGATAATCCTGATGTGAACACGAAGAGGCAAAAAAAGATGGATCTTTTAGTTTTATAATTATGCCAAAATGTATTTGTCGTAAGCTTGACTATATTTGTTTAACACAGAGGTTATTAGATTTATAAACAATGTTTATTATGAATATTAAATACTACATTATTGTCACGTAACAGTGTATAAATTGTGCTTTATTTTTAATGGTAAAATTTTATTTTTCATTTTGAGTTTAAAAAAGATTAAGACATGTTCGTTTCAAAATTTGATAAAGTTCTATATGTATTATATTATAGCAGTATGTGAGGAACATAAGACAATTTACAAATTATAAGGACTAAACAAACAAATCCCTGTAACATAACTGAAACAAATACATAAATATATATAATTGGTGAATTTCTAACTAACAGTCTTTAATGAAAGTAGTAAGTATGCAATTTTATTTCAACCATAGAAATCAAATTATTAGTGTCTTTCACATGATTCGTCCCTCTCATTTTTATTTTTGTTATAACTCAAAGTTGAAAAGAAAAAACCAAATAATTTACCTCTAATATTTTGTAAAACTAGACTAAAAATTAACATTAGAATAGAAAACTATTCAGTTTTAAAGCTTTTTCCCGTGCGTAAGCATGGGTATGACACTAGTATGTACAAAAACCACAAGATAATACCATTCAACTTGTAAAATAAATGCCTTTGATGATATTGCCGCCATAATCTATTTCTTTCTTTCATGCTTCTTGCGGCTACCTCTCTGTCTCGACCTCTCTAGGTTAAATTATTTTTAACTGGTATGAATAACCCTAAGGGCTCGTTAGGTAGCCTGATAGGAACAACATGTTTTAATAGCCGGAAGATTATTAATCGGTGGATTAAGTACACCACCTTTTTTTATGGGTAGATATGAAGGGGGTTAGAGGGGATAAGATTGGATAAGAAACTTATTTGAATTGTACCTAGGATTATTAATCGGATTGCATTTAGTCTACCAAACACCAAAATTATTGGGCTAATAATCATCTCCAGCTCTAATCATACTACCAAACGAGCCCTAAGAGTTATAGGATATATATATATACACTCTAATACCAGTTTATCAACTTAAATAAATTAAGCCCATTAATTCTCATTTAATTAAACTTAAAAGTACTACTAAGCCCAAATTATATTTTCGAAATTAATTAACACATATAACTTACATTAGCTAATCCAAAATAAATATTTATAATGGCCCAATTAACATGACTTGCACTGGGAGCCCAACAAAATAATATACTTTTGCCACTAATTATACTTAGGTCCAAAATACAACTTAATCCCCAAAATACAACTTAAACTTTAAAATAAAATTATCAAATTTTCGGGTTATCACACAGATGGCAGGTTTTTAAACCGTGTTTCCTAAAAAGTGATCTCAATTCAGAATTCTAGAAAACTAAAATCAGATTCCTGAATTGTTCTGGATTGCTGAAATCGGTTAAATTGATGAGACAAGGAATTTAGAAACTGACTACAGATTCATACAGAATTGTGGTTGCCTTTTGGCTTAGTTCGGCCGTATGGATTGTTCTCTAGGTTTCTGAATTTCATATGGAATTGTGGTTGCCTTATGGCTTAGTTCGGCTGTACAGTTTGTGCTCTCGATATCTGAACTATTGTACGGAAAGGTGATGCTCTAAGTCGAAAACTTGATTTTTGACTTCAGGATTTTTTAAAGGAAAGAGGACTAAAAGATAAAGGCAAGACAAATGTTGTCAAGCCTAAAGGAAATAATTGTGGCTAAAATTATACTGTTTCCATTTTGTAACATGGCAATAAGATTGACCATTTAAAATAGCAATCAAAATTCTGGATGATCAAATAAAAGGAATGTTAGTGAGACTTCCACTTCAGATATTTATATTATAAAATTAATCTTTCTACTTCTAATTGGTGGGTATTGGATACCAGATATGGATCCCATAATTGTATAAATGTGCAACAATTAGTAAATTGAAAGGCTACTTATGAAAAGTAAAGTTAATCTACGGATGATAATGATGCAAGAGTTGCAACATTAGACGTAGAACACTTATGAAATGACTTTTCTAATTAAGTAGAATATATTATATTGTTTTCTTTACAAGATGATGAAGGATATTTATTTCTTATTGAGAATAAGAATATGATTTATTTACTATGATTTGCTTTATCGTATTATTAAATCATATAAATAAATCTTATATCCTAAATATTAAAGAACAAAATAAAAGGTAATGTTATAAAATAAATAACTAAATTCTTATGGCATTCTTGTTTTGGTAAAATAAATGAGAAACGCATATCTAAAATTTCATGGGACGGACTTTTAAAGTCATATGATTTTGAATCATATGATATATGTGTTGTGGTATAGACCCTTCTGTGAGAGCCCGCGCTCGAAAGCCGCCACGCCGAAATGATCGCTCACGAAAGCGATTCGGGTGATGCCTCGTGCTAATGCGCTTTTGGAAATGCGTTCGGTTCTCACACAATGGTTTCCTCTCAATGGAATCAAAACAGTCAAGAGTCGCCACCTCATTTTATTTTAGGAAAAACGAAGATAAAACCTTTTTTTAGAGAAAGTGGGTTCGGGGGCTAAGTTACGAGAAGAGAAGGGGTTAGGCACTCTCCTCGCCCGTGATGGTCTCTAGTATGCATGCCACGTAGATTCAATTTATGTCTTTTACCTTGATTTTATGCCCTAACAAAAATGGTGATTTAATATATGCGGAGGTCTTCTTAATCTAGGTATGTTTGCTTCTAATTCACAAATGAGAGTCGGTTTGGGTGGACTCTCACTCGGTTTTGAAAATGATTTAGCATTCACATCCATTAAAGGAAACACACAAAGGGGTGGGGGATTATTATTTACAATGGTGAGCAAAAGGGAAACAAATCCCATAAAAAAAAGAATGTCCGAACTCCGTCCCCAAACATTTTAGGGACTGCTATGCTCTTCTTCTCTGTGTACCCGCTCTTATGCTTGAACAATCTGGAAAATGAATGTTAAGAAAAGTCCCTAACATATCAAGTATCAACCATGATTTTTACCTTGATTTTAGGAGCATTTTATGGCGTCGAAACAATGCATGCAAGATAGAACTTTCAATAGCCTAGTCTGACAGATATGCATACATCCATAAAACATCCACTTTTGGCATCATGAAAACGGGGGAATAATAGAAAACACTTAACATGAAAGTTATTAATAACATGTCAAAGTTTTAGATCTGGAGAGTTTCAAAGCCATTAAGCAAGTATAAGTCACACAAAACACCTCTGACATTTTAGTGTCAGAACAGGAAGTATGCTAATCAGAGAACAGAGAGTTGAAACAAAAAATGGAAAGAGCCTCTTCCACTCAGGGTAAAAATATTATATTTACATGCTAATCTTCCTTTTTTTGTCTAGAACAAACCATATTTTGTGGTCTAGGACCAAAAAAAAACGTTTTCTATGCATAAACAAAGAAACAAGACAGGAAGGTACCTAATTACAGATCTGCTGGAAATCTACAAAAGGGATGAAAACACCCATCAAAACTCATCTACATGAAGTGATGTGGGCATGAAACTTTATGTGTGCATATATATAATACTAACAACACAAAAAAACAGCCATTTAAGCATTTGATCAAGATATATCATCATTTAGAAAGAAGAACAACAAGAATATCAACATTGTATCTTTGGACATCAAATGGAGGTCTAGCCTAACATGGTGGCTAGACCTCTCAAAAAATTACATAATCAACTACATCTTACATTTTTGAACTTTACAAGAACAAGAGATTACCAAGATTTGGTTTCTTTGCTTCCAAGGGAAGACTTTTTTGTTGCTTTTCTTAAGGTGTTTGCCTTGTGATTGAGAGAGTGTTTGAGTGAGTTGTTTTTGCTTGTGTTTGGTGTGTGTTTAGGGTGGTGTTATGGTGGTGATGTGGTGGTCTATGGACTGAGATTTGAGAGTGGTGAGAGTTCTTCTTGGAAGTGCTAGAGAGAACAAGAGTGAATGTGAATGAATCTCTCATAAAATGGATGAGGGAGGTTGTCAAAATGACCTTAGGTCACCCTTGCTAGGCTTAGGAGCCATTTTAGGGGTCATCTACCCGTGTAGGAGCAGGCGGGAAGGGATTAAAGTTGATGTAAATGGTCAAGTTGTTGAATAACAAACTGCAGGTCTGGAGCTCCCATAGTAGCCGTACGGCTTGGACTGGTGGTCGGGGAGATTTGACTTTGCCACGTGTCGCGCTCTGATTGGACCATTCTCTATCCACTTAGCCAACCACCTTCATCCACTTGCTGCAATGTGGTTGGGCATCATTACTCTTGCTTGAATGATTTGACGTGAATGAGCCACAATTCTGCTTCCGGTATTGGTTCCGTAACAGTCCAAGATTTGTCCGAATGCGCGCATAATGGTGTCTCGGTTGTCCGCGGTCCCAACATGAAAGTTGTTTGAAATAATCCCGTGGTCACGTACGTCTATATGAAATATGTTAATGAGAAAGGAATGATAATTATACATTTTTAATGCACAGAATGGATAATAACGAGCAGTTCTAAGGGTGCGGGCCCCATTTCGGGTCCCGCAGCTCAAAAATTGAAGTAGATGCTTGTTCACTCGTTTTTTCGCTCTGATCATGAATTTGAAGTCTGTTTATCCATTCGATGCAACGATAAGGCTCACGACACTCCCGCATAGCCAAATCGAGGGCTCTAAGTCAATTTTAGGGTTTAGACCGATTAAAAGGGTTTGATGAGAGGTGCGAGATCGGGGTATCTACAGAGCCCCTGGTCGAATCTCCTTGTAATGTAAAGGGGATTCTACGATTCACTAAGAGACAAACGATCTCGTCTAGGGTGTAACGACTGGGTCCAAAGTAGGACTTCCTACGTATCTCTTTCGAGAATCAAGCCTCCGAAGTTCTAACTCAAATAAACAGTCAAACAATCACAAGCAATGGTCGGTCCCGGATTACCGATTTACCTACGTATCCCTTTCGAGAATCAGACCAATCGTAGTTCAGGTTTATTGAAATTTAAAATGCAGGGGGTTGCATTGAGATGCGTTGTCTCTTTGCTGGGGAGGAAATCTACATGAGAAAATATTTATGAGAACGGGTGACTGAGTTCACTGGGGTGAACTGCCTACGTATCCCTCCATGGGAATCAATTCAAAACGTAGTTCGGGGGAGGTACAACTGTTGGTAGTGGTGCCCTAGGCACGTTTAATAAACGTTGTAATTGTTATCATTTATTTCATATCAATAAAGAGATGTTTTGATTATTATTGTTGTTCATGTTTACTTATAATAATCTCCGTCCCTAGTACTTGTTAAGCACTAGCATAAAGGCTAAATGATCATGGGATGATCATGTTAGATTTATGGGTACTTGTTTGGAACAAGGTACTGGACATGACCCACCGTATGAGATTTACGTCATGGTCTATGTCGTACATATATCTCATATTAGTTATGTCATTCGAATCCTTAGACATGAAGTTATTATAGTCTTCCACTTGATGAACATTGTGTTTGACATATTCAAACGCTACATTAACACGGTAGTTATAAAGGGTATAATTGGCATAATCGGATTCCCGTTGGGAAGAGTAATAAGCTAAATGGATTTGTCCCTCCACGGAGAGATGTCAAGCTTGGGCCCCTCAAAGGAATGATGTTGATGAAATGTTCGGCCGGACTCAAAGGGATTGATTGGATCAATAGCATTTGAATTATCAACATATTCGGAATCGAGAAAGTATTGAACAAGACAAGTTGACTGTTTAACCATGACTTGTGTTCAATGACATCATGGACAAAAGGATTGTGACATATTCTAAAGGAATGCGTACTTGTATCTAGTTATACTATTTGGGTAGGTATGACGGTTTGCTAGAACCTAATCATATCTTATGGTTTCATGTTTGAGCCCATTGCTAACTTAGTATAATCCTAGAGGGTCACACACAATAGAACGAATCTTAAATAAAAGGGCTGTATTGGAATTTAGGGTTGAAGGACCTCAAAGGAATTTTTGGAAAATTCTGGATTTTCTGGACAGCGAGCGGGCGCTCGGTATGGACCAGGCGGGCGCTTGGTCTAGGCGGCAGAATATTTCCTAATTCGATTTGGGAAGGTTTTTGGCACAAGATTCCTATTTGGAATAGGTCTTAATTGTGTATAAAAAGCCAAGCTCGGCCAGACCATTAGCCCTAGTGTTTTGTGTGCCTCCAAAGAGTTTGAGAGAGTTATTATTTTGTTCCAAGACATATTGGATTGAAGAACAAAATAATTCACAAAATAATTCCATACAGTTGTTTATTAAAATTGTGAAAGTGTGTTTCAAAATTTGGTCTAGCAACCAAGATCAAGAAGTTTCTTGATATTCGTTCGTGGTGTGGATACCGCTAGAGGGTGAATTTTATCATCTTCAAAGTTCGTGAATTTTGTCCGTGATAAAGCTTCAAGTTCTCCACCAAATTCAAAGCTAGAATTCATAGTCATCAAGGGTTAGTTTTTCCTCTATTCATTATGTTGTGTTTGATTTAATCATATGAACGGATCCATGGCTTTGGGTTTCATAAAAAAATTTAATTGCTATATTCCGCTGCGCATGTTACTACGAAACCCAACAGTGGTATCAGAGCCCCGTTCATGTTGATTATTTCAATACCTTGATCATGTTATGTGTATATAAATTGTTTATGTGCCTTGCATGATATGAATATTGGAATATATGATGTTTATGTGTTTTGTGATTTTATGTGGTTTATTGTTTTGCATCTTTAATCGCACGATTCAATCGCAATAAAAAATTATGGTGGATTCTGAATTATTTCGATTATTGATTTTTGATCAGATCAAAGTTTTAATAATCGGGGAAAAATAATTTTGAGACAAAATTTTTGAACTTTAAAATTCTGTACCATTCTGACCAAACAGGCGCCCGCTCGCTGGGGACCAGGCGGCCGCTTGCTTCAGGCGCGCGCTCGGTCAATGCCAGGCGGGCGCTCGCTCGTCAGAATCTGTTCTGATTTTGGTTAAAATCTGAATATGGAATTTTTGAAAAATTCAACAAAACCAGTAACAGAACCAGTCCAGACTTGCTGATTTGGAATGGGTTTTGGCTAGTTGGTTTGTGTGTGGATTTTGGGGTTCGATTTTCCTATTTGTTTTAGTCTTGTGATTCTTAGATTGGTTCAAGTTTTGGATGGCTAATCTGCGTTCATCGAGATTGTGTTTCCCAAAATTGATCGCAATCAAAGTTTCAAAGATAAAACGAAGTTAGAATTATGAAGAGTTCGTAATTGCTAAAATTGAGAAACAAAGTTCTTGATTCAATGATTAGAGATCCATGTGGAATTGTGAATGCAATTGGCCTACGTTCATCGAGACCATCTATTGCTTAGTTTCGGCCACATGGACTACTTTCTTGGTTTTTTGAATTAGTGCGGGATTGTGGTTGCCTAATGGCTTAGTTCGACCGCACTTCTTATTGTCTTGATTTGGAGATAATAACCGAAGTTGAAATAGACTCATCCTCATAATTATAGAGAAACTAATGACACATAAATATCATGCTTAAATTTATAGAGATTAATTTAGTGGCTAAACTTGATGTGTAACATGTTTATATTGTGTGCTCATAAATGTGTTATATGCTATATGTGATGAACCTTCAAAGAAAGTTTTAAGTCATTCATTGCCATGCCATGATTAAAACGCTTGTTTATACATGTGTAATCTTGATGTGGGTTCGCCTCCGCGAAGTGCATTAATTTTATTCATGTATGAGCAAGATGAGGTTCATTAATTTAATGTGGGCTTGCCTCCGCAAGGTGCATTAAATTGAATGGTTCCTATGCGTTTAAAATGGTTGGACTTAATTAGACGCCAAAACAGTTTTGGGCCTAGGCAAAAGATAAGATTAAACATGCTTTGGAAATTGGATTTCTCAAAGAATCTCATAAAAAGGACCTAAGAATCATATGGGATATGATTGACATGATCGTCTACCTAATTAATTTAGTTTTGAGCGGTCTGCCTCCGTGAACTCAAAAGTTAAATTAAAGTTGGATCTTAGCCCAATTAAATTATATTATACATTGGATGTATATGAAGGTTATTAATTTAGTGGGAGTATTTTGTTTGAAAAATACATTATTTATTTCTTTAATGAAAATTGGTACTTATTAAATTTGGGAAATTTTGCATATTTGTAGATAATGACTAATAACACTCAATCAATGTCGTTGCGATCGATCCTTGAGAAGGATAAGCTCGAAGAGAATGGTACTAACTTTATGGATTGGATCCGTAGCATAAGAATCGTTCTTAGGCAAGAAGATAAGTTGTACATTCTCGATGGGCCTCTCCCTGCTGAACCACCGCCTACTGCCCCTAGGACAGAAAGAGACATTACAAGAAACATCGTAATGATTCTAGAGATGTAAGTTGTCTCATGCTTGCTGCTATGTGCTCAAAACTCCAGCAAAGTTTGGAACATTTGGAAGCCTATGAGATAGGCGTGGAGTTGAGAACCATGTTTCAAGAGCAAGCTAGGCAAGAGAGGTACAAGACCATTGTTGCATTCACTACTTGTAAAATGAATGAAGGGCAACAAGTGAGTCCTCACTTTCTTAAAATGAAAGGTTATATAGAGCACCTTGAGAAACTTGGCTATCCAATCCCATTGCAGCTAGCCACGGATCTCATTCTTAATTTATTGCCTAAAAGTTATAATAAGTTTGTGATGAATTATAACATGCATGGAATGGATAAGAATCTCTCTGAGTTGCACGGGATGCTCAAAACTGCAGAGATGAAAATTGTGGAGAAAGGTTCTCCCGTGCTCTTGGTTCATGATGGGAAGAAGGCTAGTGCCAAAGGAAAGGGTAAGGCAAAAGTTGTCAACCCAAAATAAGCAAGGCAAAGGTTGCCAAGGCTTCTGAGGCAAAACCTGAGTCACAAAAGGATGCAATCTGTTTCCATTGTCAAGAATTGGTCATTGGAAACGTAATTGCAAGGCTTTCTTGGAAGAGCAAAAGAAGAAGAAGAGCAGCAAGGCTGCGTCGACTTCAGGTATCTATATGATAGATATTCTCCTTTCTACCACTGATTCTTGGATATTGGATACCGGATGTGGTTATCACATTTGTCTAAATGTGCAGGGACTAAAGAATAGGAGACTGCTTAAAGAAGGTGAAGTAGATCCACGAGTGGGGAATGGAGCAAGAGTTGCTGCATTAGCCGTAGGGACTTATGAAGTCACTTTACCTTCTGGATTAATTCTTGTTTTGAACAATTGTTATTATGTTTAGGATTTAAGTAGAAATATTATTTCAATTTCTTGTTTGGATAATGAAGGTTTTAAGTTTCTTATTGAGAATAAGAAATTTTCTATTTATTTAAATGATGTGCTTTATGGTATTGCAAATTCATTTAATGGACTTTATATCTTGGATGTCAAGAATGATGAAAATGTCTATCATATAAATAAGAAATCTAAACCTAATGATGTAAATCATACTTATTTGTGGCATTGCCGTCTTGGTCATATTAATGAGAAGCGTATCTCAAAACTCCATGGGGACGGACTTTTGGGTTCATGTGACTTAGAGTCATATGATACTTGTGAGTCGTGTCTTCTTGGAAAAATGACTAAGACACCTTTTACCAAGTTAGGTGAAAGGGCAAGCGACTTATTGGGGTTGATACATTCTGATGTATGCGGACCATTAAGTAGCAATGTTAGGGGAGGATTTCAATACTTCATAACCTTCACTGATGATTATAGTAGATTTGGGTATGTTTACCTAATGAAACATAAAAGTGAAGCATTTGAGATATTTAGAATATTTCAAAATGAAGTAGAAAAACAACTTGGCAAAAGTATTAAGGCACTTCGATCAGATCGAGGTGGAGAATACTTGAGTCAAGAATTTGATGATCATCTAAAGAATTGTGGAATAGTTTCACAATTGACTCCACCCGGAACGCCACAATGGAATGGTGTGTCCGAGAGGAGAAATCGGACTTTGTTAGACATGGTTCGATCAATGATGAGTCAAGTTGATCTTCCAATATCCTTTTGGGGTTACGCTCTAGAAACCGCTGCCTTCACACTAAATCGTGTTCCAACTAAATCGGTTCAAAAGACTCCATATGAGATGTGGAGCGGAAAGAAAACTTGTTTATCTTTCATGAAGATTTGGGGTGGTGAAGCTTTTGTCAAAAGACTTGTCTCAGACAAACTTGCACACAAATCTGATAAATGTATTTTCGTGGGATATCCAAGGAAACTAGAGGATATTACTTTTACAACCGTGAGGACAACAAAGTGTTTGTTGCCCGAACTGGTGTCTTTCTAGAGAAAGAGTTTCTCTCCAAAGAAATCAGTGGGAGTAAAATAAATCTTGAAGAAATTCGAGACCCAGAAAATAACATTGAACCAATAGTGGAACAAGAACAAGAACCACAAGGAGTTGTGGAACCTGTTCAAGATACACATTCAACTTGCAGATCTAGTAGGTTACGATCCGAGCCCGAGAGATATGGATTTCTCGTAACGGATAGTAATTAGGTATAAATCATTGAGAATGATGAACCATCAACCTACCAGAGGCGATGTCTTCTCCTGATTCGGACAAGTGGCTTGGAGCCATGGAATTCGAATTGCAATCCATGCAAGACAATCAAGTTTGGAATTTGATTGATGCGCCCGAAGGTGTAAAAACCATAGGATGCAAATGGGTCTTCAAGAAGAAGACTGACATGGATGGGAAGGTGCATACTTACAAAGCTAGGCTTGTAGCGAAGGGTTATAGGCAAGTTCATGGTATTGACTATGATGAGACCTTTTCACCCGTAGCAATGATCAAGTCTATAAGAATTTTGCTTGCCATTGCCGCATATCATGACTATGAAATATGGCAAATGGACGTCAAAACCGCTTTCCTAAATGGAAAACTTCAAGAGGATGTGTACATGATACAACCAGAAGGTTTTGAACAAGATTCTAAAGTATGCAAATTGCAGAGATCCATCTATGGATTGAAGCAAGCTTCTAGGAGTTGGAATCTCCGTTTTGATGAATCGGTCAAAGAGTTTGGTTTCATCAAGAACGAAGATGAGCCTTGTGTATACAAGAAAATTAGTGGGAGCATAGTGCTATTCCTTATTTTATACGTGGATGACATATTACTCATTGGAAACGACATTCCTACACTTCAGTCTGTGAAGACTTGGTTAGGAAAGTGCTTCGCAATGAAAGATATGGGTGAAGCCGCATATATACTTGGCATTAAGATCTATAGAGATAGATCAAGGAGGCTACTTGGTTTAAGCCAAAGTACATACATTGACAAGGTCATTAGAAGATTCCGTATGGAAAATTCTAAGAGAGGCACCTTGCCAGTGTTACATGGAGTTTCTCTAAGCAAAACTCAATGTCCCAAGACAAACGATGAGCGTGAGAAAATGAATGATGTTCCATATGCTTCGGCAATTGGGTCCATCATGTATGCCATGATTTGTACTAGGCCGGATGTATCTTATGCTTTGAGCATGACAAGTAGATACCAATCCGACCCTGGCGAAAATCACTGGATAGCTGTAAAGCGATTCTTAAGTACTTGAGAAGAACTAAAGACTCGTTTTTGGTCTATGGAGGAATGGAAGATGATCTCGTTGTAAATGCTTACACGGATGCAAGCTTCCAAACCGACAAAGATGATAGCCGATCGCAAGCGGGTTTTGTGTTTATGTTAAATGGTGGAGCTGTAAGAGTTCCAAGCAAAGTACAACCGCTGATTCTACAACAGAAGCTGAGTATATTGCTGCATCGGATGCTGCAAAGGAAGCTGTTTGGATTAAGAAGTTCATAACTGAACTTGAAGTGGTTCCTAGTATTGCTAATCCAATAGACCTTTATTGCGATAATAATGGTGCTATTGCTCAAGCAAAGGAACCAAGAGCACATCAGAAATCCAAACACATACTTAGGCGTTTTCATATCATTCGAGAGATCATTGATAGGGGAGACGTAAATATATGCAGAGTACCTACTGATGACAATGTTGCGGACCCGATAACAAAGGGACTTCCACAAGCTAAACATGATGGTCATGTTAGGTCCATGGGTATTAGATACATGGGATATTGGGCCTAGGGCAAGTGGGAGATTGTTGGTAGTGGTGCCCTAGGCACGTTTAATAAACGTTGTAATTGTTATCATTTATTTCATATCAATAAAGAGATGTTTTGATTATTATTGTTGTTCATGTTTACTTATAATAATCTCCATCCCTAGTACTTGTTAAGCACTAGTATAAAGGCTAAATGATCATGGGATGATCATATTAGATTTATGGGTACTTGTTTGGAACAAGGTACTGGATATGACCCGCCGTATGAGATTTATGTCATGGTCTATGTCGTACATATATCTCATATTAGTTATGTCATTCGAATCCTTAGACATGAAGTTATTATAGTCTTCCACTTGATGAACGTTGTGTTTGACATATTCAAACGCTACCTTAACACGGTAGTTATAAAGGGTATAATTGGCATAATCGGATTCCCGTTGGGAAGAATAATAAGCTAAATGGATTTGTCCCTCCATGGAGAGATGTCAAGCTTGGGCCCCTCGAAGGAATGATGTTGATGAAATGTTCGGCCGGACTCAAATGGATTGATTGGATCAATAGCATTTGAATTATCAACATATTCGGAATCGAGAAAGAATTGAACAAAAGAAGTTGACTATTTGACCGTGACTTGTGTTCAATGACATCATAGACAAAAGGATTGTGACATATTCTAAAGGAATGCGAACTTGTATCTAGTTATACTATTTGGGTAGGTATGACGGTTTGCTAGAATCTAATCATATCTTATGGTTTCATGTTTGAGCCCATTGCCAACTTAGTATAATCCTAGAGGGTCACACACAATAGAACGAATCTTAAATAAAAGGGCTGTATTGGAATTTAGGGTCGAAGGACCTCAAAGGAATTTTTGGAAAATTCTGGATTTTCTGGACAGCGAGCGGGCGCTCGGTATGGACCAGGCGGGCGCTTGGTCTAGGCGGCAGAATATTTCCTAATTCGATTTGGGAAGGTTTTTGGCACAAGATTCCTATTTGGAATAGGTCTTAATTGTGTATAAAAAGCCAAGTTCGGCCAGACCATTAGCCCTAGTGTTTTGTGTGCCTCCAAAGAGTTTGAGAGAGTTATTATTTTGTTCCAAGACATATTGGATTGAAGAACAAAATAATTCACAAAATAATTCCATATAGTTCTTTATTAAAATTGTGAAAGTGTGTTTCAAAATTTGGTCTAGAAACCAAGATCAAGAAGTTTCTTGATATTCGTTCGTGGTGTGGATACCACTAGAGGGTGAATTTTATCATCTTCAAAGTTCGTGAATTTTGTCCGTGATAAAGCTTCAAGTTCTCCACCAAATTCAAAGCTAGAATTCATAGTCATCAAGGGTTAGTTTTTCCTCTATTCATTATGTTGTATTTGATTTAATCATATGAACGGATCCATGGCTTTGGGTTTCATAAAAAAAATTAATTGCTATATTCCGCTGTGCATGTTACTACGAAACCCAACAACAACTCGGGCAGGCGAGAAGACCAAGGTGGAACAACAATACTCAAGGATTGACGCAGGGTACAATCGGAGCGGGGGGTACATCTCAAAATCCAGGAGATGACCTAATTCAACATCAAGATGAGTCGCATTTCTGACTCAGGGGATTGGTATTTGACCAACAACTTGTAAAAACGGGCGACTGAGTTCACCGGGGTGAACTGCCTACGTATCCATCCATGGGAATCAAGTCGAGTCGTAGTTCTGACTCGAACCAAATCAATCAATCAAGAGAAGGCTTAAGATCAACATTACTCAAGGATTGACGCAAGGTACAATCTGAGTGGAGGTACATCTCAAAATTCGGGAGATGACCTAAGTTCGACATCAAGACGAGTCGCATCTGACTCTTCGGGGAAAGACACCTCGAAATCTAGGAGGTGACCTAATTCAATCATTAAGTCGAGTCGCATCTGACTCTGGGGGAAGGAACAACATAATTTTGATGGCGAGATCTAAATTTTCTCAAACCAAAATTGATTTTGAGAGCTTTAAGAGGCGTCTCGGCCTAGAATGATTTTGATAATGAGAACTTTAAGAGGCGTCTCAAGCGAAAATGATTTTGAGAGTTTTAAGAGGCGTCTCGGCCTGAAGTGATTTTGAGAATGAGAACTTTAAGGGGCGTCTCGGCCGATAAGGATTTTGAGAGCTTTAAGAGGCGTCTCGGCCTAAAAGATTCTGATAATGAGAACTTTGAGAGGCGTCTCGGCCGAAAATGATTTTGAGAGCTTTAAGAGGCATCTCAACCTAATATGATTTTGATAATGAGAAATTCAAGACTACTATCATGAAGATGATTTCAAGGATACGCTGCATGCTGAGCTGTGTCCCTATCCTTCGGCTTTCGATTTGCTGTGTGATGATATTTTTGTGCTTTGTTAAGCACCGAACCATCGCTTTGCGTGGCCTCTTGGCATTGTATTGAGTGCTGCAACTTCATTTTGGATTCCCGTTCACCTTAAAAGGGTTTTTGATTATTTCACAGTCAAGCTTCTCCGCTTCTAGAGCTGCTGAAACATTACTTTGCGTGGTCCGTCGGCACCGTTTTGAGTGCTGCAACATCATTCTGGATTCCTGTTTACCCTAAAAGGGTTTCTGATTCTTTCACAATCAAGCTGCTCTGCTTTTGGAGTTGCTGCGACTCTTGGCAATTGATACCGGGTTGGAGTCATTCAATTTTGAGCAAAGTCTCACGTATATCAAGAGAAATGACACGATCAACATTGTCTATTGTGACCTGCAAGTTAGCTCTTTAGTTTTGCAATTTTTGTGGGATTTTGATCGCTTGCAATGAGCAACCTCTTTGTGAAACCAAGATGTGATTCGTTGTGTGGTTTCAACTTCGTACCTGCATAAGATTTTTTGCAAGTATGTGGTCGTGCCTGAAAATTCAAGCTGCCTACGTATCTCTTTCGAGAATCAAGCCTCCGTAGTTCGACTTTATCAACTCGAACTGATTATTTTTCAAAAAACCATAGGGAAATATCATTTCCTGAGCATCGCTGTTGACGAGGAACTTTTTGTGAAGACCATGATGTGGTTCGTTGTGGTGTCAACTTCGTACCTGCATAAGATTTTTTGCAAGTACGTGGTCGTGCCTGAAAATTCAAGTTGCCTACGTATCTCTTTCGAGAATCAGACCAACGTAGTTCGAATTTATCAACTCGAACTGATTTTGCAGAAAGGGCACTGGGAAATCTCATTCCCTGAGCATCGCTGTTGACGAGAAAATTTTTGTGAAGACCATGATGTGGTTCGTTGTGATGTCAACTTCGTACCTGCATAAGATTTTTTGCAAGTATGTGGTCGTGCCTGAAAATTCAAGCTGCCTACGTATCTCTTTCGAGAATCAGACCAACATAGTTTGACTTTAGCAAACTCGAACAGATTTTCTTCAAAAGGTCATTAGGAAATTTCATTCCCTACGTAGAAACATGAGCGTCGACTTTGTCGAGGATCCTTCTTGTGAGGACCTTGATATGGCAGAATGGATGATGTGTACCTGCAAGAGATTTTCAAGAGCAAGCAAAATATATCTTGACATTGATGAGGACCCTCTTGTGAGGACCATGATGTGGCAGAATGGATGATGTGTACCTGCAAGAGATTTCCAAGAGCAACCAAAATATATCTTGATATTTGATGTGCTCGAATGTGTCATTCATGTGCAACAAAAGTTTTAGAACACATACATGGATTGAAATCTTTAAGATCGAGAGATTCAGAGAAAGATTGGGACAAGAATACATTCTCTTTTCATTTTGCAACCATTTTTCTTTTCAAGGGTGAAAGTCACATTTCACTTTTTTTTTTTTTTTTTTTTTGCATTTGATTTTTATTTTATTCGACACGTGTGCATTGCTCGCATCTCAAACTTTTCTTTTTATTATGAATTAGTGAGTGTGAATTTATGAATGAATAGAGGGATAATTATGAATGAAATGGATTGCACTTTATTGTGAATTTTGCATTTTTGTGAAAATGAGGAATATGGAGGTTTGTATGGTGAAGCAGAGTCGAAAGCCTAGCGCGAGCACTCAAAAGGCCAATTCCAAACACCCATTTGATCAAGACTACTCGATGGTATATCTCCGGATGCTATCGTGGGCCAGCCCCACTTGTCGGCTGAAGAAACCCCATTTGTTCTTTCTGACATCATTCCCCCAACATTCTTGCTGGTGAGGCCCCAGTGTCTTGCAAGGATCAACTTCAGATGTTGGCTACGGAAGCCCCGGTATCTTCCAAGGATCAACCTCAGATGTTGGCTATGGAAGCCCCAGTCATGTTATAGGACAAGCCCCTAAATCAGGCATATGCAGCTCTTGTTGCACTTTGAAGAGTGAATTTCATGTTGATCCAAATTGTCGTTTGGAGACAACTTCATGCTTTGGTGCATTTCAACCTCTAGGGACTTAGCTGTCATTGAGAGTTAATCAAACATTCGATGCTTTGTTGTTGATCATGATTCACGGATTTTGACATTCAATACTCCTTCTTTGGGGAAACCAACTGTCTTTGAGAGTTGTTCGGCCGGACAGAAACGAGCTTTGAGTTTTGTGGGTCATACTGTCAATCCGAGATGGCACTACATTTCAGCTAATCCATACATTAAGGGAGCTAACCGTCTATGAGAGTTGTCTTATCATTCGATACTTCTCTGTCGGAGGCAATTCACAATTTCTGACATGCAATACCCAATCGGTAGGGAGTCAACTGTCTTTGAGAGTTGTTCGGCGGGACACAATCCTGATGTTGCTGAAGAACGAGCTTTGGGCTTGGTGGGCCATACTGTCAATTCGAGATGGCACTGCATTCTGATGATCCACACATAAGGGACCGACTGTCTATGAGAGTCATCCCGCATCCTTGATATCCTCGATCTCGAGAGTTACTGAAACTGATGATGATTCTCAAAAGTTAATCTTTGCATTTCTGAGTCCCTTCAAAGGATCAACTGTCAATGAGAATTGCTTTGTACTCTGGCATTTTGCCATCTGAATTTTCATGTTACCTGGAGCAACCATTCTCAACAAATCATATTGTCATGAAGCCACATTATTGCTTTTGAAACTGACCCAAGACTCTGATATGCAGCCCCAGTTCGTGTTCATTCATTCAAGATCAATTACCAACATTGAGAGTTTGAAATCTAAGGGATAGCATTCCTTTGCCTCTTTTGCTGTGACAACTTGTAGGAATTGGAAGGGGAAGGCACGAGGCCAGTGTTTTGTGGAAGCAAAGGGAAATCCCAGTGGGATCTCCGACATCGTGTTTGTGCAGAAGTGAAATGACGGAAGGACGAGAGTAGGGGGAAGCCTCTAGACTCGGGAAAATATGCATACTCACACATTGAAATCAAAGACTCAAGACTTAAACTTACGTTATCTTTCAAATGCCTTTAAATCAATAATTATGGACAAATCATTTGGACTTAAATTAGACCGCGACAAATTGACATGAGAACATCGTTGGGCAAACGTTGTGATTCGCGCCGCTGTTTGACCTCATTTGGTGAGAGGCCTTTGTCGTTGTCTTTTTTTCTTGATATTGATCACACCATTGGAGGCTACACGATTTTTTTGGTCTATGGGCTCCCTCAGTGTAAGGAGTTGGTAGAGCACATTGGTCTCCAACAAAAGTCACCAGTTGTCATCGTCGATGGTACTTTTCCCATAGTTGAAAGATCGAGATCTTCTTTAGTGCAGATTAGCCTCGCATGCGCGGTGCTCTTTGAAATTGATGATGTCACATGAGATTTTCGGACCCTCGGTCCACGTCTCGCCTTTGTGATACGAGCGATGAAGTCTTCGGTATTAATTGCCAACTGCCGTCGTTTGAAGGCACACACATGAATTTGTAGTGTCGCGATATCCTTTCTAAAACAATTGAATTAAACAATAAGCAAATGGAACATGTACCAAAACAAATGAATAATGATTTTTTTTTTTGACCTCCCCTTTTTTGCTCTATTTCGATTTATTTATTTTTTTATTTTTTTTTTGCACTCAAGAAGAAACATCATAGCGTGCGGAATACAACAAGTTTTACAAAAACATAAACATACAATATGCGAGAATTTACAATGCATTATACATTAAAGGAAAATCGCCGACACTTGCACTTGCATCAGTGTGATAGTCTTAAACCTTTGCCATTTGATTGGCCTCTCTGATCATGCCCTTGATTGCACCCTGAAATCTTCGTTCGTCGGGTGACTTTATCGATCGCCTCCGTGAACTTCGTTGATTGCCTTCGGCCCTAGTTCCCATCTCAATTAATCACAGTCTAAAATTTGTTCAGATTTCATTGATTTCTTTTAATTAAGTGAGATTCATTTTAAGCTTTATGATTCAAAAGGAATTTGATAATAACGCAAATTCATTCACTGACACGACTATGTTACAGGACAAGCAATAAAATAAAAGCACGAAGACAACACACTCTTAGACTTAGAAGACAAAGAAGATTTGTGAGCACATTACTAAGTGATACACAAAAGGGACAGGATTAAGAGTAGGGGCGGTGAGCCCAGTCACAATCAAAAAGAGATCTAGATACTGGAAGCCAGAAATCTCCAAAAGTGAGCAAAAGTGTTGCAGCCTTGCAAGCTAGCAAACCAAAAGTCTGTCCGTTTATTACCTACGCCGTCAGAGTGAAAAGCAAACAGGTGGCTCGGGAGTCAGTGAGCCCCAAAGAAAAAAACATTCCCATATCAAAATCAGGTCTGAGGTTTTACCAACCGCCTCGTTATCGATGAGGTTCCGAATTGCATTCTTAAGAGACCAGCACGAATCTGTATCATATCCCGGATATCGGTGGTATTTGCAGTACTCCAGGACATCCCAACTTTTAGGCAATGGCTGGGGTGATCGATATTTCTCCATTGGTTTCAAAAGTCCGTGAGCAACCAAAACACGCAAGATTTTAGATGGCATGCCGAAGAGAGAAACAATTATTGGTGTCATGGCCATTTGATTGATGATACTGGCAGTAGGCAGTAGAATCCCATCGCTTGGGTAGGTTACTCGGTGGATTGTATCCTTCCATCGGTTTCAGAAAGCCTTTGTTCATGAGGTCATGGAAAACCGTAATCATTGGAGAATCAAGCTCATCAAAATGCCGATCATGGCGGCTAAACCTCCTCAAACTAAACTTATCCCTCCTTGGAGCAAATGCCAGAATTTGGGGAGTATTCTTGAAAGTTAAGTTTTGGTTGCGAGACCATGAGAACCAAGACTTTGGATCATGTTCAAATTCGGTCATACACATTGCACTTTCCATTGAGGATTTCCCGAAACCAAGGTATGAGGAGTGGGTTTTGATATCAATGTACTGGGCCATCTCAAGGAAAGAGGTAAAAGTTAGGATGGTGTCTTGAGTGGGGTTTGGACAAGTGTATGGTACTTGGTGAGAGGCTCCATCTTTGGGAAAGGTGACTATTTCTTGTGTTTGAACATGGGATGCCATGGTTTTTGGAACAACAAGTGAATGGGAGTCCTTGAGTCCCATGTGGCCTTCGTTCTGCAAGAGGGCTGTCACACGGTCTATCATTTCCTCTTGATACCCTTGGAAGATACTCTTCATGTATTCTGTCTAGGCTGTCATTTGCTTCCCTAACCATTGCTCCATTGCATAACCCGGCTCAAAGTCGGACGAGCCCTCAGTTGAGTTTGATGATGTATGTCCTTTGTTGGCCATGATTGATGGTGAAGACCGGAGTAGAGCTTTGATCAAATTGATGCTTGAAACGGACCTTGAATGTCGCGCTAGAGAATTAGATTTTCTGGGAAATGAAGCTTTATGAACTAAAGAAGCAATTTTTTTTTGTTTTTTCTTTCTTTTTTTTTTCAAAATTCGAAGCGCAAGCAACGCACAAACCTATGAATGTCGGACAAGCACCTTGCTTTGTTTTGACACGTTTTCGCATGAAATCTTGGAATAGCGGATATCGTCTCCAAAGTATAGGACCAACGTTTTTCACCTGTACTATTGGCCGTCCAAGCCCCTAGCGAAGGGCCGATACTCTTTCGGGGATCCACCATTCGGTTACGGTCTAAGGGAGGGTCTTGACAATTTAAAGTCAATCCGAGCATTTCAATGAATTTCCATAATGTAGGTTGCTTATGACCATTTGGGAAATGCATAGGATTGAGGTGAAATTGCTAGACAAAAACCGGCATGAAGTCTGGACGTGTCATTTTTTTTTAAAATATGGACATCGTGGCTTGGTAACGGGGAAGATTGGCTTACACCCATCGCAACGACTAATAGGCGCGCTTTGGGGTGAGAATGTACACCGCGGGCCCTATAGGGAAGTCGATGAGCTCCCTTATACCCTCGGGTTACCTTCTCGGGTTTGTACGGTTCTACGAGACGTTATTTTCAAAAACGTGCATGTGTGTGAGGTATCTATAAGTTCAAAAAATGATTTTGAAAGCAAGTAAAGAAAATCTTTTCCCCTTTTTTCTTCTTTCCATTTTTTTCTTTTTATTTTTTAAGGGAATCACCCACCACGCATGCATATATATACAAATAAGAGGGAGAGGGAGAAAGAGCGTCCCTACAAAACAAAGGTTAGGGCATAAATATATATACAACCCAAGAAAGGCAAGTAAAGCATGGTACACACAAAGATTAGAGTCTAGCCCACTTAAGATAATCCCCAGCAGAGTTGCCACTGTGAGAGCCCGCACTCGAAAGCCGCCACGCCGAAATGATCGCTCACGAAAGCGATTCGGGTGATGCCTCGTGCTAATGCGCTTTTGAAAATGCGCTCGGTTATCACACAATGGTTTCCTCTCGATGGAATCAAAACAGTCAAGAGTCGCCACCTCATTTTATTTTAGGAAAAACGAAGATAAAACCTTTTTTAGAGAAAGTGGGTTCGGGGGCTAAGTTACGAGAAGAGAAGGGGTTAGGCACTCTCCTCACCCGTGATGGTCTCTAGTATGCATGACACGTAGATTCAATTTTATGCCTTTTACCTTGATTTTATGCCCTAACAAAAATGGTGATTTAATATATGCGGAGGTCTTCCTAATCTAGGTATGTTTGCTTCTAATTCACAAATGAGAGTCAGTTTGGGTGGACTCCCACTCTGTTTTGAAAATGATTTAGCATTCACATCCATTAAAGGAAACACACAAAGGGGTGGGGGATTAATATTTACAATGGTGAGCAAAAGGGAAACAAATCCCATAAAAACAAAAAAAAAGAATGTCCGAACTCCGTCCCCAAACATTTTAGGGACTGCTGTGCTCTTCTTCTCTGTGTACCTGCTCTTATGCTTGAACAATCTGGAAAATGAATGTTAAGAAAAGTCCCTAACATATCAAGTATAAACCATGATTTTTCCCTTGATTTTAGGAGCATTTTATGGTGTCCAAACAAAGCAAGCAAGATAGAACTTTCAACAGCCTAGTCTGACAGATATGCATACATCCATTAAACATCCACTTTTGGCATCATGAAAACGGGGGAATAATAGAAAACACTAAATATGAAAGTTATTAATAACATGTCAAAGTTTATATCTGGAGAGTTTCAAATCCATTAAGCAAGTATAAGTCACACAAAACACCTCTGACATTTTGGTGTCAAAACAGGAAGTATGCTAATCTGAGAATAGAGAGTTGAAACAAAAAATGGAAAGAGCCTCTTCAACTCAGGGTAAAAATATTATATTTACATGCTCATCTTCCTTTCTTTGTCTAGAACAAACCATATTTTGTTGTCTAGGACCAAAAACAACGTTTGCTATGCATAAACAAAGCAACAAGACAGGAAGGTACCTAATGACAGATCTGCTGGCAATCTACAAAAGGGATGAAAACACCCATCAAAACTCATCTACATGAAGTGATGTGGGCATGAAACTTTGTGTGTGAATATATATACATACTAAAAACACAAAACAACAGCCATTGAAGCATTTGATCAAGATCTATCATCATTTAGAGAGAAGAACAACAAGAATATCAACATTGTATCTTTGGACATCAAATGGAGGTCTAGCCTAACATGGTGGCTATACCTCTCAACAAATTACATAATAAACTACATCTTACATAGGTGAACTTTACAAGAACAAGAGATTACCAAGATGTGCTTCCTTTGCTTCCAAGGGAAGACTTTTTTGTTGCTTTTCTTAAGGTGTTTGCCTTGTGATTGAGAGAGTGTTTGAGTGGGTTGTTTTTGCTTGTGTTTGGTGTGTGTTTAGGGTGGTGTTATGGTGGTGATGTGGTGGTCTATGGACTGATATTTGAGAGTGGTGAGAGTTCTTCTTGGAAGTGTTAGAGTGAACAAGAGTGAATGTGAATGAATCTCTCATAAAATGGATCAGGGAGGTTGTCAAAATGACCTTAGGTCACCCTTGCTAGGCTTAGGAGCCATTTTAGGGGTCATCTACCCGGGTAGGAGCAGCTGGGAAGGGATTAAAGTTGATGTAAATGGCCAAGTTGTTGAAGAACAAACTGCAGGTCTGGAGCTCCCATAGTAGCCGTACGGCTTGGACTGGTGGTCGGGGAGATTTGACTTTGCCACACATGTCGCGCTCTGATTGGACCATTCTCTACCCACTTGGCCAACCACCTTCATCCACTTGCTGCAATGTGGTTGGGCATCATTACTCTTGCTTGAATGCTTTGACGTGAATGAGCCACAATTCTGCTTCCGGTATTGGTTCCGTAACAGTCCAAGATTTGTCCAAATGCGCGCATAACGGTGTCTCGGTTGTCCGCGGTCCCAACATGAAAGTTGCTTGAAATAATCCCGTGGTCATGTACGTCTATCTGAAATATGTTAATGAGCAAGGAATGAAAATTATACATTTTTAATGCACAGAATAGATAATAACGAGCAGTTCTAAGGGTGCGGGCCCCATTTCGGGTCCCGCAGCTCAAAAATTGAAGTACATGCTTGTTCACTCGTTTTTTCGCTCTGATCATGAATTTGAAGTCCGTTTATCCTTTTGATGCACCGATAAGGCTCACGGAACTCCCGCATAGCCAAATCGAGGGCTCTAAGTCAATTTTAGGGTTTAGACCGATTAAAAGGGTTTGATGAGAGGTGGGAGATCGGGGTATCTACACCTTCAAACCAAACAGATCGCAAGAATATAACACGCAAACCCAACAAGTAAGAACGATAAAAGAAGCAAAAACAGTAAAGAGACACAAAGAATTGTTTACCCAATTCGTCAATATTTTTTACTATGTCTAGGGGCACTACCAAGCCAGGATCTTGCACTATAATATGTAAATTTGGAGCTACAATGAGTTATGGAGCGGAACTCTTCTTCTATAGCCAACCTATAATAAGACCTAAACCTAGACACAAAAGGAATCCCGAAAAGTCCTGAAAAATATAAAATTTTCCCATCCAGGGGCGGGTATGCTCGGACCTATTCCTTGCCCCGCCTGGATCTGAATTACGTCAGAAATCACCAATTTTCCCCAAGCTATGGTCCACCCGGGTTGGTGCTTGGGTCCGACCGGATCCACCTAGGTCCGACCGGGTTCCTATGGTGGTCCGGCTGGATCACTCCTTTCCAATCATTTTTCTTATTTTCTTTCTTTTTGTCCCCTTTGATCTCTATCCTAATAATCTCCCACCTAGAGATCAACCACGTATATAATCCCTGTATCCGTCTTCAACTCATCCTTAATGCATTCTAGTGCTCACCTCGATCATGGTAGTATCGTCCTCCTCCCCGGCCTATTCTTCAAGCCCTGTTGAAGCTATGCATAGCTTCAACTTCTCCTTGCTTGAGAAACATAGAGCCTTACCAGCCGATCCACACTCTCTGTTAGATCTGTACAGCGGAATATGTGGTTCATCTTCAGTGACCACCTGATCTTGGTCATCATGAACAGTCCTGCTCCCACTCGAGTTTGGAATTTCCATGCGAATCTCATTCGCATCACAGTATTCCTTGAACTCCCCGAGCTCACACTCCACTATTATCAGACCTCAAGCTTTTAACCTTGAGTCCCGTCTATGTCTATACCAAGGCCTTCCACTTCTTAAACACCTCGAAAGCTTCATCTTTCCCATTTAAGAAGTAAACCCAGACCTTCCTTGTAGAGTCATCAATGAAGGTAATGTAATATGACGCACCACCTAGAGAAGTTACCGTAGCCGGTCCCCACAAATCCCTGTGAACCAATTCTAACTTTGCTTCCCTCAAAGCCCTACTTGTCCTCGAGAAATTACTCCTCGCCTGTTTGCCAATCACATACTCTTCACAAATCTCCACGTCGACTTTCTTCAAACCTGGGAGTTTTCCCTTTGAGCAAAGTACCTGCATCCCCTTGTCACTCATGTGACCCAATCGACACTGCCACAAATCCGTATCACCCTTAGCTGAAGCTACCGTGATACTATCTTTGGTGTTGTTCACCAAATACAATGTACACACCTTTTTTACCTCGAGCGATCTCAGAATTGTTGGGCTTTGAGGGTCCTTGCGCATCGGAAAATGGCAATAAAATCAATAAAACCCTAAAGCCCCGAGATCCATTCATGATGATTAAATGAATAGGAAGATGAATTTAGAATACTAACCGATGTTGTGTGTTTCAAATCTTGAATCTTCAAATCTTCAAGTCTTCAAGCTTTAGATTTGATCTCCTCGTTCTTCGCGTTCTTCGGATCACGATCACAGGAACACGAACTTGAGATGCTAAAACAAGCACCCTCTATGTTTATCCACATGCAAACGAATATCCAGAACGATTCCAGATCTGAACTGCTAGATCCCATCATTAGAAAACACACTTTTCTAATCTTCAAAGGCTATATGAATTTATTGGTGTTCTTGAGATTTTAATTCTCAATCTAAACTAAAAAATGTGTTTCTCAAATACATGGAGGCTACCAATAATGATACAATATCAATTAGGTCAATACCTTGTAAAGATAAGGGTATTTATACTTATTAAACCTAAACTCTTTAGGAGAAATAGGCCAAAAACCCGTCGAAATCGAATCAGGAAAAACCAAGCCCGAAACCACTATACCCGACCGGGTCAAGGGGAGTGCCCGACAGGGTATACAAGGTAGCCCGACCGGTTTAACAAGGAAGTGCCAGACTGGGTCCTTTGTATAGCCTGATCCGGTTCTTTGCCTAGCCAGATCGGGTCCTTTGCCTGCTGGAACCAATTTCCTGTTTTTTTCTTAAATTCGATTTTTACGCTCTTCTACGTAATTCCAATTTTAGCCCTTTTGTAAATTCGTTCTTTAGAGTGTGACCCCATAGGATTATATTAAGTTAGCAATGAGTCTAACCAAGGTCAAACCCATAAATCACGAGCGGACTCTAGCAAGCCATCGTGACTACCCATTTAATATAACTTAACGAAGTTCGTTTATCCTCATAGAACATATCACAATCCTTTTGTCACGCGATATCATATTGAACAGAAGTCATGATCCACGTTAACTTATATTGTTCAATGCTTTCTCGATCCCGAGTAGATTGATATGAGCAAATGACATTGAACACATCAATTCATTTGAGCGTGGCCACGCGTTTCATCAATCTCACTCTTCGAGTGGCCCAAGCAGATATCTTGACTTATCATTCTTCCCTACAAGAATCCGATTATGCCAATCATAGCCTTTATGACTACCTGGTTAAGGGTAGCGTTTGACTATGTCAAACATAACGTTCATCCTGTGGAAGACCATTATAATCTCAGGTCTAAGGATATCAAATGATATAACTATATGATATTTAAGTATGACATTTGACCATGACATAAATCTCATAGTGGGTCAGGTCCAGTACTTGTTCACCAACAAGTACCCATAAGTTTAATTTGTATCACATACGCATGATCATCACATGACCATCGATTAAACTTACACTAGTTCTTCATAAGTACTAGGGACGGGGATTATTACAATAAAAATGCAAAAATATATAATAATCTAGGTTGTTATCTCAATAAAAAATGAGAACATGACATAACATGAGGCCATTCTCAAGGGCCTAGGGCATAATCTCCAACAATCTGCCACTTGCAAAAACATATAATAATACAGGTTATTATATGCAAAAACATATAATAATCCAGGTTGTTATCCAGGTTGAATCACATACACATGATCATCACATGTGGAGAATCTTATGTAGGAAGATTATCATTGTTATCATCATAAGGTATTTTGCATATTTTGACATCTCCCATGTCAACGATTTCTCGTAGAAATGGAAACGCCTGAGTGTGTGTTTGGATTACAGATGAGTCCTTGGCACCTTAGCTTGAGGAATAAGCATTATTTCACAACAATGGTCCATAGGATTAGTAGTACTAGAAACTATTTCTAGTTTTACTAATAACATCTATATTCAAACAACTCCCTTAGTTACAACTCATGTAACTAAATACTCAATTTTATTCATAGAAAAATTAGGGTGTATTTGTTTGGAACTATTCAAACTAATAGCACTTACTTTAAACATATGTTCATACTGCAATCTTTAATTATCCTTGTCATTTGGGAAGCATGCATCTATGTAACCATTTACTAGATCATCTCCCATGTCAACAATCATCAAGAATTCATCATTAGTTCTTCTCAAGTACATAAGGATATTCTTGACCACTATCTAGTGTCTTTCACTAGGATATGATTAGTATGTTCTCATCATACTCCAAGTATACGAGTTATCCCGTCTAAGTACATAATATGACATACATGATAGATCTAATTACCGAAGCATGTGGAATCCTAGTCATGTATTCTTGCTCATTAGTTTTCCAATAATACTAAGTCTTGCCAAGAACATTGTCATTAGACAACTTTGCAAGTTCTTCTACAAGAGTCTTGCATACTGAACAATTCAGTACTTTGTCTTTATAAGTACTTTGACATAAACCAATCAACTTTCTAAATCTATATGTCAATCACATATATAAGATTAGGAATAAGACTATGCTCCCACTAATTTTCTAGCAAACACAAGTCTCATCTTTAATGAATTTCAAACGCTTTGAATGCATCATAAAAATGAATATTTCAACTCCAAGAAGCTTGCTTCAATCCGTCTCATAGATTTCCGCAATTTACATACTTTATTAGAATTTTCTAGATTATCAAAACCTATAGGTTGTATCCAATACATCCTTAAGTTAGTTCTTATTAAGGAAAGCTGTTTTGACATCCAATTATCAAATTTCATATTCAAAATATGAAGATTATGGCAATGAGAATTCTAATATCTTAAAGCATGATTACGAGTGAGAAAGTTTTATCATAGTCGAAATATGAGTCAACCTTTCACATTTAGTCTTGCTTAAAAAGTATATTCCTTGCTACCCATGTTAGTTTTCTCAAAGAAAACTCAATTCCTTCCTTTGGTTTTTACACCTTAGGTTAGAATGATCAAGTTCCAAACTTGATTATTATACATGGATTGCTTTTTAGATTCTATGAATCCAAGTCATTAATCTAATTATGGAGCGGACATTGCATTTTGATAGGTGGTAAATAGGCCAATCTACAAAAATATGCCACGTACTTTGGTTTTGGTTACAATTTATGCAATGTACCACAAATTTGCATCTTAAATCTACGTACTTTTTCCATTGGTTGCATATTATGCAACACACTAGTTTTTTACCCTAACGATGTTAAAAAAATAACAGAAATGTTAACATAATTATTGTCTCGTTAAATACACTAACGTAGAACATTAACAAAGTTAAAAAGTTCAAATTCAACACACCAATTTCTCAACACATATCAACCTTTTATATCCATATTCCAAACCTTCACCGCCACCAGACACCCTTCGACGCGCAACCCCCCTTCCTCTGAACTCTGACCACCGCTAACCCACCATCGCTCTGAACTCCGACCACCATACCGGAGCCGCAGTCAGCGGTGAGGCAAGAAAATTTTCCGGGGAAGTCTCGGGAGCAGTGAGTCCGACCCCATAATCGACCAGACCAAGAAAAGGGTACGGCGATGGTCCGGGTATCATCCTAAATAACCAAAAATGTTGATTTTAATTGGGTTTCCAAATCAGGGGGTATCATCTGAAAATCACCATTATGGAGAATGGAGGTTGTTTGCTTTTCGGTAAGGAAGAAGATGTCGTCGCCAAAGCCCGGATCTGGAAGCCTTTATATTTGAATTCGGTCCAGTCAAGGTTTGATTCGATTTGGGTTTGAAAATTCTGATTTCTGTTTGATTTTGGCTTCGATTTGGGTTTTCTTTTTTTGGAATTTTTGGGTTTACTTTTTGTGTTTATCCACCATTGGTTTCCAGTTGTACATAGGTGTTGATGATATCGGTGGGGGTGGGGGTGGTGGTAGTGTGGTTCAAAACCCGTTAATGTTTAATGGAGTTAGTTTTAGATTGACCACAAAAGCATTCTGTTAATAAAATTTAACATCATTTAACGGGGTTGCATAAATTGTAAACGAATATGAAAGTACGTAGAATTATGTTGTCAAACTAAAGTACGTTATCCTTTTTGTAACTAAAGGCTTGGTACATGGCATAAAGTTGTAATTTTTTCGTGGTAAATATGTCATTCTCAATGAACTTTACCTCAATACTTTCTATTTCGAAAAATCCAATATTTCTTGTTATAGATTGTATCCTATCATATATGCAAGTAACTTGTGTAACTTGAACCGATTTTCACAACTCCTTGTGAAGGTTTGTTCAAATTCCATCTTAGGTTCAATGTTATTTTCTAGGTCTCCAACCATTCGAGATAAATTTTACTCCCACTGGTTCTTTTAGAGATAAACAATTTATCTAGAAAAATACCATTACCAACAAACAATTTGTTTCTCAGAAGTAAAATAATATCTTCAAGTTTCTTTAGGATATCCCATGAAAATACATTTATTATATTTAAGTGTGAGCTTGTCCTAGACAAGTCCTTTCAAAAAGTATCACTTTCTTAAATCTTCATGAAGACAAACCAAGTTTTCTTTCATTCCATATCACATATGGTACCTTTGAACCTATTTTGATGAAACTCAAATTAGTGTCATCATAGCGGTTTCCAATGTATAACCCCAAAATAAATAGTGGAAGATCAATTTGACTTTATCATCTAATAAACCATATCCAATAAGGTTCTATACCTCCATGTAGACACATCATTCCAAAATGGTGTTCTTGATGGAGTTAATTGTGAAACAATTTCACAACCTTAAAGATGATTGTCAAATTCTTGGTTCAAATATTCATCATCTCGATCAAATCGGAATCTTTGAATAGTTTAACCAAGTAGTACCAAAATTCCCTTTTAGCATTGCTACTTAATGCACCATATACATCAACATGTATTAGGTCTAATAAGTTACTAAGCCGTTTTACTACTCCAAATAAAAGATGTCTTGATCCAAGTAAATAAGATTTGCATATATCATATGATTCAAAATCGTATGACTTTAAAACTCCATCCCATGGAATTTTAGATATACGTTTCTCATTTATTTGATCAAAACAATAATGCCTTAAGAATTTAATTATTTATGTTATAGCCTTATTTATTATTTTGTTCTTCAAGATTTAGGATATAAGATTTATTTATATGATTTAACAGTACAATAAAGCAAATCATAATAAATAAAGCACATTCTTATTCTCAATAAGAAATAAATATCCTTCATTATCTTATAACAAAATAATATTTTCTACTTAATGAGTAAATTCACTTCATAAGTGTTCTACGAACAATGTTGCAACTCTTGCATCATTACCATTCATAGATTAACTTTACTTTTCATAAGTAGTCTTTCTGTTTATTAATTGTTGCAGATTTATACAAATGTGAGATCTAAATACACAATAATTAAATGTAGAAGGATTAATCGTATAACATAAATGTCCGAAGTGGTAGTCTCACTACCATTCACTATCTTTGATCATCCAGAATTTTATTGAAATTTTAAATGGTTAATCTAATAGCCATGTTACCAAATTGCATTATTTGGAGTTATAATATTAGCCACAATTATTTCCTTTAGGTTTTGACAACAGTTGTCTTACCTTTATCTTTTAATCATTTTCTTTTAGAAATTCATGAAGTCAAAAATCAAATTTTGGACTTAGATCATATCTTTACGTACTAATGTTCAGAAATCTAGAGCACAAACTGTACGGCCGAAACTAAGCCAAAAGGCATCCACATTTCCGTACATCATTCAGAAACTTAGAGAACAGTCCATATGGCCGAAACTAAGCCAAAAGGCATCCACATTTCCGTATGGATCTGTAGTCTGTTTCTAAATTCCACGTCTCATCAATTTTACCAATTTCAGCAATCCAGAACAATTCAAGATTATGATATCAGTTTATCTGAATTCTGAATTGAAATCACTTTTTAGGAAACACGGTTTCAAAAATCAGTCATCTGAAACTAGATTCAACTTCAGATACAAATTCTGAATAACACTTGCTCTGCCGAGTCTTAAGACCCACTCGGCGGTGCACCACGAAAAGTAGATTTTAAATTTCCAAATTTAACCTTAAAATTGCTTTCCTTGATTCAATTAGCATTTGGTATTGTTGATCGAATAATCATGATTATCAAAACCAAGAATAAATAATTTATTCATGAATCTAAGATCATCAACAAGTTAATCAAATTAAATTTTCATGATCCTATGGAACATATTAATCAAATTAATATTGCAATTTAGGTTACTTAGGATTATTAAGAATGTATAATTTCCATTCTTGCTTTAGAACAATTCTTAAGCTCATGATCATATCAAAGAAATTAATTTCATTATCTTTTAACTATGTCCTTTTAAAGAACAGATCGCAGTAACAAACATAATTAAAGTTTAAGATAATATTCTGCACAAATATGAAGATAAATATACACATATATTTCATACCAATCATTTAAGAGATAATTATTGTATTTCATAAATACTCCAACTAAATTATATAATCTTCATATACAACTCTTGTATAATATAATTTAAATGGGCTAAGATCCATATTTCACTTGATTTGTGAGTCTTCTTAGGCATGAACCTCAAAACCAAGCTATTTAGGTAGATAACTCCTTATCAATCACATCACATGTGACTCTTAGATCCTTTATGGGATTTGTGATATCGTATATCTTACATGTTTTAATCCCATCTTATGCCTTAGGCCCATAACCGTTAGGATAGCCTAATTAAGTTTCACCACTTTAAACGTATAGACAATCTTTGCCTCATATTTCTTCTCATTGTAAGACTGATGTGCCCTGCTTTGGCAGATAAACCACATCGAAACGATCAATGTATTTTACAAGTGTTTAAATTATGGATGGCATAAAACTTAAATTTTTTCAAGAAGGTTCTTACATATAGCAACGCGCATAACAAAGGTATAATTAATCCAATTAATTAATGAACGGATACTATGTTAATATAATTATGACGTTGAGATTTTCATAGAGTCCTACTCTAGGTATAATACATATTGAATAATGAATTCTTTCATATAGTCCAACTCTATTAAGAATACATTACTTCATAGAATCCAATTCCATTAACAATACGTATTTTACATTGCATCTCCAAGTCTGAAAAACTTGAATTCAGTAATCTGCACTGCACGCGAACTGCGCGAAAAATCATCACGAATTCGTGCAGTGCACGTGCATTTCACACGAACTGCACAAAATTCTACACGAAAATTCTGTACTGCACGTGCGATGCACGTAATCTCTACGAAAATTCTACACGAAAACTTATATTGCACGCGATCCGCATGAACGCAATTTATCAAATCTTAAACATTTAAGTATTCAACTATTCATGGTAATCGAATTATCATGAACATCAAACCCTAAAAACAAACAATTTGTTATTCAAGATCAAGAATCATCAATTCAATAATCCAATTAAAGAGATTGATGATCCGATAAATAGATTAATCATATTAATCATGCATCTTGAAAACCTTGTTCATGATCATACTATATCATATATAATTGTTTCACCAAACAATTCACATAAATCCTTTATTCTAAATTCACATCATGCTAGATCATATAATCAAATCATATATTTAACATGATAATATTAAAATAATCATACATGAACGGGGCTATGACACCACTGTTGGGTTTTGAGGGTCCTTGCGCAGCGGAAAACGGCAATAAAATCGACAAAACCCTAAAGCCCCGAGATCCATTCATGATGATTAAATTAATAGGAAGATGAATTTAGAATACTAACCGATGTTATGCATTTTTAATCTTGGATCTTCATACTATATCATATATAATTGTTTCACCAAACAATTCACATAAATATTTTATTATAAATTCACATCATGCTAGATCACATAATCAAATCATATATTTAACATGATAATATTAAAATAATCATACATGAACGGGGCTATGACACCACTGTTGGGTTTTGAGGGTCCTTGCGCAGCGGAAAACGGCAATAAAATCGACAAAACCCTAAAGCCCCGAGATCCATTCATGATGATTAAATTAATAGGAAGATGAATTTAGAATACTAACCGATGTTGTGCATTTTTAATCTTGGATCTTCATACTATATCATATATAATTGTTTCACCAAACAATTCACATAAATATTTTATTATAAATTCACATCATGCTAGATCACATAATCAAATCATATATTTAACATGATAATATTAAAATAATCATACATGAACGGGGCTCTGATACCACTGTTGGGTTTTTAGGGTCCTTGCGCAGCGGAAAACGGCAATAAAATCAACAAAACCCTAAAGCCCCGAGATCCATTCATGATGATTAAATTAATAGGAAAATGAATTTAGAATACTAACCGATGTTGTGCATTTTAAATCTTGGATCTTCAAGTCTTCAAGCTTTAGATTTGATCTCCTCGTTCTTCGCGATCTTCGGATCACGATCACAGGAACACGAACTTGAAATGCTAAAACAAGCACTCTCTATGTTTATCCACACGCGAACAAATATCTAGAACAATTCTAGATTTGGACTGCTGGACCCCATCATTAGAAAACACACTTTTCTAATCTTTAAAGGCTATATGAATTTATTGGTGTTCTTGAGCTTTTGATTCTCAATCAAAACTCAAGAATGTGTTTCTCAAACACATGGAGGCTACCAATAATGATAGAATATCAATTAGGTCAATACCTTGTAAAGAGAAGGGTATTTATACTTATTAAACCTAAACCCTTTAGGAGAAATAGGCCAAAAACCTATCAAAATCAAATCAGGAAAAACCAGGCTCGAAACCACTATACCCGACCGGGTCAAGGGCAGTGCCCAACCGGGTATACAAGGTATCCTTTCCGGGTCAACAAGGAAGTTCCCGACTGGGTCCTTTATATAGCCCGATCAGGTCCTTTGCCTAGCCCGATCGGGTCCTTTGCTTGCTGGAACCAATTTCTTGTTTTTCTTAAATTCGATTTTTACGCTCTTTTACGTAATTCCAATTTTAACCCTTTAGTAAATTCGTTCTTTTGTGTGTGACCCCATAGGATTATATTATGTTGTCAATGAGTCAAACGAAGGTCAAACCCATAAGTAATGAGCGGACTCTAGCAAGCCATCATGACTACCTAATTAATATAACTTAACGAAGTTCGTTTATCCTCATAGAACATATCACAAACCTTTTGTCACGCGATATCATATTAAATATAAGTCATGGTCCACGTCAACTTATATTGTTCAATGCTTTCTCGAAACCGAGTAGATTGATATGAGCAAATGACATTGAACACATCAATTCATTTGAGCGTAGCCAGCATTTCATCAATCTCGCTCTTCGAGTGGCCTAAGGAGATATCTCTTTTGAGGGGGGGACAAATTACATCTTGACTTATCATTCTTCCCTACAAGAATCCAATTATGCCAATCATAGACTTTATGACTACCTGGTTAAGAGTAGCGTTTGACTATGTCAAAAATAACGTTCATCATGTGGAAGACCATGATAATCTCAGGTCTAAGGATATCAAATGATATAACTATATGAGATTTAATTATGACATTTGACCATGACATAAATCTCATAGTGGGTCATGTCCAGTACTTGTTCACCAACAAGTACCCATAAGTTTAATTTGTATCACATATACATGATCATTACATGACAATCGATTAAACTTATACTAGTTCTTTATAAGTATTAGGGACGGGGATTATTATAATAAATATGCAAAAACATATAATAATCCAGGTTGTTATCTCCATAACAAATTGTAGACACCCCGCCTTGAACCTCTCACCCCGGTTGCATACATAGTATATTTATTTTTCTTGATCACAAACACTTCCTTTTTCATCCACATTCATCCCCCCTTATTTCATAACTCCCAATCCCACATTCTAAGCCTTTTCTTTAAAACAAAATATTTCCTTTTTATTTTATTTGATTTTCTTTTATTTATTTCATTTATTATTTTATTTATCTTATTTTTTATTGGTCAATTACATTTCACATGGATTGATCATCTTTCCCTCCAACCTTTCCCTCTTTTTTTACCTATAAAACCCCCCCTTCTTCTACCTTAGAAAAGGGACCTCAACATTTTCTCTCTAGCCAAAACTCTAGACTTTTGAGACTCTCTTTTTGGACCAAACTTTTATCATCTACAACTACAATATACATAAATTCTCCCAACAAGAGTTCTTAGTAACAAGACTCTACACAAATTGTTCTACAACAATTTCTCTACAACAACACCATTTTCAAGTCCAAGTTTGAAGTCCTCTTTCTTAAGGTACTTTATTCTTTTTCTCTTATTTTACATGTCTTAGTAATGTATGCAATCCCCATCAATTGGGACATGACCAAATGACCACTTTACTACATTAAAGTTGGTTAATGTTATCTCCCTACATTTTAATCTCTACTTTAATTTACCATTCTTTTTTTAATATAATTGTTAGAATAGTTTGACATGTAATCTTTACCATTAAATAAATAAAACAATTCTCTTTTATTTTCTTTTGTATATTTCCCCATTCTTTTCATTGTAATTGTTAGCACTCGTATATTAATAAATCGAAAGACTTTCTCATGCATTAGAACACCAAAAGTAGCAAGACCCGCGTAAGCGGGGCGGAGTGGGTGTTTAAGTACTTCCCACTCCGTCACCTAACCCCCGAACCAATCCTTTCCCGAATCTCTGGTTTTGTATATAAAATTGGCTCTTTTTAGGTTTTTCTCATGTTCCTCTAAAACATAGGTGGCGACTTTAAAATCAATTAGACATCCTAGGATAATTCACTGCTCTAGCCAAGCAGGGTTTTCCCGGGGTATCTAATGTGGCGACTCCGCGGGAGACTGTAGAGGGTTAAACTTGCATTTTCTGCTTTTGGTGTTCTAATTTTTGTTTTCTGAGCATTCTGGTAAAAAGGGTGGGAAGCGCGCGCTTCTGGCCTTCTTGGCCTAAGGCGCGCGCGTCCGACCTCTTCTACCAAAATCGCCTGCCTCTCCTTTTGTTCTTTGAATTTCATGTTTCTGTGCTAACAGTTTCTGCAGGGAAAGTTACATGATTTGGGACCAGGGCAATCTCCTGAGTCCACAGTTTCTGACATTCTGACAGGTACCCCAGATGCGCGCGCCTCCAATCGTCATGGCGCACTGCGCGCGCTTCCCATATCAATGCTCTGAGGCGCGCGCTTCTTGGTAAATTCCCAGAACATCATTCAGTTCCCAGAACAGAAGCAGTGCACAGAAACATAACAGAATGACAGTGTGGGCACCGAGCCTGCACATGAACAATTTTACTTTTTGTTTATTTTTATCGGTCACACGGGTGATTTGAAAGTTGTAAATTATGTGCTTATTTGCTTTTATTTCTTTTTTATTTTGAAAAAAAATAAAAAAAAAATTGTCACTTGTTAGACCTCACACTACGCGCACAATTCTTATCAACTTCTCACAATCGGGTCGCACAAGTCCAACCCCAAACCCGTCGAGGCCCGTCCTAGAAAGTTTCAAGCTCCACCCGACCTTGACTCTTTCAAAGCGGTAAACCTCAGCCCGTGGTGTAGTTCACGACTACATGACGGGGGTAACCTTTAAGCCTCTCTTTAGCCGAGCACCAACCACACAATTCTAGTTAGGGTCTAACACTCCGTGACCAAGTCGGTTTCCATGTGCCGAGATTTCTCTAAACTAATGTTTTCAAAACATACATGCCAATTTTTTGCTAGGGACGAAATAAAACTCTGTCCCCGAAGTGGTTATTTTGGACGCAAATAAAAAATCCGTCCCCGCATGTATGGTTTACTACATTAATTTAGTTTAATCCCGACACATGTAGGATTCACAAGCGTGGTGGAATCCGATGAGTATATGGGACCGCGAGAAGGTCTATATACTAGTGTGACGATTCCACTATTTTTCTAGAAACCCCAAAAAGGACCACGTCCTTCCGACTTTGTAAATAATAAAAAAAAAGAGTCATTTTCCTTATGTGTTTGAATCTTTTCTCTTGTTCGTGGGTTAAATCATTGGATTCAAAAGGTATTTATGGGACCATCCTAAATCAACCGTGTTCTCTACGGCAACAACAACAAGGGTGAGAATGCTTCCGTGTCCAACGAAGTGTTACTCAACATGGTGAAAGTATTGAAAGGGCAAATTGATACACTAGCCGAGGATGTTTGCTGCAAGGATGATTTATGGCGAGCCCGTTACGAGCATGTGGAAATGGCCCATAAAAGAGAAGTATCCAAACTCGAGGACCAATTGAAGGGGCTCACGAATGAAAGAAAGGTCCAAGGCCTCAATACCGGTTTGGTCAACACTCTCATATCCTACATTGACCAAAAGCTTAGTGGGCTAAATTTGCACAAAGGCCCAAGCTCTGATCTTCATCATGCTTCTTTTCTCGTGAACACTATGGTGGCTCTTCCTGAAAAAGTGTCTCCTCAAATGATGGCACAATGCTTCCCACTTACTCTCGAGGAGGTCGCAAAAGATTGGTATATGGGTCTTCCGGTTTCCACCCGCCTCAATTGGGATGCCGCTATGCTTGCCTTCAAGAAGCAATACCAAGGCAATTTTATGTTCCGTACCACCAAGAAAGAATTGGAGAGCACCGTGCAAGAGGGTGATGAATCATTTGGGGACTTTTCTCACCGTTGGAATGACAAGTTAGCCGAGATTATTGATAGGCCCTCAAAAAAGGAACAAATGGTCATCTTCTTGAAGTGTTTGAAAATAGACTACCGCACTCATCTTAGTGGGGCCTTTTATCCGGATTTTGCAAGCATGTATGATGCGGGTATTAGAGTTGACAATTTGCTCCGAGAAGTGGCCGAGTCCTCCTATAAGACAATCTTCAACGACGAAGGGTTCCCGAGCAACCCGAGTAACGACATGGAAGACTACAACGACAATGAGGACTACAACGATTATGATGTCTACGACGACAACAATCTCCGTTTCTCTTTCTCTACCTAGTAGTAGGAATAAATAAATAAAAAAAAAGAGAGTCAAAAGTCCTCTTAAGTGTGCATTATGCATTAATATTTTCTCTCATCCTATGTTAAATGTTCGAGTCCATTGAGTCATCAAAAAAAGGTCGTTCTTGTCCTCATACACTCCTCCAAGTTGTTCAATTTAATTCTTGGCAAAATGATAAAAAAATGTCTAAACATGTTTTGGAATGAAGGCCATCACTTGAACGCCTAGGGGCTAAACATCGACGATGGCATCAACAACGAAGACATCAACAACGACGAAATCAAGACGAAGAAAGGTGGAGCAACAATCATGAAGCAAAGTTTCAAAAGGGGATAAAAAAAAAAAAAAAAAAAAGGCCCGCTAGATTGAAACCCTCAAATCAACCTAGGAAAAAGTTAGAGCACAAAAAAAAAAAAAAAAAAAAAAAAGGCCCGCTAGATTGAAACCCTCAAATCAACCTAGGCAAAAGTTAGAGCACAAAAAAAAAATAAAAAAAAATCCCCCTTCATTCAAAGAAGTTCACAACAACAACATCATTCCACCAAACGAAGGACGAAGAAACATCGACAAACAATCATGACGAAGCAACAATTCATCACGGCGAATGGAGAATCCACAAGAACTACGGTGACCTGAGCCTCTACACTGGAGGAACGTAGGAAACCTTCGGGTCCGGTCTCATGCAAGAAAGAAGATATGTTTAGCCCTAGCGCGTTATGGTGATCGGCCTTCCTCTCGAACTTGTCATGACATCCTTGTACGATTCATTTGCCAATGAATTAATCACCAAAAGATTGAACAACTTTCTTAGATTTGGAATCGCTATTCGTTCCTTGTCGAGTCTAGGGGTTTCTCTTCTTTTTGCGATACTCCCAGTTTCTTGCAATCAAACTGGGGATTTCTTTCTCTTTTCTATTAATGACTTACTTGCCTTCGTGAGTCATTCAAAAAATATACATACATGAAGTCAATACTAGGGACACTTCCCTAGTCAAGTCAATGTCACTCACCTTTAGTGACAAAAGGTCTCCACCGCAAAATCACATGTCTCTCATCCTCAGCTAGAGTCAATGCACACTTCCTCATTAATTGAGTCAAAAAAAAAAAAAAAAAAAGAAGACGCAAAAGAGATGCCCGCTAGATTGAAAACCCAAAAGGGCGGTCGAGGCAAAAAACAGGGTGCGTCATAAAAAAAATGAGCGAGTGAGAGAGAGAAGGGAAAGAGAAATGGAGATCTCCAGCCTCTAAGGAAGACAACTGCACAAGTTCTACATTGGGTCTCCTCAGCAAGTCAATTCCCACCGAGCCAACTTTGGAATTGCAAAAGGATTGACGAGATATGGCACCATCAAACGTCATTTTGGTTTATTGAAAGATTGTTCTTGCAATGTGCATCTTTGGGCTCATGAGAAAGAAAGACCGTGGTAACCAATATCCGTCCGAGAACGAGCCTATCATTGAAGGGGTACGAGGTTGCACAAAATAATCCCCATCTAGTCAGTTGGTTTGGGCAGCGAGCAACAACATGTAATTCAAGCTTCTACAAGCATGTCCCTCTAAAGTATGCCGAAAGACTCCCGAGAATGGAGTAGCTCTTGCCATATCCCCTTGTGTTTTTTCCTCCACACGAGGACGAGTCTCTTGTTTTGCTCGACAAATGATGACGCCCTAGGGGCTATGTGACTCAAGAACGAGAGCTTCTTTTGCTTCATTTGGTAGTTAATGAGCCCTAGGGGCTACGATCAAGAAAGATGTGTGAGGCTATCCTTAAAGTCTCTCAAAAGGAATGTCGAGAAGCACCTTCTTGTCATGTATGCTCATACTTGTTCCCCCGATCAAGGATAGGCCCTTCTCGTTCCACTCCTAATCAATGGTGTCACTCTAGGGGGTACGATCAAGTTTTAAAAGCTCCATCGGCAAGAAGAAATTCACTTCAGTGTCCCCGACGGAGTCATGTGCAACATTGGAAGCTTCCTCAATTCAACACCGAAGGTCTCAAGGGGCTTCGCAATCTACAATCTTTTGGGTTACGGCATTACAGTGATACAAGCAAAGGGAAATATTGGGGCTTCGCAACCGACAGTCTTTTGGGACAACAAAATGCTCAAGCAATGCAATGTGGAGAAGTCTTATATGAAAGAGATCAAGCTTCAAGGGTCTCCCAACACCTCAAGTCAAAGGTCTCTTTGTTTTAAATGAGGGCTCCGATGTTATGAATGAATTTGATGATTTTTGTTAGAACTTACAACGAGATCATGAAGGATGTTTTAGAGAAAAGGAAAAGGATTCAAGGAAATGCCAATATGATAACTCGACCAGAGTTACGGCCAATCCCAATGTTTCTGCAAGTACTGCACCCCTTCTCCAAGATCAAAAGCACAGGCTGCACCCGAAGATCCGTTATTAGTTCAACTCAAGAAGACTCAAGCAAACATACCATTTGAGATTTTATCACGCCAAAGCCTTATCTTCCACAACAACATCACCATCTCCCATGACTTTGAATAAGGGCTCCCATGTTATGAATGAATTTGATGATTTTTGTTAGAACTTTCAGCGAGATTATGAAGGAAGTCTTAGAGAAAAGGAAAAAGATTCAATATGCTAAACTCACGTGACTGGGTTATAGCGGGAAATGCCTCGGCCAATCCTAATGTTTCCGCAAGTACTGCACCCCCTTCTCCAAGATCAAAAGCATAGGCTGCATCCGAAGATCCGTTATTAGTTCGACTCAAGAAGACTCAAGCAAACATACCATTTGAGACTTTATCATGTCAAAACCCTATCATCCGTAACAACATCACCATCTCCCAAGAGACATTTCCCGAAGATTCTACTGCATTTTCAACATGGACCCTCCGCCACTTGGGTACCAACCACAAAAAAAAAAGGCCATTCATCTCCAAACAAGAGGAAGATCACTTTCATGAGTTCTACCCAATGGTGCATCTGCTCTCAATACAATGCCAAGATAAGTTGGAGCTTCACACCAAAAGGTCTTCACATCCCGCCATCTACAAGCTCGCAAACAACAAGCCCACGATACTTGGGGCTTAGTTATCTCTCGAAGCTTGGTATCAATGATCTTCTCTTGGAGTTTGCTCACGTCAACAGCAAAAGGCGATTTATTTGAAAAGGTCAAGATTCGATTCATCTTGGGGCTATGCAAGTCTCTCATAGTTTGGCATCAAAGGCATTCTAGGGGCTTTACAATCAGCAACCCCTTATCTCGGCATCGAATGTCTTTTGGAGCCCCATAACTGACACATCTCTTGGGGCTAGAAATCACATTTCGTTGGGCACAATGGCAACGACGACAGAATTCAAGCAAGGCAATCCGGACATCGGTCGAACATGACTTGATCTTGGGTTGGCTTTACAAACACACAATGGTGAAAATGGTTCACCCACGAACTAAAAAAAAAAAACTTTTTCTCACGTGTGTGCATATTCTTTTCTTTCTAATTAAAAAAAAAGATTTTGTTTTCTTTTTTCTTTTCTTGCGCAAAATTATGTGTTTCCTTTTTGCTTTGCTCCTAGCATTCTCCCCAGCACTCTCCATCATCCTTGAACTACGATGGTCTGATTCTCTTAAAGGGATAGGTAGGCAGCCTTTTGGCACGACCAACCCATCACCCAGAATACCATCTCACCAACGCTCCATCAAAGGCAAAAACAATTCAACATCACCAACATCATCATTCTCCATCCGAAGCATGGACATTCTTTATCAAAAGCATTAAGGCATCCACCACCACGACACTAATCCATCCAATGGAAATGGTAAGTGAAGGTATGAATACATCCGAGGCTTTCCTCACATCACAACGCACACAAAATCACTTTCTTCATTCTTATAAAAATTCTCTCTCATGCAAAACTGCCTTCAAATCACATCACACCACAATCACAATTTCTCTCATAACTGCCATTTCACATCTCATACATGTCACAAGCATATATACCTGCAAAGCACACACTTAACAGGTACCACCATAAGGTCAACATCATTTGCAACTCAAGGCACTTCATCCCAGCAGAAAGTGATCCGCCGTCAACTACGCCTGCATCCCATAGAGTCAAGCAATTACAGTTCAATGACAACAACTCGGTCCATGGTGAGCCGCAAATCACCACCTTTCCATCAAGCAACACAACAATATCACATAGGCAGACGAAGCCTTGGTTCCCGCCATCCACAAAAGGATCCCGCATCAGCAAACGGATCCCGCATCAGCAAACGGATCCCGCTTCAGCAAACGGATCCCGCTTCCAGCAAACGGATCCCGCATCAGTAAACGGATCCCGCTTCAGCAAACGGATCCCGCATCAGCAAACGGATCCCGCATCAGCAAAGGGATCCCGCTTCAGCAAAGGGATCCCACTTCAGCAAAGGGATCCCGCTTCAGCAAACGGATCCTGCATCAGCAAACGGATCCCGCTTCAGCAAACAGATCCCGCATCAGCAAACGGATCCCACTTCATCAAACGGATCCCGCTTCAGCAAAACGGATCCCGCCATATCCTTTCTATATCAATAAAGCTGCTCACACAGGGAGCGCACCCCTATCCTTCGCAAATTTCAAATTCATGTTTTATCGAGTCTTTGTTTTCTCTTGTCGATGTCCTCGGGTTATCTTTCTTTCGTCGACGCGTTTTGCATTGCAATCCACGTCGCCGAGGGGCTCTGTAGACACCCCGCCTTGGATCTCTCACCCCGGTTGCAAACATTGTATTTTTATTTTACTTGTTTTTGTTAATTTCTGTTACATTCGTTAAGTTCCTAACTGATTCCGTCAGTTTTGGACTAAACTGCATAACAAAATTAATTTCAGAGTCATTTCTGTCTTTCTGTCATTTTTACCCGCGGGCGCCTCCGACACTGTCAACGGAACGCGCGCGCCTCTCGCCCCAAAAGCGGGACTCGCGCGCTTCCCATTACTCCCTTTTTCATCCACATTCATCCCCCCCTTATTTCATAACTCCCAATCCCACATTCTAAGCCTTTTCTTTAAAACAAAATATTTCCTTTTTATTTTATTTGATTTTCTTTTATTTCTTTTATTTATTATTTTATTTATCTTATTTTTTATTGGTCAATTCCATTTCACATGGATTGATCATCTTTCCCTCCAACCTTTCCCTCTCTTTTTTACCTATAAAAACCCCCTTCTTCTACCTTAGAAAAGGGACCTCAACATTTTCTCTCTAGCCAAAACTCTAGACTTTTGGGACTCTCTTTTTGGACCAAACTTTTATCATCTACAACTACACTATACATAAATTCTCCCAATAAGAGTTCTTAGTAACAAGACTCTACACAAATTGTTCTACAACAATTTCTCTACAACAACACCATTTTCAAGTCCAAGTTTGAAGTCCTCTTTCTTAAAGTACTTTATTCTTTTTCTCTTATTTTACATGTCTTAGTAATGTATGCAATCCCCATCAATTGAGACATGACCAAATGACCACTTTACTACATTAAAGTTGGTTAAGGTTATCTCCCTACATTTTAATCTCTACTTTAATTTACCATTATTTTCTGGGTAAATAGCATATTAGTGCCCCAAAGTTTCATATGAGTTGCAATTTAGGTCTTAATGTTCCAATTTTGGCAATTTGGTGCCTAATGTTTACCTTTTGTGGCGAAATGGGTCTTTTTTGGATGGTCATGGATGGAAGCTAACGAAATTAACGAAAAATTTAACGAGCTTCTTTAAAAATTGCATTTCTTATTCAGAAAGTTCAATAATTATTTATGTTGACCCCATTTTGTTAAAAATTTTACAACTCCTAAAATTATATATATATATATATATATATATATATATATATATATATATATATATATTATATTAATAAAAGAATGTATATTTTAATTAACCCAACAAAACATAATAAAAATCAAAGTAAAATATTGTTTATTATTTAAAATAATAATTTTTTTGAATAGTAGTAAAAATTATAAAAATAAAAATACCTTACACTAAATTCATTTATAATTCTAATTCCTTAAGTAAAGGGCTAAAATTATGTTTAGAAAAAAAAATAAAGGGCTAAATTTAGATATTAGTCCATCATATAGCCTTAAAAATGCTTTTAACCTAAATTTGCTTGAAAAGGGAAAATAAAAAATCAAACCTAAACTTCTACCTTCTTCGTCTCCTTCCCCCACCCCACCCCCCCCACCTACACACGTACACCAGCCAACGGCCACCTTCACATCTCTTCTTCTCCCATGCTTTCTCTTACTCCCACAACGTCAACTTGCCTTTCTGGGTAAGAAATGCAATTTTTAAAGAAGTTCGTTAAATGTTTCATTAATTTCGTTAGTTTCCATCCATGACCGTCCAAAAAAGACAATTTTCGCCACAAAAGGTGAACATTGGGCAACAAATTGCCAAAATTAAAACATTAGGACCTAAATTACAACTCATATGAAACTTTGGGGCACTAATGTGCTATTTACCCTTCTTTTCTTAATATAATTGTTAGAATAGTTTGACATGTAATCTTTACCATTAAATAAATAAAACAATTCTCTTTTATTTTCTTTTGTAAATTTCCCTTTTCTTTTCATTATAATTGTTAGCACTCGTATATTAATAAATCGAAGGACTTTCTCATGCATTAGAACACCAAAAGTAGCAAGACCCGCGTAAGCGGGGCGGAGTGGGTGTTTAAGTACTTCCCACTCCGTCACCTAACCCCCGAACCCATCCTTTCCTGAATCTCTGGTTTTGTATATAAAATTGGCTCTTTTTAGGTTTTTCTTATGTTCCTCTAAAACATAGGTGGCGACTCTTAAAATCAATTAGACATCCTAGGATAATTCACCGCTCTAGCCAAGCGGGGTTTTCCCGGGGTATCTACACAAATGAGAACATGACATAACATGAGGCCTTTCTCAAGGGCCTAGGGCATAATCTCCAACAAGAATCTCCGTTAGTAATAAACCCAGTTCCTGCAGCCAAAAGTTACCGAGTAAGCTTCTTCATCCAGCTGCCCAACAGATAACATGTTCTTTTTCAAACCCGGAATGTGTCTGACCCCGTGTAGATGTAGGAACTTCCCGTCTGATGCCCCCGAATCCACCACCCATGATTCTAGTGCGCTACTAGCACCCAAAATCAGTACATCTTCACCATCAGTTGACAAATTCGCTGTTTATCCCCTCGCCTAGGACAATCCCTCTTGTAGTGTCCTAACTCCTTACAATGATAGCACTTAACCGATCCTCTTGCGACCCTTGGTCTTTCTTTGTTCTCCACGGCTTTACCCTTTCTACTGATTATGATTTCCCTTGATTCTGTTCTCCCTTTGTTGATAGAACCCGGCCTTCCCCTACTAGTCGTAGCCAAAGCCGATCCCGAAGTAGACGGTGTCCCCAACTTCTTTATACGATTTTCCTCGCTCAGAAGTAGATCCTTAACATCATCAAACATCAATTTATTCTTATCTACTGAAGCACTTAACGCTGTCACCATCCTGCTCCAACTCGCTGGTAAGGATGCTAGCGAAACCAAAGCATAAACCTCAATACCGAAAGTAATCTCCAACGCAACTAATGAGTCTATAACATCCATATACTCATCGATGTGTTTAGCTAATGATCCTCTCTCTTGCATCTTGAGATTCCCCATCTTGCAAATCAAATCAACCTTGTTGACTGCAGATGCGGTTTCAAATCTCTTAGTAAGATAATAAAGTATCTCCCTCGTGGTCTTAGCCTTTTTGGTGGTTTTCGCGATCCACTTTGAGAAAGTAGATCTAATCACCCCTAGTGTTTTCCTATCCAGGATATCACAATCCTCCTGTTTTTTGCCTTCTGGATTGACTCCCAATAGACGTTTATAGAGATCCTTACCATACAAGAGATCCTCTATTTGCATCCTCCAAAACGCGTAGTCAGAACCATCGAACTTTTCCACCGCTTGTTTATCCTTTTCCATTCTTGATTTCTTGAATAAACCCTTAGCTCGTCAAAGCTCTGATGTTAGTTCTTGTGGTATAGACTCTCCAAACCAAACAGATCGCAAGAATATAACATGCAAACCCAACAAGTAAGAACGATAAAAGAAGCAAAAACAGTAAAGAGACCCAAATAATTGTTTACCCAGTTCCTCAATATTTTTGACTACGTCTGGGGCACTACCAAGCCAGGATCTTGCACTATAATATGTAAATTTGGAGTTACAATGAGTTATGGGGAGGAACCCTTCTTATAAAGCCAACCTAGAATAATACCTAAACCTAGACATAAAAGGATTCCCGAAAAGTCCAAAAAAATATCAATTTTTCCCGTCTTGGGGGGGGGGGGGGTCCGCCCGGACCTATTCCTATTCCTTGCCCCGCCCGGATCTGAATTACATCAGAAATCACAAATTTTCCCCAAGCTATAGTCCGCCTGGGTTGGTGCTTGGGTCCGACTGGATTCACCTAGGTCCGACCGGGTCCCTGTGGTGGTCTGGCCGGATCACTCCTTTCCAGCCATTTTTCTTCTTATCTTCCTTTTTGTCCCCTTTGATCTCTATCCTAACAATTGATTGTTGGGTGGAAACCCAAAGTCCCACATCAGCAATTGAGTAAACAATTTCAAGGTATATAAGAGCACCCACCCACTTCATTAGAATGAGGCCTTTTGGGTTATGCCCAAAAACAAATCTGTGCGTCCTAGGCCCAAAGCGGAGAATATCATACTAATGTGGAGAGTGGTGCTGGTGGTCGCGGTCCCTACAAGTGGTATCAGAGCCATGCTTCGGATGTGCCCGACCGGGTGGACCGTGTGTGTGATTTATAGGGTGGGGTTCCATTGTGTGACATTTGCGAATGGAGTCTTGCAATCGAAGGCGATGGTGTTCCGCGGGTGGTTGGTATAAGCTTTCACTGGATATTGGCCAGAGGAAACACTGTGGGCCATAGCGGTATAGTCCTTGGTTTGAGGGGAGGATTGTTGGGTGGCAACCCAAACTCCCACATCGGCAATTGAGCAAACAATTTCAAGGTATATAAAAGCACCCACCCACTTCATTAGAATGAGGCCTTTTGGGGGATGCCCAAAAAATAAATCCGTGCGGGCTATAGGCCCAAAACGGACAATATCATACTAATGTGGAGAGTGGTGGTGGTGGTCGCGGTCCCTACAATATGTAAATCTTATTTACTTGGACCAAGAAATCTTTTACTAGGAGTAGTAAAAGAGTTAATACTTATTAGACCTAATACATGTTGATGTATATGGTCCATTAAGTGGCAATGCTAAAATAAGGATTTTGGTACTACTTAGCAAAACTATTCAAACACTTTGATTTGATTGAGATGATGAATACTTGAACTAAGAATTTGACAATCATCTTTAAAATTGTGAAATTGTTTCACAATTAACTCCACCAAGAACACCATTATGGAATGATGTGTCTAAGTGGAGGAATAGAACTTTATTGGATATGGTTCATTAGATGATAAAGTCAAATTGATCTTCTATTATTTATTTTGGGGTTATACACTGGAAACCACTATAATCACACTAATTTGAGTTCTATCAAAATAGGTTCGTAGATACCATATGGGATATGAAATGAAACAAAACCTAGTTTGTCTTTCATGAAGATTTAAGAAAGTGAGTCTTTTGCGAAAAGACTTGTCTAGGACAAGCTCACACTTAAATCAAATAAATGTATTTTCATGGGATATCCTAAGGAAACTTGAGGATATTATTTTACTTCTAAGAAACAAATTATTTATTGTTTATTATGGTACTTTTTTAGATAAATTGATTGTCACTAAAAGAACCAGTGGGAGTAAAATATATCTCGAAAGCTTCGAGACCTAGAAATAAACAAGAAGAACCTAGAATGGAAGTTGAACAAACTTTCACAAGGAGTTGTGAAAATCCGTTCAAGTTACACAAGTTCCTCGCATATATGATAGGATACGATCTATAACAATAACTATTGGATTTCTCGTATTAGAAAGTATTGAGGTAGAATTCATTGAGAATGACAAATCTACCACATATCAAAATGTGATGTCACGCTCCATATTTAGATTAATGGCTTGGAGTCATAAAATCTAAAATGCAATCCATGTAAAATAATCAAGTTTGGAACTTGACCATTCTAAACCAAGGTGTAAAAACTAAAGGATGGAATAATGTTTTCTTGGAGAAAGCCCACATGGATAAAAAGATGCATACTTATAAAACACGACTGATTGTGAAAGGTTGATTCATATTTTGACTATGATAAAACTTTCTCACTCGCAGTCATGCTTTAAGATATTAGAATTCTCATGAGATGGATTGAAGCAAGCTTTTTGGAGTTGAAGCATTCATTTTGATGAATTGTTCATATCGGTTGAAATTCATCAAATATGAGACTTGTGTTTACTATAAAAATTAGTGGGAGCATAATCTTATCCCTATTCTTATATATGTGGTTAACATATAGTTCATTTAAAAGAGTTTCTTTATGAAAGACTTAGGAAGAAGCCGTTTACATCATTGGAATTAATATCTATTGATATAGATCTAGGAAGTTGATTGGTTTGAGTCAAAGTACTTGTAAAGACGAAGTACTGAATTATTCAATATGTAAGACTCTTGTAGTAGAACTTGCATAGTTGTCTAATAACAATGTTCTTGGCAATACTTGATCTTATTGGAAGACTAATGAGCAATAATTCATAATTAGGATTCCATATGCTTCGGAAATTGGATCTATCATGTATGTCACATTATGTACATAGACAAGATAACTCGTATACTTGGAGTATGATGAGAACATACTAATCATATACTTGGAGTATGATGACAACATACTAATCATATCCTAGTGAAAGTCACTAGATAGTGGTCATGAATATCCTTATGTACGTGAGAATAACTAAGGATGCATTCTTGGTTCTAGTCGGAATGGATGATGACCTTGTAAATGGTTACACATATTCATGCCTCCACATCGACAAGGATAATTAAATGTAGCAGTATGGACATAAATTGAAAGTAAGTGCTATTATTTGGAATTGTTCCAAAAAATTCACTGTCAATAATTCTACATATAAAATTGAGTAAATAGTTGCATGAGATGTAAGTAGGTGAATTGTTTGGATAAAGATATTAGTAAAAATAAAAATGGTTTCTAGTATCACTAATTCTATGGATCTTTAGTGTGACAATAAAGGTTATTTCACAAGATAAGATGCCAAGGACTCATCTATAATCCAAACACAAACTCAGACGTTTCCATCTCTACGAGAAATTGATGATAAGGGAGATATCAAAATATGCAAAGTACCTTATTATGATAACATGGATAATCTTCTTACATAAGCTCTTACACATGATGTTATGATGGTCATAAACTAAGCTCAATGGGTATTGGATAAGCGTTGATTGGGCCTAGTGCAAGTGGGAGATTGTTGGAGATTATGCCCTAGGCCCTTGAGAAAGGCCTAATATTATGTCATGTTCTCATTTGTTAAGAAGATAACAACCTTGGATTATTATATATTTTGCATGTTTATTATAATAATCTCCGTCCCTAGTACTTATGAAGAACTACTATAAGTTTAATCGATAATCATGTAATGATTATGAGTGTGTGATACAAATTAAACTTATAGGTACTTATTGGTGAAAAATGTACTCGACATGACCCGTTATGAGATTTATGTCATGGTAAAATGTCATAATTAAATCTCATATAGTTATATCATTTGATATCCTAATACCTAAGATTATCATGATCTTCCATATGATGAACATTATGTTTGACATAGTCAAATGCTACCCTTAACCAAGTAGTCATAAAGGCTATGATTGGCATAATCGGATTCTTGTAGTGAAGAATGATACGTCAAGATGGGATTTATCCCTCTCTCAAGAGAGATATCTGCTTAGGTCACTCTAAGAGTGAGATTGATGAAATGAGTGGCCACGCTAAAATGAATTGATGTGTTCAATGTCATTTGCTCATATCAATCTATTCGGGATCGAGAAAGCATTGGATACTATAAGTTGACGTGGACAATAACTTATGTCCAATATGATATCGCCTGAAAAAATGATTGTGATATGTTCTATGAAGATAAACGAACATCGTTAAGTTATATTAATTGGGTAGTCATGAAGGCTTGGTAGAGTCCACTCATGATTTATGAGTTTGACCTTGGTTTACTCATAGCCAACTTAATATAATCCTATGGGGTCACACACAAACGAACTAATTTGAAAAAAGCTAAAATTGGAATTTCGAAAGGGACTGAAATTGGAAAAATCGGAAAAAAAAAGTTGAAAACCCTTGAAACATCACAAATCTGGCTGGACCTTGTAAAGGACCCGATCGGACCCTAGCGTGGTCCGGGAAGACCTTATCCAAGACCCCGGCGGACCCTCCTGTTCTTCTGAGGTACAAGTTTCTTGTTCTGAATTTTGACGGGTTTTGACCTATTTCTCCTAAATTGGTTGGGATTAATAAGTATAAATACCCCTCTCGAAACCCTATTCAGTCCTAGTTGATATTGCATCATTATTGGTATCCTCCATATGTTTGAGAAATATATTCCAGAGTTTAGATTGAGAATCAAAAGCTTAAGAACACCAATAAAATCGTATAACCTTTTCATAGAAAGAGTTTCTATTGGATCTAGAAATCCGGATCTAGAATTGTTCTAGATATTCATTCACGTGTGGATACACATAGAGGGTGCTTCCTTTAATATATCAAGTTTGTGTTCATGTGATCGTGATCCGAAGAACGTGGAGAATGTTAAATCATAAATCTTGAAGACTTGAAGATTTGAAGATCCAAAGTTTTAAACGCATAACAACGATTAGTATTCTAAATTCATCTTATATTTAATTTAAGCATCATGAACAGATTCGGGGCTCTTGCGTTTTGTTATAGTTTTTCATATGATGTTTTTATTGCGCATGATCCCTCAAAACCCAACAAATGCCACAACAACCACAAGTGATACTTATTTCCTTATTCGTTCGTTCCACAAATTGATACAATCAAAATAGCCAAATATTAATATCAATGAGACTCACTTGTCATACTCACAACAGCAATCCACTTACTACTTTTATCACTCATTCTCTCTCATACTTTATTTTTCATACTCGCAACCCCTCATGCACTACTAATATTAATATTGTTTTCTATTAATCTCCATGCTCAAATATTTGGTCTCTCTTGTGATGGGACAAAGTGAGTATGTTGTTATATTCTATTTACCAAATGTTTAGCACGCATAAATAGACTAGTAAATTTTTTTTTGGTAAAGAACATCAAAGAGATAAAGTTTTTTTTTTTTTTTTAAGAAAAAACAAACATTTTTTTTGAGACATTTTTTTTTAAATGGACATCTCTTTAGAGACGAAGGAAGTACTTAAATACGTTGTTTAGGGGGGGGGGAATTTAAAATGTGATTTTGTAAAACCGAGGAGAGGAGTGATTTATTGAAGAAATTATCCCACATTAGAAATTAACAAATGAAACCTTCAATATATAAAACATTTAGGCTTCTCTTCTCATTACAAATTGTTGGAAGTAGAGTCCTAAAACCATGATGAAACGGAAGCATAAAAGGAGTCTAAATCAAAAGGGGGTTGGTGGAAATCAAGTTCAGCAAAAAACGAAGAAGGGAACCAAAATCTTCCAGCACAGGGGGTGCTCGGCCGAGCAGGGGTAATGCCTCGCCCGAGCAAGGCTAAATAGAAGGGGTGTCGAATTTTGGGTTGGTGCTCGACCGAGGAGCACATATTTAAGCATAGTTTTGTTTAGAATATAGTGTGCTTGCTTAGAGCATGTGGAGATTGCTAGGATACACAAAAAAGAGCCATAAATAGAGTCAAGGAGGGGCCAGAGGCCTAGGAGAGCCATGTGATGCGATCCTACAACTCGACCATGATCATGTTGTGTGTATTCTTGGGGGAGGTGTGATAAAAATTTATAGGTGAGAGATATTGTTCTTGGAGAGTAGCCATGTTTAGATATTAGTGATTGCATGTGAAATGTTATTGTCACGACCCGAAAACCCGTCTCTATTTTCTAATAATAAATATCTAATTATTTATTTATTTCTCATTTAATTGTTTAAATTATTATTTAATTAATAATTTATGTGTGCATTTTATGTGTTATAATAATTTATGCCTAGCATTTAATTGGTTAATTGTGCTAGTGTAGAGAGTTGGGTCTTAATTGTTAGTGGGGAGTTATTTGTATTGGGTAGAGTAGGGGAGGGGCCCTAAGTGTAACATTTCAAATTAATCATCTCCCTACTCCCTTTCTTCTCCCTCACCCCTCCCTCACCTCACTCATTTCCCAGTTTCTCTCTCTCTCTTCCATAGCAAGAAAAGGTAAGTTTTTCTTTTCTCCCTTCTCTCTTAATTTTCATCCCCTTCCTCTCATTATTTCTTAGTGCTCATTTTATGAAATGTGTTTAGATCGTCGATAGGATCGTAGGAAGCTAAGAATATTTGAATTCCGTCACCTTTGAGAAATCCGGGTAAGTTGCTTTTCCCCCTTTTTATGCTAGAAATGCTACTCCATGTTTATGTGATGATATGAATGCTATTTATTGCATCTTGGGTGGATTTGGGAGTGATTTACTTTTTGTTCATTTTTGTGAAAAATTTGGTATTTGAATCATCTTTGATTGAGGTTTCTTAGATGATGTTCTAGGAGTTGTTTTGGCTTCCAAGTGGTGTGGGTACTTTAGTTTATATATTGGTAGTGTTAGTTTTGAGTTTGGCTTCAAATGGTGAAGATTTGGGTTGGGTTTGATTTTGGGTTGAAAATGGAAGAAACCCAGAAATTTTGGCCGGAATTTGCCCCCCGGGCAAGGGGGCGCGTGCACCCTTTTAGGGGAGGCGTGCGCACCCTTATGCCCTTTGTGAACCAAACCTTCTGATGATCGAGGGCGCGCGCACCATATTCTGGGGGGCGTGCGCTCCCTCAATTGTGTCAAAATTCAAAAACCTTCTGATCAAGGAAGCGCGCACACCCTTTCAAGGGAGGCGTGCGCACCCATTCCTTTTCCAGAAATCACACCTTCTATTGTTGCGAGGCGCGCGCACCATTTTCTTTAGGGCGTGCGCATCCTTTGGGTAGGGCGCGCGCATCCCTTGGCGCAAGGCGCGCGCACCCCCTCCCCTGTGTTGTCATTTTTTTCCAAATTGTCCGGAGTTCATAACTTTCTCATCCGGACTCCGTTTTAATCGTGTGAACTATCGTTGTAAAGCTCTCCTTGAGTTCTTCGAGATGAGTGAGTAATTTTGGTTGAGTGCTTGAGTTAACTGGATCCTTTGTGATTAAATGTGATATGGGAATTGTGTTATCATTGTTGAGATTATTGGAACACTTTAATTGTGTGTTGTTGGTTCATTTCACTTTCTTGGTGACTTCTTGGTATGGTTCCCTACTTTGGAATCATTAGTTGTTTATCGTGCTAGTATTTTATTACTTAGCCTTTTCTTGAAAGTCCAGCTGGTATTTGTGTGTGTTTCGGGCGATGCGAAACATTATGATGGCACAAGCCACGTCCATTATGATGTTGACCATTGTTTTGCCCAATTATTACCCTTCTCCAGATTGGCCTTGGATGTGAGATGAGCTAGCTCCTTTGTGAGCATTCTAGCTGTTTGGTTTGGGTTATGACTTCGTGTCATGTTCCCTTGCTATTATTGGTTATTGGTTCCGGTACCGGGGATTTTCTCTTCAAGCTTTCATGCTACTATGAAGATGTTGATTGTTGATAATTGAAGCTGCGCAGCGACCTTTATTTGGTTCTTTCAGTTGGAAAACCTTGGCTAATATCCTTTGTTACTTGTTTATTTCCGCTGCTATCTGTTAGTTGATAAATGCTATGTGCTAAGTGATATTTATTATTGTTTATTGCTTATTGCATCATAGCATGTCATGTAGTTGCATTAGTAACTTATTGTGATTTATCTCGCCCCCTTTCTTTTATCTTTGTTTTTCCTTAACCCCCCCAGGAAGAAAGGATTAGACTCGCTGATCACGAGGAGGACGTCGCGAGGGTTGAGCTTTTGGGGCAGATTGTTATTGGTGGGTTTACATTATATAAATGTGTAACCTTTTTGGGAATAGTTGTACCAAACTTGACGTCATTAGAATTTGTATATTTTATTATTTTGGGTGTAAGCTTATGGAGCTCACACTAGTTAATATTTTGTTGTTCGAAGTGGATTTCAAAACTTTATGTTATCATCTTTTGGTATAAAAGGAAAATTTTATCTTTATTATTTTAGAGTTTATTGTTTAAGTCGACGTCCAGCTCGCGTACTCCGGGCCCGCGGGGTCGGGGTCGCGAAAGTTATAACGATCTTTATATATTATTATAGTGATATTTTGGCTTGGTGCCCCTAGATGTAGTCATGTATTGACGAACAAGGTTATCAAATTCGTTGTTTTGGTCAAATTTTGTAAGCTCTCTTTAAGAAATGATATTGGGTACAATGGAATGAAATTGTAAAGGATTCAAGAATGAAAAGACACAATAATTAACGAGGAAAGCCCTTGAACAACTTGTTCGCCGGCATAAAACCTCAAAGATGGAATTTTATTAATTATGGTGACGAACAATGTGATAATCAAGAACAAGAAGTAAGTCACTCAGTAATGGAGTGTGCGTGTGTGTATTACAAATGATGTGTGCTTATTTATACTAAGATGAGAGATCATAAACTAAGTAGTAGAGCCATAATTCTCGGGAAGTTTGTTGAAAATTATCTTCAGCCGTTTGTGATGATAAGAAGGTCTTCATTGTTTGACTTGGTCTTTGGGTCTTGATTTGGACACGTGGGATAGAAGATCATGCCCACTCTGTTTACTTGTGTCCTGAAAAATAGGATAGGAGATATGATTTAAACTAAAACGTGTTAATAAATATACCTGTAAGTCTGTATTGTGACAACTTGAAAGATCAAGATGTTGTGCCAAGTTGAGACCCTTCAGGCTGGAAAATGTAGATAAAAATTCTAGCCCAAACAATTGCCCCTGATTTTTGAATTCAAAGAGAGTTATTTGGAGTTCAAAAATCTCTAGGTTTCAAACACGTGGCAGAGGTTTTTCTTTATCTGAACGGTTGGATTGAGCGGTTTAAAGAAGTTTCTAGGCATTTGAGTCTTAGTAGGGGTCTAGGAGCTATAACCGTCTAGTTCAACATAAATACCCATCAAGGCTGATGGATTTCTTTTGTCCTTCCAGAGAGAGAAAATAGAGGTTGCTTCAAGAGGTTTCCGGTGAGTTTTCATCTTCTTTTCTTCTATCTATTCTTAACTTGAAATTGCCATGGCTATTGATTTGCCTGAAGGTTTTGTGTGTTTGGGGTTGATAGACAACCATGATTCGGAAAGATGCATACTCGAGCCCACACAAAATGAAACCCTAAGACCCAAATTTCCCCAAACTGCTGTTTTCATGCCACCAAACCCTAACTTGGCCGCAGATTGTGTTTCCCTTGAATGACTTTCCCTTCCTGAATATCCCTTTGACATTGGCTTGACCTTTCCTTTTTTGCCTTTGATTATCCGTTTCTTTCAAGATACTGGTTTAGCTTTTACCTAACTCATGCCGGTAGGATGGAGAAACCTAGTTACCTTGGACATGTTGAGCACAGATTTGAACTTGAGGGTAGGTTTAGAGGAACTTGCTTTCTGCTATATTCTTAGGTCACATGGTCCTCACAGGTATGGGTTTAGGGCAAAAAAATAGGGCTTATAGTCTGGTAACTGAGTCCACTGATCAGGATAGAGATTGGAAAAGGAAAATTTTCTATGTAAGGAGGGATAGCTTGGAGGGAGTGGAATTTTTTTTTCTCAACTTGGAAGCAGGATGGTAGGGATTTTGACTTTTGTTCTTTTGATTTGTTGATTAATCATGTTTACTCATTTTTTGTTACTCCTGGTTTGTAGTTGGAAAACTTGACGATTTGTTTCCTAAGTTACCCGACACTTTAGCAATTCTCGAAGCTGTTTGCTCTCAACCTTCCAACAAAATAAAGTTCATCCGTCCTGGTGCTATTGTTGGTTCAGAAAGTGAAAGAGAAGGGACTGGTCAAAATATGTCTTCTGGTAAGCCTTTACCTGCATTTAAGTTATTTTTGAAAAACAATTTATTTACTAAAAGTTATTTTTGAAAAACAATTTATTTACTAAGGAAATAAATACTCTTTTGTACCAGCCACTCAATCAGACAACCCCTATGGTGCAAGCAACATGTTGGCCAGGTTCAAGAAACCTAAGGTTGATGATCCCCTTCCATCTATTCCCAAAGCTGAAGGTTCATCCAAACCCAAACTAGTGATTGGAGAAGCTGTTCTGTTCAAGAGGAAGAAGAGGGAGATTATGGATCTTGATGATTCTGAGCCTGTGGTAGATAAGCTGGTTGAAAAGGTAAAGTTGTTATTTATGAGATTTTTATAAAATAATATAGAATGCTGATCCTACTTCTTGTTATTTTGCAGATTCATGATGCTGTAAGCATATTGACCAAGGAGGTGGATTTATGGAAGATGAAGGCTGAGGAGGCTGTGGCAGAGAAGGAAAAAGCTATGGCTGCTGTGATTGCTTTGAAGGAAAAGGAAGCTGAGATCAAGAGGAAGGATGTAGAAATCATGGGTCTAACGGTCAGGTTGGCAGCATCCAGCAAGAAGATGAGAGATGAGTTACAGAATCAAGAGGACCGCTATGTTAGAGAAGCTGGGCGCTCGGTTTTTGAGGCTAGGATCCAGATGATTGAAGAGTATTTGGCTAGTAAAGCTGGTGAATGGAACCTGGAAGATGAGAAAGCTTCCTTAAGAGGCATAACAGGTGCTGTCCCAGAAGTTGGTGAAGTCAGTTCTAAGCCTCAGGATGTGGAGCCAGCGGAGAAAGTTGAGGAAAACCAAGGTGCCAAGGAAGGGTGAGGTATGTTCTCTTTATTTCTGCAAGGTGTTAGCAACAAAAATAATTTCTTTTATGTTTTAAGTATTTTGGTTTCAAAATAGAGGGGATGTCTTCTAAGACAATTAGGTAATTTTTAGTATGTAATTTGGTTTTTGTCGGAACAAGTTTCATGTTGAACTGTAGTCTACTTATGTCTTGTGATAGCATGAGTTAGACCTTTTGGATGTTTTAAGATAGTTCAGTTTGTTTGAACTTTTGGTACTTTAGTTGTAAAAATGATTGATATTCTAAGTTATAACTAAATGACACCACATTTTGGTAATGTAGGTAAGGTAGGCATAGAAAAGCAACTTGTTGAAGTTGTCTTTTTAATATGCAAGATGTAACATGTTAATGCTAGCAGTATGATTTAAAAGATGCTTTAATCTTTTAAACTTTTGTCTTGGTAACATGTTAATGTTACAACCTATTGTAAATGACTAGAGTTCATAAATTGCCTGAGTGCAAGATGGTAATCAATATGTAATAAATACATTGGCCAACTTACAACTTAAACAAATGTGAAAAGCGTGAACACGGGCGAAGGTGTGTAAACCTTAAACTTAAGAAAGATGTATAATCTTTAAACCTTTGAAAGGTGAAAACCTTTAAAACCTGAGTACGAACTTTTAAGGAAAGATGCATAAGATTTAACATTAAAATGCTTACTTGAACATTTGAACAGGTTAAACTTTCATCCATTATTTCGTCAGCAAGTTGACTACTTTCATTTTGAACATCTCAAGTTGTTAATCTCAGCTAGTCGTTTGAATTGATCATGTTGACATAAGTTGGAATCATTCAAAACATACACATGTTAGGGGTGGGTGATAGCTTGGCTAATACCCATCTGATGCTTAAATAAATAGGAAATAACAAAATTGAAATAAAGCCTAATTAAATCATACATGGTTTTCGGAATTGAATGGACAAGCTACAACTTAAATATAATATGCTTTAAGATGTATTGTATTCCAACTTCTTGGTATTCTAGTGTCATCCAAGGTGGAGAGCCAATATGCACCCTTACCAGCATCTGCGTCAACTAGGTAGGGACCTTCCCACTTGGCTGCAAGTTTGCCTGCATTCAGTTCCCTTGTGTTCTGAAAAACTTTCCTGCGCACCATGTCTCCAACTTGAAATCTTCTAATGCGTACATTCTTATTGTAAGACTTGGAAATTCTCTGCTGATAGCCTGCCATCCTGATCTTAGCTAAATCTCTAAGTTCATCAATAGTGTCAAGATCTTCTGCAAGTATAATCTGGTTGTCCTCCGGAGTTATCAAACCATATCTTGCCGTTGGGATAGAAAATTCTACTTCGATTACAGCTTCAGTTCCATAAACTAAGGAGAAAGGAGTTTGACCGGTTACATTCTTAGGAGTTGTCCTATCTGCCTATAATACTAGTGGCAACTCTTCAGCCCATCTACCTTTCTTTTGATCAAGACGTTTCTTCAGATTGTTCACAATCAACTTGTTGCTTGATTCTGCTTGACCATTAGCTTGAGGATGTACTGGTGTAGATGTAATCAACTTGATTCCCCATCTTGTACAGAAATCTTGAGTCTTCTTGCTGATGAACTGGGAACCATTATCACAAATGATTTCTGAAGGGACTCCAAACCTGCTGATGATGTTTCTTTTCAAGAATGAAATTACTTCTTTATCTCTAACTTGAACAAAAGCTTCAGCTTCTATCCATTTTGAGAAGTAATCAGTCATAGCCAACATAAACACTTTGCCCCCAGGTGCCTTAGGAAACTTTCCAACAATGTCCATTCCCCACTGCATGAAGGGCCAAGGTGATAGTATAGGATGAAGAGGTTCGGCAGGTTCGTGCAGGATGTTGCTATGTCTCTGACAAGTGTCACATTTCTGAACATAGTTGATTGCATCCTGGCCCATGGTTGGCCAATAGTATCCTGTTCAATGCTTTAGAAGATAGTGACTTGCCCCCAGAATGATTGCCACATTCACCATCATGTAGCTCTCTAAAACTTGTTCAGATTTTTGGGCCTCTAGGCATCTTATATACAAACATGTAAATGACTTACGAAACAGTATATTATCAATTAATATAAATCTTGATACCTTTATCCTGAATGCTTTTGCATTTTTGACACGTCGTGGCACTGTTCCATCCTGCATAAATTTTATTATGGGCAGTGTCCAAGATGCCTCTTCATTCGAGGAGCTAGTTGATGTATCAGGTTGGTCATCAACTTGGTTCACTTCAGGTTGGTCTATTGCAGGATGCAGGATGTGAATTATGGGTATGGTGTTATTCAACATGCTCCTGAAACTTGATCCCAGTTTGGCCAATGCATCAGCTTCAGCATTTTCCTCCCTTGGGATTTGATGGAAAGTAAATTCTTAAAACTGTCCAGCCAACGATTTAACATGCTGTAAATAACTTGACATCCTTGTATGCATAGTTGTATAAGATCCATTGAAGTGGTTAACCAACAACAAGGAATCACTATAAACATTAAGGAATTTAGCATTTAGATTTAAATCAGTAATCAAACCCATAATAAGGGCATCATATTCAGCCTCATTATTTTTTGCCTTGAATTCGCAAGCCACAGCTTGAGGAATAAGTTCCCCTTGAGGTGATCTCAAGACTATGCCCAAACCTATGCCCCTTGCATTTGATGCTCCATCTGTATAAAGTGTCCAGAATCTAGGAAAGTTTGAGCCTTCAAGTTGTTGGACTTCGAGTTCAATTTCAGGTTGGAGGTTGGGACTGAAATCTGCCACAATGTCAGCTAGGGCTTGTGACTTGATCGCAGTCCTTGCCTCATACTGGACATCATATGTACTAAGTTGCACAGACCATTTAGCCATCCTGCCAGACATCTCAGGTTTTCTCATCACGTTCCTGATAGGATAGGTAGTCCTCACAATAATAGGATGGACTTCAAAATAATGGCGCAACTTAATAGTAGTAGTTATCAAAGCAAGAACAAGTTTCTCAAGATGGGAGTACCTGGTTTCTGCATCTAGAAGAGACTTACTTATATAATAAACAGGAAGTTGTGTACCATCTTGTTCTCTTGCCAAGACCGTGCTGACTGCATTTTCTGAAACTGAGAGATATAGGTACAAAGCTTCACCTGTTTCTGGTTTGGAAAGTAGAGGTGGAGTTGCAAGATAATCTTTAAGCTGGTTGAAAGCTACTTCATGCTCTTCCGTCTACTGGAACAACTTATTTTTCCTCAGCACGTCATAGAACAACTTACATCTGTCAGACGACTTGGAGATGAACCTGGTCAGGGCAGCAACTTTGCCTGTGAGCCTTTGTACTTCTTTAATACTCTTTGGAAACTCTAAGTTGATGATGGCTTTGATCTGTTCTAGACTTGCTTCAATGCCCCTCTTGGTCACCATATAGCTGAGGAACTTCCCAGCCTTAATGCCAATGTTGCATTTTGAGGGATTCAGCTTTATGTTGAATGCCTCCATGATGTCAAAAGCCTCCTTTAGATCTCGAGCATGATCTTCGATACACTTAGACTTTACCACCATATCGTTAATGTAAACTTCTATAGTCTTTCCAAGTTGATCTTTGAACATCATGTTAACTAGTCTCTGGTAGGTTTCCCCTGCATTCCTCAGCCCAAAAGGCATTGCAATAAAGCAATAGATACCATCTGGAGTGATGAAGGCCGTATCTTCTTGATCTGAAGGTTCCATCTGCATCTGTTGGAATCTTGAAGAAGCGTCCATAAACATCAAGACCTCATGGCCAGCTGTTGCATCAACTAGGGAATCAATGTGAGGTAAGGGAAACGGATCTTTAGGGCACGCCTTGTTTAAGTCTGTAAAGTCTACACAGACTCGCCATTTGCCATTCTTTTTCTCAACAACTACCACGTTGGCCAACCATCTAGGATAGTCAACTTCCCTGATCATCTTGGATTTAAACAATCTCTCCACTTCTTCTCTGATAATCTGATTGTGTTCATGAGCAAATTTCCTTCTTTTCTGGTGGACAGGTTTGGCATTTGGGTCAATATTCAACATATGAGTGATAACATCTCTGTTGATTCCAGTCATGTCTTCATGTTTCCAAGCAAAGCATTTCAACCTGCTCCTCAGAAACTCAATGATCTCCTTTTCTATGTCAGGAGGTAAGTCTGCACCTATAAGAACTTTGACATCGGGATTAGAAGGATCAAGCTGCACCTCCTTAATATCAAACTATGTGGCTTCAAGTACATCCCAAGCCTTTCGCTGTAATTGCTATGCCTGTCTAGGACTACTTGCTGCCTTCATGGACACCTTGTAACACTCCTTTGCACTCTGCTGATCTCCTGACACCTTGACCACTCTCTAAAGTGTTGGCAAATTGAGGCACTGATGGTAAGTTGACGGTACAGCTTTGACATTGTGAATCCACGGTCTACCCAAGATGTTGTTGTAAGATGACTGACATTCTATGACACAGAACTTCTCCATGGAATAAATCCCTTCGACATATACTGGAAAAGTAATCTCTCCAAAGGTGTGCTTTGTCTCACCACTGAATCCAACTAAGACAGATGAATTCTTAGTCACATTCTCTAGTGGGATTCCCATGCCTTTTAAACCATCGGTTGTCATGATGTTAACTGAACTTCCATTATCTATCAAGATGAGCCTCACCAAACAGTTGGAAACCTGAAGTCTCACCACCAAAGCATCATGATGTGGATCCTAAATGGTAACCCTATCATCTTCATCGAAAGAGATCTCCTGACTCTTATCCTTTCTGACTGATCTTGAAGGCAAATAGGACCTGTCCTCCTTCGCATCCGCAGCACGACGCTTTGCAGCTGAATAGGTTGTTCCACAGATATTTGAGCCACCACTAATCATGTTTACCACTCTGATTGGAGGTGGATGAGGTGGAGGATTCTCAACTTGCTTCTCCTGGTTGTCTGCACGATCTTCAGTACGTCCACGCCTTCTACCAAGTAATTCTTTGAGGAGACCTTTGGACAATAAGTGGCTGATCTCCTTTTTGAGTGCAATACAATTCTCTGTAATGCGCCCAATGTCTTCATGGTAGACGCACCACTTGGACTTATCTTTCCAGATTGATGGCTTGTCAGCCTTCTTGGGCCATCTTGCTTTCTCACCCAGGTTGTCCATAGCATTGATCAATCCTGCAATATCAACAGAGAAACAATAGTCATCAATTCTAGGATATAAAGAATCATCCTCCTCATCATTATCATCTACAACATGAATTCTAGAAGAGTCGGGTTTAGAGTAGGGTTTTCCCCTATTAGATCTAGCATGATATGTCTCCATCTTGCCACCAGAGTAGGATGAGTCTGTTCTGCCATTAGAATATTCTGGAGTTGTATTCTTCTTGATTGACTTTTCTTGAAGCAACTTGTCTTCTTCCAGCCTGATGAACTTGGATGCTCTGGTTCTGATCTCATCCAACCTTCTGCATGGTGTCATTACTAGGTCATCATAATAAGGAGAGTCCTTCTTGGGTCCCATCCTGAAGGCTTCAATTGCAGTTACAGTGTCCAGGTTGGAGATGTTCACCGCCTCCCTGTTAAACCTGCTCAGGTAGTCTTTAAGTAGCTCATCAGGTTACTAGACCACTCTGTAAAGATCACTTGTCAGTTTCTCAAACACCCTGTTGCATGAAAACTGATTTGTGAACAGATTGATAAGTTGAGCATATGATCCAATAGAACCCAAAGGTTGGGTAATGAGCCATCTCAAAGCTGCCCCCTATAAGAGTTGAACCAAAACCCCTGCAAAAGCATGTCTCCTTGAACTGGGGTGAAATATGAACCAGATCCATCTTCTCCTGATACAATGCAACATGTTCTGCTGGATCTGTTGTCCCATCATATTGCTTCATGTGGGGTCGACTGAACGTCTTTAGTATGACCACGTTGGCTATGGCTGAGGCGAAGCGAGATTCATTGTAGCATGTTGGAGATTCCTAGTTGTGTGGAATAGTCATCCCTGGCACACTCATGACTAATTCTTTCAGCTCCTGCATTTGACGGCTAAGCAGGATACCTGCATCATTGTTAGCAGCAGCATATTGATAATTATTAAGATAATTGAAATCAAATTAAGGGTTAAGACTCCCTGCTGCCATTGATGTTGGGGTCACAAATTTCATTGAAGTTAGAGTAACAACTTCAGGATTAACAACTGTGCTATTGGTCAAGCTAGCAGCTGGTGTAAGTCCACCAAACCTCGATGATCCTGCTGCCTCACTTCCAAAAGAAAGTCTTCTAGGCTGGTAAGGAGAGAACGGGTCATATGGCGCATTTGGATCAACAGACTAGAAAATGCTAGGCGAGCTGGTCTGTTGCACCGCCGATGTACCACCTTGAAGAGAAGTTACCTCACGCTGCAACCTGGAGACTTGATTCATCAGTATGGTGGAGGTATCATTCTTAACTTGGATCTGGTTCTTCACTTCTCGCAGCATGGAGGTCAAGTTGGAAGCGATGTCGATAGGGATCTCCTGATTTGCGGCAGTGGATGATCCATCTTGAATCTGGATTGGCCTTGAGATACCACCAATGTTTTGAGTTAAAGGTACTACTCCAGATGAGATGGGGATTGTCTCCACTGTTGATCTCATGCCAACGGAAGTCATTGCTGAAGACATTGCGGCTGACATCTCGAATTCCTTTGAACAATTATAAGACCAAAGTTTCCCACAGACGGCGCCAAATTGTTTTGGTCAAATTTTGTAAGCTATCTTTAAGAAATGATATTGGGTACAATGGAATGAAATTGTAAAGTATTCAAGATAGAAAAGACACGATAATTAATGAGGAAAGCCCTTGAACAACTTGTTCGCCGGCATAAAACCTCAAAGATGGAATTTTATTAATTATGGTGACGAACAATGTGATAATCAAGAACAAGAAGTAAGTCACTCAGTAATGGAGTGTGCGTGTGTGTATTACAAATGATGTGTGCTTATTTATACTAAGATGAGAGATCATAAAATAAGTAGTAGAGCCATAATTCTCGAGAAGATTGTTGAAGATTATCTTCAGCCGTTTGTGATGATAAGAAGGTCTTTATTGTTTGACTTGGTCTTTGGGTCTTGATTTGGTCACGTGGGATAGAAGATCATGCCCACTCTGTTTACTTGTGTTCCTGAAAAATAGGATAGGAGATATGATTTAAACTAAAACGTGTTAATAAATATACCTGTAAGTCTGTATGGTGACAACTTGAAAGATCAAGATGTTGCGCCAAGTTGAGACCCTTCAGACTGGAAAATGCAGATAAAAATTCTAGCCCAAACACTCGTAGTGTTATTTTATTTCATATTATCATGTGTTAATTATTCTCCTATGTTAGTACTACTAGTATGGGCTAGGAGGATGTGAAGATCCCCAAATCCCCTACACCAATTGGTTGAGAAATGAAACTCCAAATATCATTTATTTTCATCATCTTTTTCCAGTATTTATTTTTGCTTTTTCCTTCAGTTGTAAATAAGATTGACGATTGGGTTGTTGATGTTTTTATTTTGATATGGTGGGTGGTGGTTGGGTAAAATTTTAGTCCGTGCTTGTTTCTAAACCAGAAGAAGGGTATGAATATGTTGAGAAATCAACACCGAATCAAGGCTTCTCTAGAGGGTTCCGGAAAATACCTCCATGTCACCGGCCTTGTAGAAGAATGAAAAAGGATCTGATTATAGAATCCAGAAAGATAGCCACCGCCTTGAAGTTTCTAGGCCACGCTTGGATGTCGGCTTGGAAGGAATAATCTCGATAGGCTGTGAACCATCCATCACCGACCTTAGCAACTATAAAAAGGTTTTATGTGTTTCCCTATTTTGTTATGTGCGCATCACTCACAGAATAAAAGTCTAGGTGTTAGTACCCGATCTGAAAATGAGTTTATTAGGACTTTCCCAAAAATACAAGGACTTTATAGGGATTAGAAACCTTGCAAAGACTTGTCCCGGATTCCCGAAATACCTCATTTATGACAAAATCTATCAAAATAGGTAACAAATGGTTTCCTTAAAACCATGCAGAAACCCTAGCTTAAGAATCAAGTCAGCCTGCAACCTTGGCCACGCGGCCAACATTGCTACGCGTCGACCTTGGCCACGCGGCCACTATTGTCGCCGGCTTTAACCATGGCCAGGCGGCCAACCTTGCGCTGGATGATCCTGACCATCAGATCTTCCCATCAGTTTACTATATAAACCAATTCCATTCCATTGGTTTAGGGTCCGATTGGGAGAGTTCGAAAGTCCAAATTTTGGAGTTCTTAAACACTATTTTGCTCTCTAATTAGCATTCAAACACTCAAGAAGATCCAAGGTTTATTTCTTGCCAACATAGGTAAGTTTTCTAACTTTTTCTTCATGTTCTTGCATTATTTTTAATGTAGATCTTTTATATTCATGTTCGTACATGCTTATTCATAGTTTCTTCATATTCTTTGCATGCTCATTCATATGTTCATAATATGTTCTTCGCATGTTCTTCGTGTTCATAGATTAAAACCTTATTTATGCTATATTTAGGGTTACGATCTTCATAATTACATGTTATTTCATAGCCGATGATGATCGAGGGTTCATCAACCCGAGGATGATCTAGGAATTACTTCTAAACCCTAATCTTTAGGTAATTCACCCTCATTACGCATGATCCCGATTCTTCTGCCTATTCTAATTCTCTGCGAACTACGCTGACCTGAGCTTCTCACAATGAGAGGAACGTAGGCAATCTTCAGATCCAGTCTCAAACACTAACATACTGCTAACACATTCATCATGATAGAAAGACCGATCATTCGGGCAATAGGAGTGATAACGTTCAATATTCTTCTCTTGTTGTAATTTGACCCCCGAACTCATTAACATGTTTTTTTCAATGTTTTGGCTATAATTAAAACGGCGTGGAGACTCTCATAATTTTAATGTTGCTATGAATATCCCAAATTCAAACACACGTATTCACAGTGCCGACTCTGCTGGGGACTACTTTGAAACTTTTTCAAACTTAGTGGGTCTAACTTTCGTCACATCATGATGCTTGCCATGTTTACACATGCACACACCTGCCATGTTTACACATGCACACACCTGCCATATTTACACATGCACATACTTGCCATGTTTACACATGCACACACTTGCCATGTTTATACATGCACCTCACATACTTGCCATGTTTACACATGCACACGTGCACCCCGCAATGTTAATACTTGTACTTTGTTGATACTTGTACTTTGTATATACCTTGTATCCTTGTACATTTGTTGTTTTCGTCTTAGTATTAGGGTCAAACAAAACTCTGCTATACTCCCTTGTACATTATTTTCCTTCTCCTGCATTGCATTGCATAGCATCATTTAAACATTCAAAACTTCTCTCTTTTCTCCTTAAAAAGAATTAGTTTCTTGCCACACACTACCACTAGTCCGTGTCAGCACTGCACAGGTCCCTACTACCCGGAGTATTCGATGTGCAGGAATTTGTGCGCTACTGCCTCACATTTTTCGAGTCATTCGTCTACTCCACTCACCGTGTACGTTCCGCGAGCGGTGGGAACCTTTAACCTAACCCGTGTCAACCCACACATAGGGATTAGGACACTCCTCAGACCACCCATTGAGGATGTAAATAAATGCAAAACTTTTCGCAAAATAAAATGTGCATTGCATCTAGGCGACCTCTAAGGTCCATCGCTCATCCGTTGGGCCATCATTGCGATCCATTTGGGTCTACCCTTCACCTTCGACCGCCTAGGTCAACCTTCTCAACCTTTGACCGCCTAGGTCAACCTTTGACCGCCTAGGTCAACCTTATCTACCTTTGACCTCTTAGGTCAACCTTTGACCCCTAGGTCAACCTTACCACCCTTTGACCTCTTAGGACAACTTTATCTACCTTTGACCTCCTAGGTCAACCTTTGACCGCCTAGGTCAACCTTCCCAACCTTTGACCTCCTAAGGTCAGCCTTACCACCCTTTAACCTCTTAGGGCAACTTTGACCCCCTAGGTCAAACTTTGACCTCCTAGGTCAACCTCATCCGCCTTTGACCTCTTAGGTCTACCCTTGACATCCTAGGTCAACCCTATCACCTTCGACCTCTTAGGTCACCCCTCGACCTCTTAGGTCAACCCTATCACCTTTGACCCCATAGGTCAACCTCATCCACCTTTTACCTCTTAGGTTAACCCTTGACCGCCTAGGTCAACCTCATCCACCTTTGACCTCTTAGGTCAACCTTTGACCGCCTAGGTCAACCTTCCCAACCTTTGACCGCCTAGGTCAACTTTATCCGCCTTTGACCTCTTAGGTCTACCCTTGACCTCCTAGGTCAACCCTATCACCTTCGACCTCTTAGGTCACCCCTCGACCTCTTAGGTCAACCTTTGACCCCATAGGTCAACCTCATCCACCTTTGACCTCTTAGGACTACCCTTGACCCCCTAGGTCAACCTCATCCACCTTTGACCTCTTAGGTCAACCCTTGACTGCCTAGGTCAACCTCATCCGCCCTCGACCTCTTAGGTCAACCCTTGACCGCCTAGGTCAACTTTATCCGCCTCCGACCTCTTAGGTTAACCCTTGACCTCCTAGGTCAACCTTATCACCTCCGACCTCTTAGGTCAACCCTTGACATCCTAGGTCAACCCTATCACCTTCGACCTCTTAGGTCACCCTACTCACCTTTTGGACCCATCTAGGTGAACAATCCTCATTTGACCCGCTTAGGTCAAACCACGCCTATCCCGCTTAGACCATCCCATAGGCAACCCGCTACGACCTGCCATCTTGATCCATTCACCATATAGGTCAATCCTACCCTCCTCATTTAGGTCGACCTATCCTTTACCCATATAGGTCAACCCACCATTATCTACATGGGATTTCTCGACAACCTCTCAACCACCTAAGTCAAACTTTAAGTCAAACCTTACCCGACTCGACCAAACCCACATAGGTCTTCCTCACCAAGGACCGAGTCATCTCCCTCTTTTGACCCCCAAGGGTCACTCTTTATCTCAAAAATATCCAGACTTTACCAAATTGACCCCTATGGTCGTCTCTCTTTAAATGTCTATCTTGACTCGAACTACGGCGACCTGAGCCTCTTATTGTGTGGGACCTCTCCCTCATGGTAAGGGGAACGTAGGCAACTTCGGCCCGGTCAAACTTTCAAATTCTTGTCAAAAATGCATTTCAAAGTGTGGAGACCGACTCTTTTCCAAAAGTGATTTTATAACGATGCCTTGTCATTAATTATAAATCTAAGCTCAATTCAAAGACATAATTCCCCCACAACTATTGTAGATCCTGCATCATGTCTGTTGAAAGGAACATCGAAGTTGCAAATGAAGCTATTACCCAAGGTCTCGAGACAACTCTCCACACCAATACTGATCTCAATGAGCAAGCGCTCCATTTCGAGACCACCCTCAACGAGCAAGCAACCCTCTTCCGGAACGCTCTCGACGAACAAGAAGCCTACTTTGAGACTGTCCTCCTCAAGCAAGTCGACCGCTTTCAAAAAGAGATGTGCAAGGCTCTAAAGGACACCGAGAAGCGCCTTCACTCTGATATTTATTGCATTTATGATTACCTCGGCCGAGTTCTCCCTCTTGCTCAATATCAACACCCGTACGCTCCTCAAATGTATGGGCCATCACAGATTTCCCCGTTGGGATGCCTCCAAAGACTACTCATCAACGACAGGTACCGGTACCTAAACCACCCTCAAAGACAGTTCGGAAGGACGAACGCGAGTACAACGACTTGGGTATGCCGTTAGCCAAACTCTTCAAAAGTCTAGTTCAAGCCGGCAAGTTGTCTCCTTTGTTCAACTATGAACCAAGTAGGGTGAAGCAAGGCTTGGATCCCTCCAAACACTGCCAATACCACCAGTACATTGGGCATGACACCGAAGATTGCCTCCAATTGAGGAGAAAGATTCAAAGCCTCATTGACAGCGGAGCCATCACCCGCCAACGGAATACATGGGCATGGGCAAGAGGAAATTGGGGCTACCTCCTTTAAATAAAAGAAAAGAAAAGGGTCATTCAATATTCGTAGGTTCTAGAGTGTCTTTAGTCAAAAGTCCACCTTGGACTATTTTTGTTTCTTTAGTAAATGTCCACCCCGGATTAGTTGTTTTTCTTTCAAATAATAAAAGAGTCTTTATTTCTTTTCTCTCTAGACTTGAGACATAAGCTTGCATATATCAATTTCATGAAAATTGTCTTATTCACAATTTTCGCTTGATTGCTATATCTTTATATGATGAATTAATCTTAATCTTACTCATTAATGACGACTCATTAAAAGGTAAATAGACCCACAAACCATTCACATAACTAAGTAAACGATTAATCTCAAAATAACAAATGCTTCGATCAATTGGGATGAACGAATCACTTTCTCTTCTCTCTACATTCTACCCCCATACACTCTCCCTATACACTCACCCCTTGTACACACTTCATGTAAACTCTCTATATACACCTTCTCCCATACACTATCCTCATACGCCTCTCATCCCACCATTAGACCCCTTTTTATAAGGTCGTGACAAGAAATGGACCGCGGTTGCTCATCATCAAATAGACATCCATGCTGCCACAATTTAAAGGGTTGGTTTGTTCCCATCATGAGTACTACATGCCATTACACTGGGGCTGTCCGTATTCCATCGCAAATATAAGACAAGTGCACGAAGTCATTCATTGGTGCATGTGATAATCCAATGGAGCTCTACCGGTGAAAATCAAGGGGCTAAGATGCCCGCCGCCAGCAAAAGGCCGCTTGAACTATAAGGAAGCTACCTCGCAATCGAGAGAGGCGAAAGCAAACTAGGGGCTTGTCTCGCCCAATGTTTCATGTACAAATATATAAAAATATATATATATATATGGCTCGCTAGGTTGAAACCCAAAAGGGCGACCTAGGCAAAAGTTAAGAGCATTGCACAAAAAGAAGCCCGCTAGGTTGAAAACCCGAAAGGGCGGCCTAGGCAAAAAAAAAGGGTATGCACAAAGAGATAAAATAAAAAAGAAAAATAGAAGGGGCTATCACCATGGAAAAGTAAAAGTCTCATTTTCTTTTCACCTCAAATGTTCTATTTTCCTTTCTTTCCTTACAAAGTAGATAAACGGCAGCAACCCATGACAACTACGATGGAGCAATCCACTGCAACAACTACAAAGGAGTAATCCACCGCAATGAGCTACAAAGAACAACTCACCTCAAACGAACCTCACACCCCTCAACTCAAAACCAACTTCATCGTCAACCGGGCAACCACTCAAAGCCAAACATAACCTACCTTGGGCCAACTTTCTTTCTTTTCTTTCCTCCCACACATACCCACTGAAACCCGACACCATCGTCAAGTGGGTTATCCCCGAACTACGCGGACCTGAGCTCCTCACCTTGAGGAGAACGTAGGCAACCTCCCGGTTTGGTCCAAATAATACACAACCCACCTCGAGCCAATTTTCTTTCTCTTCTCTCTTCCCCCATATTTCTACTCCTGACTTCTTCACTCACAATTGATCAAAACATTTATTAATTTGAGGCTACTTGTTTACCAATTAACCATAACTCATTAACTAATCAACGAGGTCCATTCTCGAGCAATCAAATGAGAATCTTGAATAAAACAATTTTCAAATGTCTCGACAAGTCTTCTGTTCTACAATCTAGGAAAGAGCTAAACACTTACTTTCTGTCAAGCAGGGGCTTCCTTCCTTTTATATACACTCAATTGTCCAAAGAGTCAAAATGCGAGTACTATCTCTCTCTCCCTCTCACTATCACCAAAATGCCCCCGCATGTTTAAACAATTATTTTTCCTTTTTTGAGTCGAATGAATGATTTTCAAAAAAAAAAAAAAAAAAAAAAAAAAAGATGACGCAAAAGAGATGCCCGCTAGATGAAAACCCGAAAGGGCGGTCTAGGCAGAAAAAAAGGGTGCGTCTTAAAGGAGGTAGGATACCCCGCTCTACACCCTTATCGAACTGGGGCCCCAACAGAATGGGTTGACTATGTGTTTTCTCGGAGAATACCGAGGTCCCAACAAGAATATACTTAGAAGAAGGGCATCCCTCATCATCAAGCTTGACGTAGAGTTTCTCAAAGGAGGGAGGGTACCCGCTCACCAAAGTAGATAATCCCCAACAGAATGGGTCGACTATGTGGTTTCCCAGAGAATACCGAGGCGTCAACAAGGATACACTTAGAAGAAGGGCACCCCTCATCGTCAAACTCGGCACGCGACGACCTATTTGGATTGATTAGAATCATAATTAATTATAAGGCATCTGTATAAGATCATAACACTTTCAAAAGCTTTCTCTTCCACGACACTTTGTTTATAAACCCGCACTCTCGGTCTCCACAAAATTTGTATAAACCTCCTCGGTCCACTCTGAGACCCATCTTTGTGATTCTTGAACCAACTCGGTCCTTCACCCTATTTCCTACACAATAGGAAACCTTAGGTCCCAAGCCTACCCGGTCAGTCTTGCCTAAGTTACACTATAAACTCTCTAGGTCCCGAGCCTACCCGATCAGTCTTACCTAGGTCCCAAACCTACCCGGTGAGTCTTACCTAGGTTACATCATAACCTCTTAGCTCGACCTTCCGCAAGTTCGTAGCATGAAACCTCAAGCCTTAAGCCAGTCTACCGAATCCAAATCCTTAGAATGACCCATTAGGTCCCGAACCTACTAGTCTCGAGTCTACCTGATATTTAAATCCCAAACCTACCAATATATATTCATCCTTACCTTGTCCAACCTCTTAGGTCTACCCAGTCTAACCTATTGAACGATCCTTAGATCCCAAGTCCATTCGAATCTACCAAGCGCCTACCTTGTAGGTCTCTAGCATATCCGATCCACACTTAGGTCTCAACTCCTAAACCCTTTAGATCACAAGAATGTCTACCCTCTAGGTCTATAACCTTAGATGTCGACCCTTAGAACTCTTTAGTTCCCAAGCCTGCTCGGTCCAACCAAACAATGCCATCTACGCATACCGTCATACCCAGACCATGGCCCTGCCACTCTTAAACCTAGTGTCACTCCTTAGCTTCAAAAGACTTCCTAGTCTGACCTTCAACCCCTTAGGTCTTACTACTTAATCCGAGCCGAGTCCAAACCTCACCACCTACAAGGTCCACCTTGACCTCCATGGATCTCAAACCTTTCTTCCACACGAGTCCAAACCTCAAATGTGCTCGAACGCATAGGACCTCCGCGTACCGTGATATGCCATAAAGATATCAAAACCCATCCAGTCAAAAATCGTGCGCTTAATACTTTGCTCCCATACCAAACCCACCTTCGCAATCGCCGAACGAGCTTGGTCACGTGCAATGACCTCTGAGACAAACTTTGGACCTAAGCATACCCAATCCAACTTAGGTACCTATTGTACTCAAGGAAAGTCTTGGACACTCAATCCCTTTACCCAAAGTGCCAACATGGTCATATATCCAAAACCATTTCCCGCACCTATGGTTCGCACCTAGCCTAAACTTTCAAACACTCTAGGATCCAAGACCGACATACGTATTAGGTACTAGCATCATCCAATCCCAATCCGTTGCTCCTTGGCCGACCTCAAACCTGCTTGGTCCTAACCCATAACGCGTTTCTCTAGGACAAAAGACTTACCCGCTTGAAAGCCTTATGTCCCAACGCTACCCTGCCTAGCCTTCGATCTCCTAGATCTTACGCCTACCATTCCATTAGGCCCCGGTCTCCTTAACACATGTCTGAGTCTTACCCTAGCTAAACCCTAGCACTCTAGCCTAGGTCTAACCTATCGAGCCTATCCACCCATGAGGTATCAAGCTCACCTGCCCCAAACCGCAACACTCTTAGACCGCAAACTTGCCCGGTCTAAACCATGACAACCTTCAAATGCTTTCGGTCTCCAAACCCTAGCCTTAAGCCTAAGTAGTCACATTCCCTCAACCCCATCCTCAAGCCTAGGTTGCTTCATCCTCTACAAACCCTAGCCTCAAGCCTAGGTACTCACCTTCTATTCAAAGCCTAGCCTTAAACCTAGGTAATCGTATTCCCTCTAAAACCCTAGTCCCAAACCTAGGTAATCGCCTTCTCTCTAAACCCTAGCCTCAAGCTAGGTAGTCACCTTCTATCCGAAGCCTAGCCTTAAACCTAGGTAATCACATTCTCTCAACCCCAGCCTCAAGCCTAGGTGGCCACATCCTCTACAAACCCTAGCCTCAAACCTAGGTAATCGCATTCTCTCAAACCCTAGCCCCAAGCCTAGGTAATTACATCCTTCCAAACCCTAGCCTAAAGCCTAGGAAGTTACATCCTTCTTAAACCCTAGCCTCGATCCTAGGTAGCCACATCCTCCTAAACCCTACCCTCGAGCCTAGGTAGTCACATTCCCTCCAAACTCTAGCCTCAAGCCTAGGTAGTCGATATTCTTTCCAAACCCTAGCCTCAAACCTAGGAAGTCGCGTTCTCCTCAAACCCTAGCCTCAAGCCTAGGTAGTCACATATCCTTAAGCGTAGGAAACCGCAACATCCTCTTTAACCCTAGCCCAAGTTCTAGGGAATTTCCAAAGCCCCGCATGCAACATCATTTCCAAATTCCCGAAACCCTAGTCTCGAAACCTAGGAAATTACAATCTTAATTCCCCGTCTTATTGAACCCTTACCAAAACCTAGGATACAATGCCCTCTCCAAACTTAATCAACCCTAGCCTCAGGCCTAGGAAGCCGCATTCGCTCTAAACCATAGCCTCAAGCCTAGGAAGTCACAACCTTTCCAACTCCCAGCCTTATGTCTAAAAGCCAACGCCTTTGCAACCTCTGAGCCTACCACAACTCCAAGCCCTAGCCTCCTAGACCTAGGAAATTCCTAAACCCTAGTCCCAAACCTAGGAGAGTCATGGTCCTTAAACACCAGTTTCCAAACCCTTGTTCGAAACCCTAACATCTAGGAAGTTCCCAAACCTCAACCTTTCCAAGCCCTAGCACTAAGCCTAGGATAGAATACTCTCCTCATGCTTAAATGAACTCCAATCCCTAGCCCGTAAGCCTAGGAAATCCACATTATCTCCAAGACATAATCTAAAGCCCAAGAAACCGTGACATCGTTGGCATCCCTATCTCAAGATTAGGAGATCACCATCTTCCTTATTCCCTTTCCTTAAAAAGCCTTAGGTCCTACCTCCAGGCAACCAAGAAAAATGTCCCTTACCTAACACATTGGTCTCAATGGCTCGTAGCCTCATTCCCTCCTAAATTAGGATAAGCGAAACCCAGATCATGTTTCCTATATTAGCAACTCCCCGAGAGTCCTTCGCGTCTCCCTAAAGGTCCTTTGCCCTTGTGACTCACCAAAGAGTCCTTTGTGACTCCCCGAGAGTCCGTCACCTTTGTGACTCCCCGAGAGTCCGTCACCCTTGTGATTCCCCGAGAGTCTATCACCTTCATGACTCCCTGAGAGTTCACCCCGTTTACGACTTCATAACAATCCATCATCTTTGCCTCCACATGCAAAATTTCAGTTTTACCCCTAGTACATTCCCCTTTGTTCATTTTAGGTGCCCTCAACACTATTTTGACTAATAATTCGTTACCTTTGGGAACGGAAAGCCCCTTAAAATTTCCATTCTTCACCAAATATTTGCGTAGGATTCGTATGATACAGAGACTTCGGCGCTCTATGACATACGCATCCTAGATCGATCGCGATTGGCAGAAGCCTCGGCGTTTCTGTTTGCGAGAGATCCATCATCTATTATTTTAGCATTTCCTAATATTTGCTTAGGATCCATATGATTGTAGAGACTTCGGCGCCTCTATGACATACACATCCTAGATCGATCGCGATTGGCAGAAGCCTCGGCGTTTCTATTTGCGAGAGATCCAGCATCTATTATTTTAGCATTTCTTAATATTTGCTTAGGATCCGTATGATTGTAGAGACTTCGGCGCCTCTATGACATACGCATCCTAGATCGATCGCGATTGGAAGAAGCCTCGGCGTTTCTGTTTGCGAGAGATCCAGCATCTATTATTTTAGCATTTCCTAATATTTTCTTAGGATCCGTATGATTGTAGAGACTTCGGCGCCTCTATGACATACGCATCCTAGATCGATCGTGATTGGCAGAAGCCTCGGCGTTTCTGTTTGCGAGAAATCCAGCATCTATTATTTTAGCATTTCTAATATTTGCATAAGATCCGTATGATTGTAGAGACTCGTCGCGCCTCTATGACATACGCATCTTAGATCGATAGCGATTGGCAGAAGCCTCGGTGTTTCTGTTTGCGAGAGATCCAGCATCTATTATTAGGATTCGTATGGTTTATAGAGACTTCGGCACCTCTATGACATACGTATCCTAGATCGATCGTGGTTGGCAGAAGCCTCGGCGTTTCTGTTCGCGAGAGATCCAGCATCTATTATTAGGATTCGTATGGTTGTAGAGACTTCAGCGCCTCTATGACATACACATCCTAGATCGATCGCGACTGGCAGAAGCCTCGGCGTTTCTGTGGCGAGAGATCCAGCATCTATTATTTTAGCATTTCCTAATATTTTCTTACGATTCGTATGGTTGTAGAGACTTCGGCGCCTCTATGACATACGCATCCTAGATCGATCGCGATTGGCAGAAGCCTCGGCGTTTCTGTTTGCGAGAGATCCAGCATCTATTATTTACTTAGGATTCGTATGGTTGTAGAGACTTCGGCGCCTCTATGACATACGCATCCTAGATCGATCGCGATTGGCAGAAGTCTCGGCGTTCTGTTTGCGAGAGATCTAACATCTATTATTTTAGCAATTCCTAATATTTGCTTAGGATTCGTATGGTTGTAGAGACTTCGGCGCCTCTATGACATACGCATCCTAGATCGATCGCAATTGGCAGAAGCCTCGGCGTTTCTGTTTGCGAGAGATCCAGCATCTATTATTTTAGCATTTCCTAATATTTTCTTAGGATTCGTATGGTTGTAGAGACTTCGGCGCCTCTATGACATACGCATCCTAGATCGATCGCAAATTGGAAGAAGCCTCGGCGTTTCTGTTTGTGAGAGATCCAGCATCTATTATTTAGCATTTCCTAATATTTGCTTAGGAATCGTATGTTGTAGAGACTTCGGCGCCTCTATGGCATACGCATCCTAGATCGATCGTGATTGGCAGAAGCCTCGGCGTTTCTGTTTGCGAGAGATCCAGCATCTATTATTTTAGCAGTTTCCTAATATTTGCTTAGGATTTGTATGATCGCAGAGACTTCGGCGCCTCTATAACATACGCATCCTAGATCGATCGCGATTGGCAGAAGCCTCGGCGTTTCTGTTTGCGAGAGATCCAGCATCTATTATTTTGACGGTCAGCAGAAGCCTCGGCGTTTCTGTTGCGAGAGATCCAGCATCCATATTTTAGCGCGATCGGTAGAAACCCGAGCGTTTCTGTTTGCGTTTACCTCAGCATTTATTACTCCACCTTGGAATTATTTAGACAGCCTAGTCTTTATTGTCCCATTATCCCTCTTGCTTCAAATGACTTCATTTTCTAACGAATGTTCGTTCTTCATACAGAATAGTGCCCGTAGGTTTATTATCCCTAGCAGAAGTCCGATGTCTCGTTTTTCCCCAATCTCTCTGAACTTACGACCGGGTTGATTCTCTTAGGATACGTAGGAAACCTGAAAAGGTTCAGCCACCCGACCAACACGGTCATCTATCGTCCCCAGCAGGTGCATTTTCTCCAGCAGAAGACGTTGCTCCCCATCAGAGGACAGTCATTCCCAATTTTCCATCAGATTTGAACTACGTTTGGCTTGATTCCCCGCGGATACATAGGTCGCCTGCCAAGGTTCAGCCGTTCCTTACCTTTCATCTGTTTTGAAACTCATGTTTCAGACGGATCCTTCTTTTATCGTCGACCCCACATTGCCTTGCAAGAAGCGTCGCCGAGGGGCTACTGTTAGTACCGATCTGAAAATGAGTTTATTAGGACCTTCCCCAAAAATACAAGGACTTTATAGGGATTAGAACCCTGCAAAGACTTGTCCCGGATTCCCGAAATACCTCATTTATGACAAAATCTATCAAAATAGGTAACAAATGGTTTCCTTAAACCATGCAGAAACCCTAGCTTAAGAATCAAGTCAGCCTGCAACCTTGCCACGCGGCCAACATTGCTACACGTCGACCTTGGCCACGCGGCCACTATTGTCGCCGGCTTCAACCATGGCCAGGCGGCCAACCTTGCGCTGGATGATCCTGACCATCAGATCTTCCCATCAGTTACTATATAAACCAATTCCATTCCATTGTTTAGGGTCTGATTGGGAGAGTTCTAAAGTCCGAATTTTGGAGTTCTTAAAATACTATTTTGCTCTCTAATTAGCATTCAAACACTCAAGAAGATCCAAGGTTTATTTCTTGCCAACATAGGTAAGTTTTCTAACTTTCTTCATGTTCTTGCATTATTTTTAATGTAGATCTTTTATATTCATGTTCGTATATGTTTATTCATAGTTTCTTCATATTCTTTGCATGCTCATTCATATATTCATAATATGTTCTTCGCATGTTCTTCGCGTTCATAGATTAAAACCTTATTTATGCTATATTTAGGGTTGCGATCTTCATAATTACATGTTATTTCGTAGCCGATGATGATCGAGGGTTCATCAACCCGAGGATGATCTAGGAAGTACTTCTAAAACCTAATCTTTAGGTAATTCACCCTCATTACGCATGATCCCGATTCTTCTGCCTATTCTAATTCTCTGCGAACTACGCTGACCTGAGCTTCTCTCATTGAGAGGAACGTAGGCAATCTTCGTATCCGGTCTCAAACACTAACATACTACTAACACATTCATCATGATAGAAAGACCGATCATTCGGGCAATAGGTGTGATAACGTTCAATATTCTTCTCTTGTTGTAATTTGACCCCCGAACCCATTAACATGCTTTTTTCAATGTTTTGGCTATAATTAAAACGGCGTGGCGACTCTCATAATTTTAATGTTGCTATGAATATCCCAAATTCAAACACACGTATTCATACTAGGGTGTGGCTCTTTCTGAGAGTTAGAATCTAGTATAGTAGGTTGCATTAGTATGTGCAACAAGCAGTTGTACTTTGTCCATTAGTATGTGCAACAAGCAGTTGTACTTTGTCCATTGTAAGTAGTACTTTAGTAATAATAATAATGTGTTTATTATTATTACTCATGGTTCGCCAAGTGGGGTACAAAAAACAACAATTTGTATCAGAGTCTGGTTCGACCCAGGATCGTGGGAGCCGCTGCTGAGGCGCTATTCGGGTTGTGTGAAGGTGCATAGTAGAGACCTGTGAGCTCGCGGTAGAGACAAAGCTTACTTGGTGACGTGCTAGGAGGCAGTACCAAGTCACGATGGCAAGATCCAGCAAGCGCATTTGGAAGAGTCCGTAGACTCAACAGTGGTAATTACAAGTATTGGCGATTGTGTATGCAGTCATACTTACAAGGGCAAGAGTTTTGAAATATTGTTTGTGGTAGCGAGACCACGCCACCGGAGAAAGAAGACACTCAAGCGTTTCGAAAATGGGAAGCCAAAGCCGGGAAGGCTATGTACGCGCTAAAGATTAGTGTCGAGGACGAACTTTTGGACCATGTCGAGGATGCCACAAATCCAAAAGAAATATAGGATACATACGCTGCACTATTTTTGAGGAAACGAGCCTCGGCTACAGATGCTCAAAAATGAACTAATGGCTACTACCCAAAGGATCTAACTGTAAGTCACTCAAATATTAACAGAAAATGATGAAAAGAATCATTCATGAATTGAGGCTTGAGTTTAAGGGGCTAGTTACTGGGATTTATGATTGGGACACACAACCATCTCTATTGAAATTAGAGAGTTTGTTGGCCAACTAAGAAACATTGGATAAGCATACATCTAGGTCATCAACTCCAGAGTCAGTGGAAACGGAGGAGGCATTGTTCAGTCACCGAGGTCGAGGAAGACAACAAGGACCTGTGCAAGGTGGAGAAAGAACGAGAACCAAGATGACCAGTAGGTATGAGGTATAAAGGACTCCTTCATGCAGTGGGAGCTCAAACGAAAGATGAAGATCATCCTTGACTTGAATATTTTTAGACGAAACAACAAATGCTAAAATTGTGTCGCAAATGGCATTTCCTTAAAGATTGTATCTTTCGGAAAAAGGTTTGTCGAAGGAATGGAGTCACAATTCAAGACCCCTGCCCATACGATAGTGAACATGAATGCGACATGGAAGCACCCTTCGTGGATGTAAAGCTTTATAAAGACGGTCTAAAAGAAGAAGAATGGGTTTGAAGACCATGCCAATCCAGTTATTGATGAAAAGTGGTTTGAAAAGATCGACTTCGATGAAGGTCGATGGTTTGAAGACTTAGCTGCAAGATTAATGCTTGATGTGATAATAACCTTGACGACATCAACACTATGGAAGAGTTAACAAGCTTGGTTGAAGACGACTTAGAGACAGCAACGATTCAAGTGATTGATGCAAATTCGGATGCTCCTAAGCTCATGGACAAAGAGAAGTCAGAGATTTAGGGGGAGAAACTTCAACAAGACTCAACATCTGAGCAAGCTAGAGAGAATTCATAATTGAACATGGATATTGAGAGACAAGAACAAATGTTCCACGAACAAATGAAAGTGGGCGATGACACGAATGGATGAAGTAGAAACAAAATCAAAGAGTTCAAGAGAAGGTCAAACATGGTCGATGAAGAACAAATGCAAAATTAAGGATCAAGTGGGAGAAGATCCACTCGTACGCTTCAAGATGAAAGAATCGGTGTTGAGGGGGAGTGTTGAAAATCACACCGAATATAGGGTTCTCTAGAGGGTTCCAGAAATACCTCCATGTCACCGGCCTTGTAGAAGAATGAAAAGGTTCCGATTATAGAATCAGGAAGATAGCCACAACCTTGAAGTATCTAGGCCACGCTTGGATGTCGGCTTGGAAGGAAAACTCCAGAGGCCCTGAACCATCCATATGTAGATACCCCAGAAAAACCATAACCTGGCTAGAGCGGTGATTTATCCTAGGATGTCTATTTGGTTTTTAGATATTAGAGTCGCCACCTATGTTTTGGAGGAACATAAGAAAATCCTAAGAAATAGCCTAATGTTTGTTATGAAAACCAGAGATTCAGGAGAGACGAGTTCGGGGTTAGGTTATGAGTGGGAAGTACTTAAACACCCACTCTGCCCGGCTAAAGCCGGTCTAGCTACTTTTGGTGTTCTACGTATGAAAAGTCCTTCTTTTATAATCATGCTAACAACTACATTGAATAGAAAAAGGTAATTACAAAGGGGGAAATACAAAGTAACTTTATGTTAACTATTACTTTAAGAAACAAAGGGGGAATTAAAGTAGAGTTTAAAATGTTAGAAGATAACCTTGACCAAACTTCAATAGTGAAGTGGCCTTTTTGGTCATGTTCCCCTTTTATGGGAATTGCATACACTTTAGAAAAGATGAAGAAAAGAAGTAAAATAAATTGTTTTAGAAAATTAAAGTAAGTGAATAAAACTAGAATAATGATTTAGAAGAAGAAGATGGACATTATACCTATACTTGAAGGAGGAAGAACCAAATTGCATATAGTAAAGACTTTGAAGATGAACTTTGTGTTATTAGAGAGTTTTTGTAGAGACAATTCTTGTCCCTTTCTAAGGTGGAATGAAGGGGTATTTATAGGTGGAGAAAGGAGGAAAGATGGTCATTTGACCAATCATAATAAGGAAAATAAAAAATAATAATAAAGATGAAATATTTTGTTTTTTTATGAAAAATGCTAGAATAGGGATTTGTGAGTTTTATAAAATGAAAGGGTTTTAATGCTAGAATAAAATATGTGGTAAGAAGATGGTTTTCATGTCAGAAAAAGGAGGGAAACTTGGTGCAATCCCCACTGCCAGGTTGGAGGCGCGTGGGTCCCGCTTAGGCAGCTAGAAGCGCACGCATCCTGTAGGCTGTGGCGGAGGCGCCCGATGGTGAAAACGACAGAATGACAGAAACACCCTAAAAGTTAACTCCATTGTTCTGTTTAGTCCAAAAAACTAACGGAATGAGTTAGGAACTTAACCAAAGTAACATAAATTAACAAAAACAAGTTAAATAAAATACTATGTATACAAAGAAAAGATAACCGCCGAGGACATCGACAAGATAAAATAAAGACTCGATAACAAGAAAAGAGTTAACAAAGCAAACTGAAATTAAGAGAGAGATGCCTCCTGTTGTAGTGATTTTTGCTTGACAGAGGGTTGCAGCCGCCCGCAGAACTGTCGCCACATTTGCTTCTTGAAGGTTGCAGCCGCCCGTAGGACTGTCGCACATTTGCACCGCCTGTAGGACTGTCCGCAACTTTGCTATGGTTGTATTGGATGCCAGGGGACTCTCTCTTACCTATTATGTATGTGGTTTGCAGATATATGTGCTTGTGGGAGAAAATGTATGAGATGTGAAGTGGAAATTGTGAGAGGAACTGTGTTCGTGGTGTGTTGTGATTTGGAAAGAAATTTTTGCATGAGAGAGACTTTGCAAGAATGATGTTCATACCTTCGCTTAACATGGCCGCTTGATTCGGAATGGATTCCTAGTGTTGTGGCTTTGATGAAGGATGTCGATGCTTTTGATGAAGACGGGTTTCTTTCACTTTTGATGGAGGCATGATCACTCTTGATGATGGGTTGGTTGGTCCAAAGGTTTCCTACGTATCCCTTGAAGAGTATTAGACCAGCGTAGTTCAAGAGTAATGGAGAATGCTGAGGAAGAAGATAAGAGCAAAGAAAAATGAAGCACATACTTTTACGCAAGTAAGGAGACAAAGAAAGTTTATTTACAAGAAAAGAAAAAAAATCTTTTTTTTTTTTTTTTGTTTTTTTTTTTAAGACTAGAAGGAAAAGAAATATACACTTGCGAGAAAAGTTTTTTTTTTTTTAAGTTCGTGGGTGAACCATTTTAGCCATTGTTTTGTTGTTTTACTAACCCAAGATCAGTCATGTTCGTCGAAGTCCGGATTGCCTTGCTAAATTCTGCCGCCTTAGTGTCCAACGAAGTGTTAATGCCAAGCCCCACGATTTTTTTTTATTGTGGGGATCCAAAAGACTTTCGATGCCGAGATGCCAAAAGTTTTTGATTGGAAAGCCCCTAGAACTCAATGATTCGTAAAGCCCCAAGATAAATCAACTCTTGACCCATCCAACTAAATTGCCATTAGTGATTCCAAGCTTTAAGATGAGATCGTTGCTGGTAAGCCCAAGAGATTATCGATTGCAAGTCAAAGGACCATTAATGCTAAGCCTCAAAAGAATTGCAATTGCTATTTGCGATGGCCGCGAGCTTCGAGAGAACCATAGAGTGTGAGGCTTTTTGATGCCGAGAGCCCGAAGAACTTGCACTGAACGTGAGCCCCATAGTTGTGAAGCCCCTAGAAGACCGTAGATGTAAATCCTCAAATATCCTTAAATCTGTTCGGCTTAGTGAAAGCCCAAGATCGTTTGACATTCGGGCTATCGCATTGTTGTAGCGTCGAAAAAGATTGTTGATTATGTGGCCCCTTGAGAGACCTTCGGTGCCAAATCGATTGATAGAGCTTTTAATGTTGCACATGACTTTTCTAGGGCCGAGACGTTTCTGTCCAATTCCTGGGACGTAAAGTGAATTGCATTCTCGTTGGGGGAGTCTTTCAAGATCGGCATAGCCCTAGGGCGTCATCCTTGATTCTAAGCAGAAAGGCTTAACCTTGTGTGTGGGAACAAGAACGAGCATATTCATTTCTCTGGGAAGCTCTTTGACATTCATTATTCTAATTTCGTGGGCATATTCCTTTCGTGAAGCTTGAAGATCGTCCCACACATCATTTTTTAGCAAAGCCCCTAGCGCTCATTAACTATAAGAGATGCTCTTGTTCGTGGGTACACATAGCCCCTAGGGCGTCATCATTTGTCAATCAAAGTAAAAGACTCATCCTCGTGCTGGAGAACAAACATATGAGGACATGGCAAGTGCTACTCCATTTTTGGGAAGCCTTTTGACATACTTCAGGGGCACATACTTGTAGAAGCTTGAAAACCGAATTACACGTTGTTTCCATTTGTTTTCCCAACCAATTGATGCATTGAAGGAAACTCGTATAACCTCTTACCCTTTTCAGAATCTGGGTGGTGACATGTAAATGATGGCCTCACTCTCGGACGGATCGCCTCTATACATCTTTTAGCACCCATAGACCTTCTTCTTGATGAATCGAAAAGTGCACTTTGCCTGAACAACCTTTTTATGCGAAGAACCCTTGACTGTGCTTGGTCTTGTTGATCCCCTGCAATGTTGAAGTTGACTTTACGAGGAGCTTAATGAATTTGAATATGTGGGGAGCTGTTAGTACCCGACCTGAAAATGAGTTTATTAGGGCTTTCCCAAAAATACAAGGACTTTATAGAATTAGAAACCTTGCAAAGACTTGTCCCGGATTCCCAAAATATCTCATTTATAACAAAATCTATCAAATAGGTAACAATGGTTTTCCTTAAAACCATGCAGAAACCCTAGCTTAAGAATCAAGTCAGCCTGCAACCTTGGCCACGCGGCCAACCTTGCTTGCGCGTTGATCTTGGCCACGCGGCCACTCTTGTCGCCGGCTTCAGTCATGGCCAGGCGGCCAACCTTGCGCTGGATGATCCTGACCGTCAGATCTTCCCATCAGTTTACTATATAAACCTTCCATTACATTGGTTTTAAGGGTCCGATTTTGAGAGCTCTAAATACGAATTTTGCAGTTCTTAAACACTATTTTGCTCTCTAATTAGCATTCAAACCTCCAAGAAGATCAAGGTTTTATTTCTTGCCAACATAGGTAAGTTTTCTAATATTTTCTTCATGTTCTGGCATAATTTTTAATGTAGATCTTTTATATCATGTTCTTACATGTTTATTCATAGTTTTCTTCATATGCTTTGCATGTTCATAATATGTTCTTCGCATGTTCTTCGTGTTCATAGATTAAAAACCTTATTTATGCTATATTTAGGGTTGTGATCTTCATAATTACATGTTATTTCATAGCCGATGATGATCGAGGGTTCATCAACCCGAGGATGATCTAGGAACTACTTCTAAACCCTAAACTTTAGGTAATTCCCCCCTCATTATGCATGATCCCGATTCTTCTGCCTATTTCTAATTCTCTGAGAACTACGCTGACCTGAGCTTCTCACATTGAGAGGAACGTAGGCAATCTTCGGATCCGGTCTAAATCACTAAAAAACTACAAACACATTCATCATGATAGAAAGACCGATCAATTCGGGCAATAGGAGTGATAAAGTTCAATATTCTTCTCTTGTTGTAATTTGACCCCCGAACCCACTAAAAATGCTTTTTTAATGTTTTGACTTTAATTAATACGGCGTGGCGACTCTCATAATTTTAATGTCGTTAAGAATATTCCCTTTGTAAATAAAAATAATCACAAGATACTTCCCATGCGTCGCTTCATCGGAAGGGGTATTCACAGTGGCGACTCTGCTGGGCACTGCTTTGAAACTTTTTCAAACTTAGTGGGTCTAACTTTCGTCACATCATGATGCTTGCCATGTTTACACTGCACACGCTTGCCATGTTTACACATGCACACACTTTCCATGTTTACACATGCACTCACATACTTGCCATGTTTTACACATGCACACACCTGCCATGTTTGCACATGCACACTTGCCATGTTTACACATGCACCTCACATACTTGCCATGTTTACACATGCACCCTACATACACTTGCCATGTTTACACATGCACACACCTTGCCATGTTTACACATGCACATGCATGCCATGTTTGCACATGCACACTTGCCATGTTTACACATGCACCTCACATACTTGCCATGTTTACACATGCACCCGCGCACTCCGCCATGTTTAATACTTGTACCTTGTATCTTGTATCCTTGGACCTTTGTTATTTTCGCCTTAGTATTAGGGTCAAACGAAACTCTGCTATGCTCCCTTGTACATTATTCTCTCTCTCTCTCTCTCTCTCATGCATTGCATTGCATCATCCTAACATTAAAACTTCTCTCTTTTCTCCTTAAAAAGAATTAGTTTTTCTGCCACCACTACCACTAGTCCGTGTCAGCATTGCACAGGTCCCATTACCCGGAGTATTCGATGTGCAGGAATTTGTGCGCTACTGCCGCACTCTTTTCGAGTCACTCGTCTATTCCACTCACCGTATACGGTGGGAACCTTTTACCTAACCCGTGTCAACCCACACTAGTATAGGTAACACACCTAGGTTTTGACCGGTTAGTTTGGCTAGCTTTTTCTTAATAGTCAATTAACATGTCTATGTCGAGTCTCCCCAAGTCAATGATGAATCGAGATGTTTGAGAGAAAGTGCACAAAAAGTGATTTCCCTACAAGGGACGTGCCATGGTGAGATGAGTGTTTTATTGTCAAGATCTCCGCTCATCATTAACTTGCGTAGGATGCAACATAGACATCACGTTAAATGCCTCTAAGAAAAGGTTAGCGTAGGATCCGATGGTTGGTGGAAGCCGCTTGCCCTATAGGACACCTCGCCCAAATTGTCCGTTTGGTGATGTGCAATGCAGGTGAAAAACGAGGGGTCTATAGACGTAGTGATGGCCTCCACTGATCGTAGTCCTCTAACTAGTTGCGAAAAAGGGGTATCCCTTCCAACCAATTAGGATGTAAATAATGTATGTTTTTGTAAATTAAAATATACTTTGCATGAGCCTTCCCCCTCTCCTAAAAGCTTCATTGCCCTTCAACCTTTTAGCAAAGCAAGTTTGGATCCGTTCGGGTGTCGACTACAACGTGAAGCTTCTATTCCGTCCACGTTCTCAGTCTCGTCATCAGCAATGTCAACTCCCGCTTCAGCTTCAGCCTCTGCTCCTCCTGTTAGTGCCGCCGAGCTCAACACTGAGGCTACTCTCAATGGTATTCCCCAAGCCTCCAGAACTTCCTCGCCGTCTCGAAGCCAAGATCAAGAATCTTGAGGAAAGCAACAAGATGTTTGGAAGACCAGAACCAACAGTTGAAGGGTCACTTTCACAACAAGGGGACTAAACTGGTGCCCGATGGTGAGAATTTCATTTATGTCGAGGATGAAGAGGTCAATACCAACTGTCCCCCCCAACACCAATGCCACTGCCTTCCCATTCCCAAGCTACCGCAATGTTCCACTCCTTCTCTCTACACCCACAAGGCTTCACTACCATGAGCAAGAACAAGGCTGTCTATGAACCTTCCCCTGAACTGCTTGGTGGCTACCTCTCTGCTAGCAAACTACCCGCACCCTCGTTGCCTCTGAGTATTGGGATGGCCGCTGCTACTACTTCCACTACCCCTCCCGTCACTCTGTCAGAACCTATCCCCGACATCTCCAATCACCCTGTGGTCACAGCCATGCAAGAGCAAATGCGCAAGTTGATCGAGACTGTGGATAAGCAAAGGGCACCGACTACCAAGACAATCAACCCTAGCCAAGTGGGGGGCTCTCCCCAAGGATTTCAAGATGCCTAAGGTGGCAATGTTTCATGGTGACTCGTGTCCTAAGACTCATTTGGATAGTTTATGTGTTGGACATGAGGGCTCGTGACTGCACCACGAACAAATGGCTCGCGTATTCCATAGCACTTTGGATGGTATAGCTCTGCGTTGGTTCTTGGGGTTAGAACCAAGCGAGAGGCAAACGTGGGATCAAATTAGTGCCATTTTCTGTGAGAAGTATCAAGCTAACTTGGATTGGCATGTGAATCGAACCAACCTTGAGAACACTATGCAAAAGCCCGACGAGGCTAATTATGATTTTTTACAAGAGGTGGAATCATCGGTTGTGTGAGGTCCAATACCCACCAAAAGCGAAGGAACAGAACAGATTTTCTATAAGTGCTTGCTACCGGAGATGAAAGAAGCTATAGGTAATGTTTACTTCCCTGATTTGCGGAAATGGTTGACGCCGGAGTAAGGTACGAAGCAGGGTTCACTGGGATTGTGCCGCCAAAGGAAAGTCCAAAGACCAACAACACCACTCCTTCCGCTACAAGGCTCCTACTACGCTTGCGCCTCCTAGAGTTGGAAGGAGGCCGTCGCCAAATGAATATGGTCCAGAAAGAGGTCCCGTTAGATATTCAAGCTGTCACAAGGAATGGGGCTCCGCCGCAAAGAGAGAGGGAGCACTTTGACGATTTTGGTATGCCTATGGGAAAAGTCCTTTGGACGTGTTAGTCAAGAGAGGTCTTATCAGCCTTTAGAGAATTATCAACCCGCCTACCCAAGAACCGTTTTGGACGCCTCTAAGTTCTGTAAGTATCACAAGCACATAGGGCACACAACGGATGGTTGTATTCAATTGAAGCGCGTAGTTCAAGGGTTGATCAATGACAAGAAGATTGAGAAGCCGAAGGGTCCTAATGTGGTGAATAACCCTCTTCCTACAATGGGGGTGGGGTAAATATGGTGCAAACATGCGATATCAGTATCCTAGATCTCATGGATGCCTTTGACAAGATAGGGCTCACAATGGTGGATATCTTCATGACATTGGTGACGTTAGAAATGCTCGAACCGTTAGAAGGACACCTCCCCCGTCTTGGTTGCGATTTATCAAAGTTTTGCCACTACCACAAGTGCACCGGTCACACTACCAAAGAATGTTTTGAACTCAAAAAGCCGTGCAAGATCTCATCCACAAGGGAGTAGTCGAAGACCCTAGAGATTATGTAGCTAGCAATGTACTCATGGTAGAACTTAGTGAGATCACGATCCGGCCAAGCCTGTTGTGGCGGACTGTGGCGAGATGGGTTGTATTCAATGACTAATAATAAAGAATCTTCTTGCTACTTGTTGTTCTTTAGAAGAACTAGTGAGTGAAGTCGAATCTCTAGAGGAAGAGAGTCCCAAGCCCTCTCACCTCTTTCTTGGGCCGAAATCTTCGAGGAGGCCGAAAAGACCGAAGTTTCGCCCCCTGTCATGACTCGCCATTGTCTTTGGAGGAGCTACGTGCAGAAGTTTGTCTCCTTAAAAAGATCCGGTCAAGTGTACCAATCCGACCCGAAGGGTGAAAAGAAAGTCTTTGGGAAGGAACCCGAGCAAGCCGACCTAGACAAAGAAGACCCTATCCTCACTCAACTCAAACAAACCCAAGCCCATATTTCACTATGGTCCCTACTCACCTCCTCCCTAGCCCATCGCCTCATGCTTGAGAAAAACCTCGCCGCCACCATGGTACCATCCACTATTACCCCGGAAGACGTCACCCACATGATTGGTAATATCCACTATAGAAACATCATCACTTTCTCGGAGCTAGACAAGCCAGTGTTCGGAGTTGATCATAATGAGCCTTTATACATCACTGTCGAGGTGAATGGCAAGAAGATTCCCCGTGTATTCATTGATAATGGTTCTGCTATTAATATCCTGCCCTCAAGATGATGGATGTGTGTTGGCGTTCATGGTGTTGATTTTACGCCCATCCAAGCAAACCATCAAAGCTTATGACTCTACATACCGCGCCGTGATAGGCGAAGTCACCTTGCCCATTACCATCGAACAAGGATTCTACCAACCGACTTCCACGTCATAGACATCCCTGCAACCTTCTCACTCCTCCTTGGCCGGCCATGGTTACATCAGTCGGGCGCTGTCCATCTTCCCTGCACCATGTGTGAAGTTTGAATCTGGTAATGAAGTGACCATCATCTACAGCGATCTCGTAACTGCCCAAGGACGGACACCAAGGCCGTTCCCTGTCTTACAGATTCAGCATGGGGAAGAGAGCAGACTCTGCAATGGCTTCGAAATAGTCGCTCAAGCACAGATATGCACCATCGACCTCACCAAAACAATGGATAAAGTGGCACCTGTTGTCAAGATACTGCGTATATGGGATTTATACCGGGGCTGGGGCTAGGTAAAAACTTGTAAGGCCCCACAGAATTGGTTGAAGAAGTTGATCATCGAGGGTTGTTCGGTCTAGGATACACCCTTACCCTTGAAGACAAGATGGAGCAAACAAAGGATAGAATTGCTTAAAAAGATGAAGCTTCCCTACAAAAAGCCTGAAATGCGGCCATACCGCCTGTCCCTGAATAGCTACTTTGTCAGGGAAGGCGAGGAGTTTCCGTGTTTTGAGTTCGCTGAGCCATGGATGACCACACCGGGAAGTTGCAGAAAGGGTTTCGAGATTTTCAGAGATGTGGAATTCGATCAGTCCAACATGAAGCTGACCTTACATGGAAAATATGACAAAGCCACGGGCAAAGAGTTAGAACCATCAGGCAGAGTACTCCACTAAGGTGGCAGATGACTTGGCAGATCAACTTGAAGCCGCACCCTTGACAAGCCAGCAATAGAAGCCGCAGAAACTCCAAGTTTGGACTGAGACGTGGAACGGCCAATATCTGCTTCAACATCTGGGTAATCTGGGCTGCACGAAGACATGGTTGCCGTCATCGGAGACGATTCTGAAGATAAGGTGGACCCAAGGACATTGGTGGTACCCATGGGGGACAAGCTCAAGAATTGGTGCATCATTGGGGGACCTATAGCTACTCCGGAGTTTATGGTGGGAACACTGGGGCTTACTCCTTCTCCTGTCGCCACTCCTGAGCATCTCCTGTCACTCACCCAAAATCCCCTCTGTCTACAATCCCAGTCCCCAGAGTCTAGTGTTTTACATTTTGAATTTGAGTCTTCCTCTCAGTCGACGACCTTACGTCCGAAGACTATGATCTTGTTGCAAACGCTATATTCCCTTTTGCCATGAATGAACCCTCGACCTTTCCGAGTATCCCTCCATAGTCACTCTTTAACTGATAAATTGGCTAATAATCAAACTAATGATATACACTTAGTTAATAATGATTCATTAGAAGAGGCAGACACAGACACATTAAACGATGAATACATTAAAGAATCTCAGAACAGGTTATTAATCAAAAGAATCTCGAGCCCAAGCTGCCGATGAGGTGTTTAACGTGCGTGAATTTGGGAACCGAAGCCGAGCCTAAGGAAACACAATTGGAAGCTTCTTCAGCGGAGCCGAAAGGGAAGCACTGATTGAGCTACTCAGAGAATATGTGGATGTGTTCGCATGGTCTTATAAAGACATGCCGGGGCTTGACAACTCGATCGTAGAGCACAGAATCCTGACAGCACCAGACGCTAAGCCAGTCAAACAGAAGCTGCGCCGCATTAAGCCGAATGCTCTTTACAAGTGAAGGAAGAGATTGAGAAGCTACTCCGTGTGGTTTTCATCAGGGTGATCGAGTATCCAACTTGGTTATCGAATCTGTGACTGTCAAGAAATCCAATGGTAAAGTTAGAGTATGTGTGGATTTTCGGGATCTCAACAAAGCTACGCCAAAGGATGACTTCCCCTTGCCAAATATCGACATGTTGGTGGATGCAACCGCCCATTATGAGGTCAAGTCGTTCGTTGATGGGTTTGCCGGCTATAACCAGATCAAGATGGCCGAGGAGGACCAAGAGAAAACAGCTTTCACCACCCCATGGGGAACTTTTTGTTATACTGTCATGCCGTTTGGACTAAGGAACGCTGGGGCTACCTACCAATGGGCAGTTACGACTTTATTCCACGATATGATCCACAAGGAGATTGAGGTGTACGTGGATGACATGATTATACATTCAAAAGGGTCTGATGGTCAACACTTGATAGATCTCAGAAAATTCTTCAACAGGTTGAGAGAGCACGCCATACGTTTGAACCCGGCAAAGTGCACCTTTGGAGTTCGCAGAGGTAAAGTATTGGGTTACATGGTCACCGAGAATGGGATCGAAGCCGACCCAAGGAAGATTCAAGCCATCCTGGAGATGAAGCCACCCCGTACTGAGACAGAGATAAAAGGATTCATGGGACGCCTGCAATACATCAGTCGGTTCATCAATCAGCTGACCACCATCTGCGAACCAATTTTCAAACTGATGAAGAAAACAGCCAGTGTGGAGTGGGATTATGACTGCCAGATAGCCTTCGAGAGGATCAAACAGTATTTGGTGAATACTCCAATCCTGCGCCCGCCGCATAAGGAGAAGTCGTTGCTACTATACTTAACTGTGACAGACACCGCCGTTGGAGCTATGTCAGCGCAAGAAGCCAAAGATTCCCGGATTGAGAATGCAGTGTACTTTGTCAGTCGAAATTTACAAGGTAGCGAGCTCAATTACTCCGCGCTCGAGAAGACCTGCGTAGGCCTAGTATGGGTGGTGACGAAGCTCAAGCACTACATGGTTCCCATCCGATCTTACTAGTCTCGAAAATGGATCCTATCAAGTATCTGTTCGATAACCCTCCCTTTCTATGAGACTCGCTAAATGGTCAGTATTCTTGGGAGAGTTCGACATTACTTATGTACTGAGGAAGGCAATCAAGGGAGGGCAATGGCCGATCAGCTCGCAGACTCTCCGAGCACCGAGACAAGAGGACCCGACCTGAGTTCCCGGACGACGACATTTTCGCAATTGAGGTCGCAGAAAGGTGGCAATTATTCTTTGAAGGAGCTACAAACAAACGAGGGAATGGAGTCGGACTCCTACTTATTGATCCCAAAGATGAGCACACTCCCATAGCCATCAAGCTAAACTTTTCAGCAACCAACAACGCCGCCGAGTATGAGGCGTGTATAGCCAGATTGGAGGGCCGCCCTAGAACGCAACGTGAAAGAGTTAGAAGTGTACGGAGACTCTGCTTTGATTATTAACCAAATGGCGAAGAAATGGAAAACTATTGATCTTGCCTGCAGCGGTACCAAGGCTACATGGACGAGTTGATAGCACAGTTCAAAGAGGTTACCTTCCATTTCCTGCCGCGAGACAGAAATAGGTTCGCGGATGCTCTAGCTACATTGGCCTCCTTAGTTGAAATTCCAGAAGGAAGGTCCGTGAAACCATTCAGGGTTGGACGGAGAGAGAACCCCGCCTATTGCTGTGAAATCCAGATCGATGCAGAGGTAAACGGAGATCAATGGTACGCCCAAATCTACAAGTTCCTTAAGCACGGAGAGATTGTCCTTTGACGGAGATGTGAAGCCAAGAGTCTGCAAACACTCAAAAGGTTGGCGGGGCAGTTTGTGCTGTTAGACGATACTTTGTACAAGAGGCATTACGACGGTTTGTTGCTCTTATGTGTCGACAACAAGAGAGCTGAAACAATAATGGAAGAAGTGCACAACGGGTTGTGCGGACCCCACCCCACATGAATGCAAGTATGCTTAGACAGAAGATCACTCGGCTGGGCTATTATTGGATTACCATGGAGACAGACTGTATTCAATGGGTTCGACAGTGTCACAAGTGCCATGTATGCTCCAACCTCAACCACATCCCCCCCACACGAATTGTATAGTTCCACCACGCCTTGGCCATTCGCCACGTGGGGTATAGACATCATTGGGAAGATCTCGCCGGCCGGTAGTAATGGTCATGAATTCGTCCTCGTCGCAATCGACTACATCACAAAGTGGGTCGAAGCTCAGTCTTACAAGGTGCTGAATTCCAAGAAGGTGGTGCAGTTTATCAAAGAGAACATTATGTGTCGGTATGGGGTCCCTAACCTCATTATATCAGATAATGGCAGTCATTTCAAAGCCGAGTGTGCTCGTTTGCTCGTAGAATTCAAGATCGAACGAAAGAAATCTTCCCCGTACTATCCACAGACTAACGGCGCGGTTGAAGCGGCCAACAAGACGATAGAGCAGATAATTCGCAAAATGGCTTTGTAGGGACGGGATTGGCCCGAGAAGTTACCATTGGCACTTTGGGGGTACAGAACGTCAGTCCGCACCGCTACGGAGAAACCCCTTACGCTTTGACATACGGCATGGAGGCAGTACTCCCTATTGAGTTGGAGGTGCCATCTTTGAGGATCTTGCTCGAGAACCAAGTGAATGAGGTAGAATGGCTTCGTAGTCACTATGATCAGTTGGCAACGCTCGATGAACGCAGATTGAAGGCTATGGAGCACATGCCGGGCCATCAAAGGAGAACGACGAAAGCCTTCAATAAAAAAGTCAAGCCTGTTGACATAAAGGAAGGAGACTTGGTGCTCAAAGCACGCTGCCCAACAAGTTCAACCCCCTCGGGAAATGGGCCCCCCACTTGGGTAGGGCCCTTTGTAGTGCAGAAGATCTTCTCAGAGGAGCGGTCAGAATGGCAGATTTGGATGGCAACCCGTTCAAGGAACCAGTCAACCTCAGCAAGCTCAGACGCTACTACGACTAGACTCCCCCTCTCTAAAAAAAAAAAATGTTTACTACGCGAAAAGAAACCGATAGACTGAAAACCCGCAAAGGGCGGTCTAGGCAAAATAAGGGTGCGTACAAAGCTCGCTAGATCGAAAACCCGCAAGGGCGGTCTAGGCAAAAGTTAGAGCATTCCCCCTTCTATCTTCCCTTTCTCTAAAATCATTCTAGTCCGACTGGAGTGAACTACGGTGACCTGAGCCCTTAGTCCTATTTGTAAAAGGGGAACGTAGGCAGCCTTTCAAAAGGTGCGGTCTAAAAAAAACAAATAAACATCCAAATCATGTCACAAAGCAATAAAGATAGAAGTTATATTTTCTGAAAGCAAAAAATTTTATTTCCATAGACATTGCATGTTAACACTTATTTGTTGAGTCTAAGCTTGACATACTTTTTGAATAATAACCTATTCTGAAATTGAAACTAGACAAAAATAAACTAAATTAAAACAATGTGTTTGCAACGACTATGGAAGGATCCTCGGATTACTCCTTAGTGCCACTCGTGCCTTCGGTCTCTTTCTTCTTACTTTGACCACGGCGAATCTTTTTCTTGTTAGGTTTCTCGCAAAACCTCCTCTCAAATTCACTAACCCTTTAGCTTTGACACTAGGAGTCTCCCCATCCTTTCTCTTCTTGAAGTCCCCGCTCCATCTCCATTAGCCATGCTCTGGCTCCTCTTCCTCTCATAGGCCATCGCCTCCTTTATCCTCAATGAACAACTAGGAGCACAGGATGCTAAAATAGTGCCCTTAGGGTCTCTAAAGTCTGCTCCGCTTGCCCAAGTCTCCCATAACCAATCCAAATACTCTCGTGATAGGTAGGTGTTGTTGGAGCGTGTGATGAGAGTCCTATGGCTAAAACCGGCCTCGCCCCACATTTGAGAAGGAGAACCGAAGCGCTATCGTCCAAATGAAGTATGCCAAAAGAAAACGGGTCCTCTCCTCATCCCAACCCTTGGGGATGGTTTGCACTAGACCATATTGACGGAGTACTCTAGCAGAGTAGTAAAAAGTGGTCCCAGAAAGTGACGGAACTTTAATCATGTGCAGCCCTACCTGCTTTAACCCTCGCAGAATTAATGTGCCAATGGGGCACCACCCACTTGATGTCATTGGTTACCATCTCCGCCAAATACCTTTCCCAACCCTTGAGAGTCATGCCCTCGAACCTCTCCTCCATACCCCTAATACGGTGCATCCATGGGGCCACCGCCGAAGAACCGCTGGCTTGTTCACTCGGAGCCTTTCTTGCAACCACATAGTTAAAAGCTATCACTGCCGCACGGCATCCCGCCATAAACCGAAGATGAGGAATCCCACAAATGATCTCCCCAAGGATGGCCGGTACAATGTCATGTCCTGAACGAGCCGCATTCACCATGGTCAAACATCCCGCACTAGCACATCCGACTTCGGAAGGGAAAGAAATAGAAGCAAATAAACACAAGGCTAGATGGTCCAAAGAACGGTCCGAGGTCACATCCGCGTGCATGAAGTGCCTTGGCATCCAAGAAAGGTCGACGTAACCACCTCTAGCATACTTACCAATGTCATCTGCGGGCACACCAAAAGTTATCAACTTGTCGTGCAAAGAAATAAAATCAAAGGGCAATGCAAGTGTACCCTTCCCTTCATAACCGCAAAGCGCCTTAATGTCTTCATAAGTGGGTACCATCTCATTAAAAGAAAAGTTGAAAACATGAAGAGTGTTGTTTCCAAAACTTCCCACAAGCTTGCAAGAGGTTAGTGTTGGAGTTCATGTGCAGGAATGACCAAAGACACTTGATCCCATAGCGCTTCTCAAACTTCCTACGACAAGGACCGGATATCTTGGCAACCCACTTCTCCAAAGATGTTATGAAAGCTCCTTTTTCAAGTCTAGAAAGCCTTGCATTATGATCCATGGCAAAAGAAGAGCAAGTTGATGATTGAAGCTCAAAATTGACCAAAAAGCTGCTGGTACGAAGTTGAATAGGACACAAACTCCTATTAAATACTACACACCTCTGATTCTTGCCAGGAAAAGGAAAACCAGAGGCGGCGCAGGACTTGGCCACGCGGCCACATATGCTCTTGGCCACGCGGCTGATATTGTCCTTGGCCAGGCGGCCAACTTTGCTCCGGGCCTTGCCATGGCCATGCGGCCAACATTGCTCCGGGCCTTGCCATGGCCACGCGACCACTATTGCACCATACAGAAATCCAGTTTGTTTCCTCCCACTCCGTAACAAATCCATGCAACTACGTACCTGCCCCGTCCCGTGGCTCATGCATTGTATAAATTAGGACATTTATAAAACTAGTTTGCACAAGTAGGCTCCCACAATAAAATTGCATTTTAGAACATAATATACATACATGCATTTTGTACATCTGTTCTATACATACATATCCCTCTGCTCTCTACTAGCTAACAATGTAGGAAATAAAGATGGAAGGATGGGCCCGCCTAATCAGAATCCTCCTCCGTGGTGTCTCCACGCCGTGCTAAAGCTCGAGAGCTACCGGCCCCGAACTCCGTCCCCGGACCGCTTGACCACCAGTATGAGAAGAGCCCGCACCATTCGGAGACCGTTCCCGACGCTGGGGTGACGCAACGTCGTCCCTCTGACAAGTACATGAATGGTACGCCTCCTTCAGTAAGTGCATCAACACGTTCTCCCGCCGAGCTGAACGGATATATGCCTCCCGAGTCACCTGAAATGGAATCCAAGGCAATGATTACAATGCAGAAAGAAATAGGTGTGTGCAAACATGACTAATATAAGCACAAAGCCGTACCCCAGCGTCAGGCGGAGGAATGAATGTCTCCTCAACAAGATCTGCATCAGTCGGCTCCAAGCTAAGCTCCACCTCCCGACCCCGCCCCTCATCACTCTCACGCTACTCGAGCGAAGGGGCATGTCAACCAAAGGCCGACTCCGACCTACATAACGGGCCGAGCTCGACCCCTCTCCAGACAACATCCTAGCCCGTACCTGTGGACTGACCAGCCGTGTCGTACATAGCCGGCATAATCATCACTCCCCCTGTAATGCTCTGCGAAGTGGGAGCCAAGAAAGTCGCCAACCTCGCAGGACGGAGCATATCCCGAGGAGGATCATAAGGAACCCACGGTAACGCACAAGCCCTGTGCTGATGAACCACCCTCTCTCCGAGATACATGGCCTCCCCGGTGAGACCCACAAGCAGAACCCTAGAAGCGGTCAATTCCACAACATAAGACACCCACCGACGCCTCATTGGCCGGACTCCATGGGATAAAATCTAACCCCGACGGCTCAGACATCGCAACACCCTCCTCAGATCAGCAGCATCCACCGTCTTCCTACCCAGTTTCTACAGGGAGGAGCCCTGTTGCCCCTGCACCAGTACGACATGATGGGAACAACCTTGTTGGCGCTCATCACCATTGAAAAGGGGCGACACCAAATATCTCGTACACCCAAGCCTGTGCATGCAATGAAAAAGATATTTCAGACCAAAGATAGAGCAGAAAATCTCAATAATGTGAAAAAAGAAGGGTAGTCAAGAGCATACCTCAAAGGCGAACTGAACCAGTCAAAGGCCCGAAGAGCTAGCCCTCGAGCAATGGTCCAATGCCCGGTAAATCTCAGCTAAACCGGCTCCACCCCAAGAAATCCACCGACTAGGTCCAAGTCCACCAAGCCCCTAGCAGTGAGTACCGGCAGACAGTAGCCCCACTCGGAAACAAGATCTCCGAAAAGCTGTACCATAAGAACAGCCGGACCAAACAGTCCAAATCATACTCCCCCTACCAAAGGCTTCAATAGCCACCTCCACCAAGCGTTTCACCTTCCCGGGCCTCCACTCCATAACCCTTGACACTCCTCCCAGGTCAGTGTCGACTCCCAGCAGAGCCTGTCTATAGTCTCGCCGCTCCGCCAAGCTCTCATCAAAAGGCAAAGGGTACCAGTAAACCTCACCCCTATGACGGCCGCGAAATCCGTCGCGCGTGATGGTAATCTCTCCCCAAACTGAAGTGGAAGGTATGGGTGGTATCCACGAGCCTTGATCCTCTGCAGGTAAACACAGCACAGGTATGTTACCATTCTAGCAATTTACAATTCTAGCATTTAAATTCTAGCATTCCATTATTCAGCATTTCATACTATGCATAAAACATACAAATGTGCGAGAAGGAGAGGAGTGAAAATTCAAAATTTACCTCTGCGTCTCCGGAAGCCCCATCGACCAATGACGCTCAGAGTCGTGTAAAAATCATAATCTTGGTCGAACGTAGACCGCAGCAGATTATCGCGATAATTCCGGGTCGCCGCTCGTGGTCTCAAACCACCCTGTGGAATCAAGGGTGCCGCCTTCAAAAACCCGCTCCCGGGTCAACCCCTACATTTCCCTCACCCTGAGCATAACCGCGTGCCCCTCTCCTTGTTGCTCTTGTTGTGGAAGCTTATACCCACCTTGGCTCGGAAAATCCCTGAATAACGCCTCATTGATCCAATCTGCCATAGCTTCAA